>VZQC01000392.1:5625821-5848999 GCA_009823505.1 Rhizomys pruinosus
AAAAAAAAAAAAAAAAAAAAAAAAAAAAAAAAAAAACGTAATTCATGGATTAACCTACCATCCAAACCTCTGTGTCTATACCAAAGTAACCTACCATAACAATTAGTACTGTTTAAATACGTATATTATCTAATTGCTTGTGCTTCATTAGTAGAATTGAAAGGTTATTCCTGGACAAACTGTCAGCCCATGAAAGGAAACAGCCAGAATTGACTACAGTCCAAGACAACAGCTCCAGAGAAAGTAGACTGTTTTGCTTCAGTGCTTTTTAATGGCAGCCTTGTCAATGTAAGTGAAATTTCTGAAATTTCACTTTTTCAATTGTTCAGGTAATATAAAATAAAAGAAAGAGATAGTGATTGATTGATACTGGTGTTTGAACACAGGATTTGTGTATATGAGTCAATTAGTTTAGCAATGATCTACAATATCAGGCTTTAAAATAAGTACTGTGGGATTACATATCACTGAATCTATTTGCAGCTTAAAAACAAGGATGTAAGTGATAGAAGATTATATAAATGATTTTAAAGCCTGGTTATAGTTTTTTTTTCTATAGCTATTAACATTTGCTTATGGAATATGTGTTCAAACTTATATGGGCTCTTTTACATACTATAGTATCATTAATCCTACCCTTTTACACACAGCAGTTAGCCACTAGCATTTGGCTAATATTAGAAATGCATAAAGGAAAGTAATTTCTCTTCAGAAAAACATCAATTGCTTTCTCCAAGGTGAAATAGCCTTAGAGGCATTTTAAAACTCATAAAATATTCTATTGGTTAAATTAGCTTCAATAAATTATGAAAACTTCAATAAGATTTTACTACTTGATGGAATAAGCAATAAACTGAGATTTTATATATATATAGAGAGAGAGAGATCAACAAAGCAGTATTCATACTAATATAATCATTTTTCTTTCTGTTGATATTCAAATTTAACTAAAAATACAAATCTTAACACATTATAGAATTTATCATTAATGTACATAAAATCAACCAACAGGGGTAATTGACTGATTCTAATGAGCAGTGAAATACTTGCATTTTATCACTTTATGGATACTGTGAATAAAGGATACTGGATACTATGAATTAAGGAAGATGTGGAATAATATAGAATTCTACATATATTGTTTCAAAACTGTAAAATACAGTAGTTGAAGAAATTTAAAAGTAACCAGAAGATCAAAAGAGGACATAATTACTTGGTGATGTGTGTGTGTGTGTGTGTGTGTGGACATGTGTGGACATGTGTGGACATGTGTGGACATGCATGTGGAGGCTGGCGGACTACTTTAGGTCTTGTCCCTCTATGCTGTCTAACCTGCTTGTTAAGTCAGTGTCTCCACTTTCCCCTTGACCTGCAGTTTGACAAGTAGGTAAGGTCAGGCCTGCAGTGAGCTAGCTTCAGGGATTAAGCTGTCTCTGTCTCTTCCCTTCAGGGATTACCAACCCACACCTGATACCCATTTTTTTGTTTTGTTTTGTTTTGTTTTTTTGGTCTTTTCGAGACAGGGTCTTCCTGTACCCCAGCTGTCCTGGAATTCGCTCTGTAGACCAGCTGGCCTTGAACTCACAAAGATCCACTTGCCTCTGCCTCCCAAGTGCTAGGATTAAAGGAGTGTGCCACCATGCCCGGCTTTGATACCCATTTTTTAATTTGGCCTTTGAGAATGGGACTCAGGTGTTTATGTTTCCAAGGCAAGTACTTTACCAATTGTGCTTGCTTCCTAGCCTCCTGTCATGTCTAATATTTTATCAAATGTGTGCCATATAAAATAAATCAGGTAAATTAATGTGAAAACAAAATTATTGGAGAGTAAGTCTAGAAATTTAAGGGTTTTATTTTTAATTTTTATTGATGTTTTGTGTATTTCGTGCATCATTTCTCATTCCAATTTAGACTCATTTCCCTTTAAACTTAGCTGTTTAGAAGCTACAGTGCATTTGTATTTTTACCAGTAGCAATGCAATTAGGCATCCATTACAAATGCTTTATCCATTACTTAATAAACTGTAAGAATTTAGGCAACACTCTAACAATTATGACTTGTTTATTGCTTTAATTTACTTACCCCATAAAATAATCTCCAACAGTGTTAACAAAGTAGGACAAAGTCTTTTAGATTAATAAAGTTCTTTGCCAACGGTTAGAAAAATAAATTTTACATTTGCAAACTTTATGTGTATGAGTGTGTTGCCTGCATGTATGTAAGTGCACCCGTGTTGTGAAATGCCTGTGGGGGACAGAAGAGGGTGTGGATCTCCTGGAACTGAAGTTGTTAGTTGCCATATGGGTCCTGGGAGTTGAACCCAGGTCTTCCACAAGAGCAGCCAGTGCTCTTAACCACTGAGCCAACTCTTCAGCCCTTGTTTTATCTATTTTAGTCAATAAAATATAGTTTTGTTAAAAATAGTTTCTTTAAAAATTAAATTAATCATTAATAATTTATCCTATTTTCCCTGTTCTCTAATAATTGTATGGTCAAGAGCCCTGCCCACTTTGTGTGTGTGTGTGTGTGTGTGTGTGTCTGTGTGTCTGTGTGTGTGTGTCTGTGTCTGTGTCTGTGTCCGTGTCTATCCTTGATGATCTCCCTAGTATGAAGGATTGCTACCAAAAAACAAGTGATGTTGAACTCTTTCTCTTTAACTTGATTCTAAGCAGATGCTCTTTTTCTCAATCAAGTGCTGATCAAGATCTTTTCAGCGGGGCAATGCATTAGTCTTTGGGTCCTGTTAAGTTCCCTGGAGTAGAACCGATGGGGCCTATCCTCAGTGACAGGCCATGATTCAGAGAGGATTGGAGATAAGGATGAAGACAGGAAAGTATTGAGGCTGGGAGGATCTTTGGACCTTATATAAAACCCAACACTAACCCGTAGCTGTATAATTATTTGCCTAACCTACAAAAGATGATGAAGTCCAAAGAGTAGGTCAAGTTTTTCTCACCTGGTTAAAGGAATTCAGGTAGAATGAGAACAGAAGCTTCCTAACAGCTTCAGGAAGGGCTGATGTCCTCTTGTTAACATGATTCCTATCATAAGTATCAGGGTAGTTTAGCCTTTAAGTTTGATGGATCCTAAAAATAGAGAAGAGAACTGGGTCAGGCTGAATAATTAGGGCACAAACATGGTGAAAGATATGCTGGGGGAGAATATATAACCAAGCTAAATAAGAGAAGGGAGAGAGAGAGAGAGAGAGAGAGAGAGAGAGAGAGAGAGAGAGAGACTGATAAAAGCATGCATTGCTGAAATCGACTTCAGTGGGCAAATGGGGCCTCCTGAGACATCCGTATCTTAGAACGCATTCTGAAGTTGAGCTGCTAAAGGCCAGGCTGCTGACGAGTTTATTTACAGTCCTCCATTCCCCATTGACTAAGTACATTCTCTGTGGCATTAACTTTTCTGTGTTTTGAGATGTAGACTATGACTGAACTAGACTCCTGTCATTCCAAGGCGAGTCTGAGTAGCAACCATGCCGGTTGCAGCTGGAGTTGGTATCTGAGATCTATCAAGTATATGGGGAGCAGGACACCTGTCGTATGTGTTATAAATACTTCAGGAGAGAGATAAAAATAGAGAAATCTTAAAAGCAAAAGTCAGCGCCCAGAAGAGAGGGTCAACAGGCTCAACATGCAAATAAATGATGTTTAAAAAGATGGAGAATAAATACTAAGTAAATAATATTATCAACACCAGCATGGTGAAGCATATGCAAGAGGAAGAACTTTGAGAGATGGGATACAGAGTACATTGAGGACAGCTTCACACCCTATGCACAATTGACTAGTTGGATTTACCTCCAGTTTGCGCTCCGTATCTGACCACATTTCACCTCTAACCAATCATAATTTTTCAGCAGGATTACTGTAATAACTGCTTTTAATATTGCAATGAAAGAAATACATATTTACTCTGTGCTCCCAGTTTTAATATTTGATCTTTGTCTTCTGGTTCCTGATTAATAGAAATGTCTGACGCAGAGCTCCTAAACATGTGGGGATCTCCTGGGTGACAGGAGCATCTTTTGTTCTAATGAGATGACTCTTGGTGGGCTCTTGGTTAGCTTCAAATGGAGGCTTGTTGCTGAGGGAATCAACTGTGTTATTGGAAAACTGAAGCTTCCATCTCTATTCCCCAAGCTCTGGAGAAGAGAGAGGTTGATGATTGACTTGATAACCAATGGGCAATGATTTAATCAATTATGCCTATATGATAAAAATCTCCATAAAACTCTGAAAACAAATAGTGGTGAGAGTATAATTCAGTCTAAGAGCTCTTGACTGTGTGTATGAGTCTCAGTGTTCAATCTCTAGCACTGTGGATAACAAAACCAAAATGAAGCAACAGCAGCAACAACAACAAACAAACCAGGACACAGTCAAGCTTACTGATTGAAAAGACAGAGCAGTGCCATGCCTCTTTCTCCACACTTAGCCCTGTGTATCTTTTAATATAATTTTATTAAATTTTTGTTTATTTCATACAGAACATCTCAATCAATCTTAATCACCTTTATGCCCCCCTTCCCCATTGCCACCCTCCCCCAGGTCCCCCACTGGAATTCATACACTCTGTTATTTGTGTTGAGGCTCATTATGTCAAGTTAGTGTCCCTGGACATTCCCCAGTGCAAATTCATCCACTGAGGTCTAGTCAGCCAATGCATTGTCCCTCGCTTTAAGATCAGCTCTTCCTCAGCCAGCAGTAATCAGCTGCCAATATTTCTTCAGCTAGGATTGGGTTCTGCTGCCCATTTCCCCAGTTCCATGCTGGGTTTTTGTCTGCTTGAGTTTGCATGGGTCCTGTGCATGCTGACACCATTTCTGGAGGTTCATATGAGCAAGGTCCCAGGAGCCTGTAGGACTCTATTTCCACATGGTCATGCATCACTGGCTCTTACAGTCTTCCTCCCTACCTCTCCACAGTAGTCTCTGAGCCGGGGTTAAGGGAAACATAATATAGGAGTCCTGTCCTAGGCCCACACTGTGCAGATTTCTAATCTCCACACTTTGGCCATTTGTGAACTTTAGGGTTCCTGGCCCTCTGTTGCACGAGGGAGCTTCTTCATTTATTTATTTATTTTTGTCCATAACTGACAAATATTTATTCATTCATTTACTTTTCAGTGCTGGGTACTAAACCCAGGGCCTCATAAGTGCTAGGAAAGTAAGTCCCACTGAATTACACCCACAGTCTTTTTCACTCTTTGAAACAGAGGCTCACTAAGTTGCCTGGAATGGCCCTGAATTCAGTCTTTAACCCAAGCTGGCCTTAAATTTTTGATCCTCTTGCCTCTGGAGTACTTGGGATTACAGGCCTGTGTAGCCAGACCCAGCACCATAATTCACACTGACATGCCAAATAAGTCCTATTAAACACTCTGAGTAATTCATTGCCTTTTGTCATCTACAATGACCAAATATATATGTGAACAAATATTTTGAGTTAAGCCTATAAACTGTTTGCTTTAATGGGGCCTAATTCAGACCCTGACCTCCCAGACTCTGAAAACACAGGTAAAGGGAAGGGACCAAGGAGAATGTGCATTAAGACTATCTACATGCAAAGTCCTCTGCAGGCATGTAAGCAGCCCTGCCCCATGGAAGCTTCATTTATGAGAGTTGAGAGATTCATTAGTGTCCTCTTCACCTCTTGTTCTACGTTACCTGAGCCTTAGGTGTGGAGGTTGCATTGTAGCCATGCCGCTTAGTCTCCGGCAATTCACAGACAGTGTCTGTGTGTGACCAGTTGTGATACTCTGTAAATTTCTGTCTGGTACAAAAGCAGCTGCTTTGATGAGTGGTTACTGGGATACTTGGATGTAAATATAAGGGTACATATTTTGTACTTAGTAAGAAGTTACATTAGTCTAGGTATGTGACACCCTTGGGGATTTTTCTAAGATTACCTGTCCATCCATATGTATTTGGCTAAGTTTACAGTACCTCACCTGAGTTTCTTCCTAATAGGTGGGGTTTAAGTCCAATTAGTTAGCCATTGATTACCCCCAAGATAAAAGTGCCACTACTGCCCCGATGTCATATACTCTGCCAGTCATTGATGTTATTTGGTCTTAAAGCTGGTGTTGGACCATTGATGAGGTTCTGCCTTAGTGACTCCTGTCGTATTCTCCAGAGCTATGAGAGCTGGCCTTCAGGGGAGGGGGCTTCCAGGTTAGTTCCAGCTCCATTGCTCCAAATCTGGTTTCTGAAGTATGTCCTATCTTCAGCAATAGGGTCTTATCCTCAAGATCTGGGGCTGTGGCAATAGCCTGTGAAATCTTGGGAGCCTCTTGGACAGCCCTGGCCAACAATTCAAAGGAAGATTTTTCCTGCCTGGCACTGTTTCTTCTTATGTAGCTTTCAGCTATGCACATGGACTCATGTAGAGATATTGTATGTGTAATTTGTCATTGGGTTGTTAAACAGATATGATTCCCTCTGTTTCTGTACACTAGCTAAGCATTATTTATCTCTCTTCCCCTCTCTGTCCCTGTCCAACCCTTCCTCCATGCCTTCTCCATTTAAAGTATCCCCATTTCTTCCTTAATAATACCAGTCTCCCATGGTCCCAACTTTATTGAACTCCTTCTTTCCTTTTATCCCCAAATATGCTTGTATAATCCTTCCTCTCCTCTCCAGTTTTTAATCCCCATTTTTTATTTTATTTTTTAATTTATTTTGTATGTGTACGAATGTACTGTCTGCATGTAGGTTTGTGCACCCGTGTCGTGCAATGCTGCAGAGGTCAGAAGAAGGTGTCAGATTCCCTTGGAACTGGAGTTAAAGACGGTTCTCAGCCGCCATGTGGGTGCTGGGGATCGAACCTGGGTCCTCTACAAGAGCAGTCGGTGCTCTTAACCACTAGGCTATCTCTTCAGCCCCTAAACCTCCATCTTACCTACTTCTCCCTTAGTAACACATGTCTCCTATTGTTCTTCTCTCTCAGTTCCTTCTTTTCTTTTCTTTTTTTGAAGCTTCCACATTTTAATTTAAGATTCGTTGTAATGGAACCTCCAACATAGTAGCAAACTGCACATAAAGCTATTACAGAGCAGACTGCTTTCAAAAGACAAATTGGCAGGTGATGGCTATGTACTTAATATGTCTTTGGTTTAGGAAGATGGGAGTATCGGTTAAGAGGCCAAACAATCCATGGAATGCAAGCTGCCCTGCGGACTCTGCAGGATTTCTCTTGGCCTTCTGAGTGGCCATGGGACACTTGTCTTGGCCTGGAAGTTTTGAGGCTCTAGTTGGGGATTGCTCATTTGTTTTTGTTTGAAAGAGCCAGAAGGGGGGTGGAGTTTAGATACTTTAAGATTTAAATTATTTGCAAGATTTGTTTGACTAGATGTTGGCTGAAGCTTTGTTGAAATACATGGTGGGATTACTGGTGACTTAAAAAAATTTTTTTTTATTAATTTTATTTATTTCTGTATGTGTATGAATATATTGTCTGCATGCGAGTTTGTGTACCCATGTCGTTCAATGCCGGGGAGGTCAGAAGAGGGTCTCGGATTCCCCTGGAACTGGAGTTCTCCTGGAATTGGAGTTTCAGATGGTTCTCGGCCGCCATGTGGATGCTGGGGATCGAACCCGGGTCCTTTGCAAGAGTGGTCGGTGCTCTTAACCGCTAGGCCATCTCTCCAGCCCTACTGGTGACTTCTTACAAGTGGAAGTCCTAACTTGGAGATGATTCGGAATCTGGAGGAGGTGGCAGAGAACTCAATATGGATGGCTTTAAATGCTGCAAGGACTTGGGCTGAGACAGGTTCTTTCCAACTCTCTTAGTCTGGTCCACTGTACTTGACTGGGGAGGTGTCCGAAGAGGAGTTGGTGCAAACTGCATGTCACTAACTTGATTCTTTGCCAAATGATAAGGCTCTTGAGCATTCGTGGTCACATTCAGCTTCATTTCAGGTGTGTCCTTCACCACATCCATCGTTAACTGTGGGCTTGATGAACAGTCTTCCAAACCATAGTTGTTTCCTTGTGGCAAGCCTTGTGTAAAGCTTTCATCTGCATGTGCACCATCCTGACACATGCCCTGGACTGCATGCTCACTGTGGGCCTCGGTATGTGGTGGCTTTATTAGTTTTCCCTGGGTGTGGTCTGTGGGTCTGGGAAGGCTGCTGGAAGGCTCTAGTATTTGAGGAAGCTGATTTTCTAATAGTTGAATCTTTTCATCTTTTTTTCTTTATTTCTTCTTTAAGTTGTTTTATTTCATTTGATAAATCTTCATTCTTACATATCTGATCCCCATCTTCTGGCTCTGGACTAGACAGCAATGATAGCTCAATGTGGTGCAACGATCCACTTTCATCATGCTGCTCACGTCACTTTCCCATGGTGATGGTAGTGACTGGGATGGCTAAGGTGGTAATGCTCCTGTCCACTCCGCCTCTGAGATGGCCTCTTCCAAAATCCTTCCTGAGAATGCCACACATTTCTGTTTGTTCAGTCAAACCCGTTCATATTGTCACACTCCACGTTTTCAAGAGGTGTATCCTCTGGCACATCCACATCCAGCATAAGATCATCATCCTCAAGGTCACATGATTATTCAGAATATCTATGCTGTTCATTTCAGAGGACTCGTAGCTGCCGACAGGATGGACATTTCCAATGGGCTCCAGGCCTTCTTCATCCCACATGTATGTTCCATCAGAGCTAACGGACGGAGAGAGCTCAAATGAAGAACTAGCTCTGTAATCTGTATCAGGTGAAATCAAGTTATTTCCAGAAGTATGTTTTGTATGTTCACTCCTGTCAGAGACACTTATATCTATCCATTCATCAGTTTTACTGAAGGTCTTTTCATTTTCTTTAGGAGAATCAAATACATCTTTCGATGGTCTGTTTTCATGCTTTTCTTCTTTGAGAGAAATTTCCTCTGGGGTTATTCTAGTCCAGTTTGAGTCTTCTATATCTATAAAATCATCACTGAAGCCTTCACTTAAATCATTCTTATCAGAAGATGACAAAGACAACAAAGAAATATCCACATCATCACTTAGATATCTAATTTTAGCATCATGGTTCATGGTCTGGTCCTTTTCTGTTCAATAATTTTCATTTTCAATTAGTTCTTGGTCCTTACTAATAGTGCTGTCCTTGGACAAAACTGTAGCCTCTTCCTCTAGACATGTGTCAGCAGGTGAATTTTTATTACCGTCAACTGCCATGGTCCCAGAAAATGCAGATCGGCTAGATTTCAGTAGAGAGGGATGAACCATCCTATAACCCAAAGTAGAAATTACCTGGACATTTAACAAAGCCAACTTCTTCCTATCAGCAGCATAAAGTCTATTAAATCCATACCCCAAATGTTCATTCCCGTTGAGTACTTCTGATTACTGAGAATTTCTTGTTAGCATACTTGACCAAAGAGGCACTCTAATGGGTAGTTGGTTCTGATAAGGCTTTGTAAGATCTACAGCTCTGTTGAAGGAATGTGATCTGGTTATAGATAAAGGAGGAAGGAAGGAATTCTGAATGGAATGGGAAAAGCTTTGTGACCTTACCATTTTTTTCACAAGTAATAGATTTACTATTGTCTGGGGACTGTGCTAAACTTTCTCCAGAACTGCTTCTGGTGGCACAGGAGTTTGCTCTGGGCCTTCACATGCTGCCAGTTAATCTGTTTCCATAAAATGTATTCAAACGTGACTTAGGAGCTCTGACTGAAGAATAGGAAGTCCTTCCTAAAAACGTGCCTTTGGTGAATTTACCCAAATCAGATGGTCCAGAAAAAGATTTTTGATTTAACTCCTCTGTAGATGGTACAAACATAGTGGTTGGCCTTGCTGACTTTGACGTGATTAAAGAAGCACTTTTCAACCCTCCCTTTATCCCATTCTTATCAAGTGTCCCTTGAGTAGGAGCATGTTTTTCAGGATCAATTAATTTATCATGTGAACTCTGAGTATTGTTGTGGTCTGCAGGGGTTTGTGTACCAAGCTGGTATTTGCTTGCTTTTCTTCAGTTAAATGGATGGGACAATGAAGAATCAGAGCCATTATTTTTGATGTAGCTTTTAACATTACCATTCTTGGAAGTTCCTAATAAAGTTACAGTGGTCCCATTTGGCAATGGCTGCAGTGTACTTCTCACAGACTTTGTTCCATACGTAGGCAACTTGGAACCTAAAAGTGTCTTGATTTGTGTTTTTTTCTTCCATGAGCTATAAGATGCATTTGTTCTTAAATTTTGATAGAATTAGGAAGGCAAGCATTCTTGATGGAGGGACTGTGTAAAACCACAAAGGAAGGTGTCATCTTCTGTGAACTACTGAGCAGAGGTCACGCTGCCTCCTCAGTCCCAGTGAGGCTGCTGGTCGCCCAGCAACCTGCGGGCCCCAGGATGGGAATGAGTCGCCCCACCACCGGCCTCGCAGCAGCCAGCATCTCATCCACGGCCTGAGGGAGCGATGGGCTCAGAGCCGTTGCGCCCCCTCCCTCCACCTGGACTCCTCAGTTCCTTCTTTTCTTTTATCTCCCTGGTTCCTTTCCATTTTCCCGGTTCCCATAGCTACATCAGGATACACACTCACATATAAGGATTTGGTGCTAGGATCCACAAATGAGGGAGAACATATATTGTTTTTCTGAGTCTGCGTTATTTCACTTAGCATAACAGTTTCTAGTTCCATCCATTTACTTGCAAATTTCACGATGTCTTCCTTCTTTTCTGCTGGGTAGATAGATCTCCATTGTGTAAATGTACCACATTTTCATTATCCACTGGTCAGTTGAGGGTCACTTAGGTTGCTTCCATCTCTTAGCTATTGTGAAAAGAGCAGCAATGTAGTTGTCTCTGCAATGGGATGAATCTTTCGGGTGCATGCCAAAGAGTGGTATACCTTGGTCAAATGGTAGGTTCATTTCTAGTTTTGTTTGTTTGTTTTTAGTTCTGCACACTGCTCTCCACGGGGGTTGCATGAGCTTGCAGTCCCACCAGCAGTGGATGAGTGTTCCCCTTTCCCCACATCCTCTCCAGCATTTGGTATCATTTGTTCTCTTGAGCTTAGCCAGCTTGAATGGGGTCAGGTGAAACCTTAAAGTGGTTTTAATTTGCATTTCCCTAATTACTAATGATGCTGGATGCTTTTTAAGATGTTTCTTAGCTGTCATTATTTCCTCTTTTGAGAACTCTCTGTTCAGATCCTAAGTCCATCTTTTAATTGGGTCACTTCTTTTCTTGATTCTTTTAATTATTTTGGATTTGTTATGGACTCTGGATGTTAAACCTCCATCAGATGGGTCTCTGGTGATGATTTCTCACACTCTGTGGGTTTTCTCTTTACTTCTTTGGTTATTTCTTTTTTATTTTTTTATTTTTTTATTTCGGTATGTGTATCAATGTACTGTCTGCATGCAGGTCTGTGCACCCGTGTCGTGCAATGCCACGGAGGTCAGAAGAGGGTCTCAGATTCCCCTGGAACTGGAGTTCTCCTGGAATTGGAGTTTCAGACGGCTCTCGGCCGCATGTGTTATTTCTTTTGCTGTACAGAAGCTTTTTAGCTTAATGAGGTCCTTCTTGTTGATTGTTGACCTTAATTCCTGAGAAAATGATGTCCGATTTAGAAAGTCCTTTCCCACACCTATATCATGTAGGGTACTGGATAAGCTTTCTTTTGACATTTCACAATTTCGGGTTTTATATTGAAGTCTTTGATCCATTTGGAGCTGACTTTTGTGCAAGGTAAAAAATAAGGGTCTAGTTTTATTCTTCTACAGGCAGATCCAGTTTTGCCAGCACCATTTGCTGAAGATTATATCTTTTATCCAATGCATGTTCTTGGCCCCTTTCTCAAACATCAGGTGGCTGAAATTGCATGTACTCATGTTTGGATCTTCAATTATGTTCTGTTGATCTATGGGTCTATTTTTGTGCCAGTACCATGCTGTTTTTATGACTATAGCTCTGTAATATAGTTTGAAATATGATATGGTAATCCACCTTGCATTGCTCTTTGTGCTCAGGGTTGCTTTGGCTATCTGGTGTCTTTTGTACTTCCATATAAATTTCAGGATTTTTTTCTACTTTTGTGAAGAATGTCATGGGTATTTTGATTGGGATTGCATTGAGTAGATATATTACTTTTGGTAGGATGGTCATTTTTACAATATTAATTCTTCTCATCTGTGATGATGGGAGGTCTTTAATGTGAATCTTATCTATCTGGCTGTTCATCTGTATCTTTTGTAATAGTCTTTATAACAAATGGATAAACACAAGTATAGTGTTTTGGTGAATTCTTTTTTATTTTTATTTATTTATTTATTTATTTATTTATTTATTTATTTATTTTGTGTGTGTGTGTGTGTGTGTGTTTTGGTGAATTCTAACAAGCTAACTAAACCTAAGAAAGGAGTCCAAGGAACAATTTGTAGCTGGTCCTTTGGAAACATGTGTAATAACCTGGAGGTTGCAATTAGCATCAAAAGTGGAGTCAGTTTTACATGACTGAGTTCTTACCTTGTCAGGTCTGACACTCTCCAGGTAGATTATATAAGGATTGAGTTAAACTGTAAGTCAGCCAGTTGGTGCCAACTGGATAACTGAACCATCTGGTGTTCACAGTATTGTGTTGAGTGGCTGTGTGGGTGCAGAGAGAAAACAGTCTTCAAATCTGAGTTTTCTATCCCTCTTATTCTACATAGTTTGATTTTTTTATGTGAAGTCCAAGGTGGATCTTTTTAAATATCCAGGTCACTGTTAGCTACTCCCTAGCCCCAATTTCTCTAATGACTTCCCATGTCTCATAAGTAATTGTCATTGTGAACTTGACTGGATTTGGCATTACTCAGGAGACACACTTCTGAGTGTGCCTGTGAAAGGTGTTTACTCAGAGGTTTAACTGAGGTGAAAACACTCATCATGAATGTGGACAGCATCTTACTATAGACTGAGATCCCAGACTGAATAGAATGGGTAAAAAAGAGAGAGCCGGCACACTCCCAGCATTCGTCTGTCTCTGCTTCCTGACACAGAAGGTGGTGAGCTGCCTTATACTCCTGCTGCCATGATTTACAGCCATGCAGGGCTACAGCCCCTCTTAAAACATGAGCCCCCCTCCAAAAAAGCATGAGCCCCAATATATTCTGTTATTTTTTTGGTCAGGTATTTGAAATATACCTTAATATTTAGACAAATATCCAAATTCTTTCCCATGGCCTGAAAAATATTGTATAATATTAATTCTCTCTCTCTCTCTCTCTCTCTCTCTCTCTCTCTCTCTCTCTCTCTCCCCCATCATTTCAGTGCACGTGTGCCTACCTTCTAGTTGTTTCTAAATACTCCAGCCTATTCCCACCCTCGACCACTTGACTCAGCTTTTCTTCTGCTTTAAATTGAGTTCTACCAGAGTTTTAGATCAATCTGATATAACTAATTTCTGGACTCATATAATTTAATTTCTAAATCAGGATAATTTGGACTGAGTTATAAACTATTATTAACAGATGTGTCGGGAAGTGACAGCAAACTGAAGCCATCCTGGGTATCCATAGGTAATGTTGAAGTAGTCGCACAGACTGCTCCCTTATTACCTTAGGTCTTCTGGACAGTGTCATCTTGTTAGAAAGGTCTTTCCTATTTAAAAATACTTGCATCCATCTCTATCCTTTGATTTTCATGACAGTATTTTAGTTTTATATATATATGGCACTCAATATTTCCTAAAATTACATTATGTGATCATTTGATGGTTTATTGAAGTAATATATCTCTTATTTTTTTTTTTTTTTTTTTTTTGAGACAGGGTCTCCCTGTAGCTCTGGCTGTCCTGGAACTCACTCTGTAGACCAGGCTGGCCTCGAACTCACAGAGATCCGCGTGCCTCTGCCTCCCAAGTGCTAGCATTAAAGGCGTGCACCACCACTCCTGGCATTTATTTATTTATGTATGTGTATGAATGTACTGTCTGCATGAAAGTCTGTGCACCCATGTCGTGCAATGCCGCGGAGGTCAGAAGAGGGTGTCCGATTCCCCTGGAACTGGAGTTCTCCTGGAATTGGAGTTTCAGACAGTTCTCGGCCGCCATGTGGGTGCTGGGGATCGATCCCAGGTCCTCTGTAAGAGTGGTCGGCGCTCTTAACCGCTAGGCCATCTCTCCAGCCCCATATTTCTTTCTTATGTGTATGAGTGTACTGTCTGCATGTAGGTCTGTGCACCCATGTCATGCAATGCCGCGGAGGTCAGAAGAGGGCATAGGATTCCCTTGGAACTGGAGTCAAAGATGGTTCTCAGCTGCCATGTGGGTGCTGGGGATTGAACCCGGGTCCTCTGCAAGAGTAGTCAGCGCTCTTAACCGCTAGGCCATCTCTCCAGCCCCTCCACGTCTCTTTTTAAACTTAAGGCCTACACGTGCAGGCTCATTGTCTTGCAAACTGCCATATCTTTGATGTCAGGGAACATAGTTGAGAATCAATACATTTTTGTTGAACATACTGTCAAAATATTTGCAGAAGACTACAATAGTGCTCTTTGTCTCTTTTTGCAGAAGTTTAGCTTGTTGGAACTTAGGGTAAGGCTAAACAGAGAGGAGAGAACATCCAAGATGAGCTTAGTAACTTAGGACTCCAAAGTGGGTGGACAGACCTGGTGGAATTTGGGGGGATAGTATGGTTGGACTATATGTCATTGTGTTTAGATGCCTTCTTTCAGTGCGCTGTAGGAAAACAGACAGTAGTTGAGGCTCCCAGAAGACATTGTCGTCATCTCCCTCCAGGGTGAGAGTTTGATTGGTCAGAGCCAAAAAGTGTCACTCTGTAGTCATTCTGGTTGAAGGTCAGAGATGGCTGTGGACTGTGGTGAGAGGACCTAGGCTGCAAGTCAAGATGTCTTTGGCAAGATGAAGTTTGTCGGGTTAGTGTAATCTTGAGGATGACTGATGTCTAAGTGAGGACAGCTTCTTTTCATTTTCCGACATTTCTCTGTTCCTCCTGGTACTCATGCCTGAATTTATGGGAAATTATTTCTATGGCTGTTAAAGCTAGATCTTGAGGAAGGTCATTTCAACAGAGCTGAATAAAGTGGTCAAACTAAAAAATAGCCTAAGCCTAGAAACTAAGAACTGGGAAAAAAAATATGTACCTTAGTGGTCTGGGATCATGTTTGTATTCTATACCAGTTTTGACACTAAATTCTTGGTGATCTCACAGTATCATTCTTTTTCATCTGTGAAATGAGTGGATTAATCTTAAAGGATCAGGTTAACCTTAAAGGATCCCATCATTTCTGGAAAGAAAATCACCAATTCATCATTTGATGATTCTTTTCAATTCAGTTAAGTACGTATCAAGAATTTTCCATGTCTAGGGAGAGCAGTAGGTTCTGGGTAAGGAGAAGACATTATAATCTCTTGAGGTCTAGTGAGAGAGGCAGGCTGGTGATCTGCCAAGTAAAGGTACCTGACCACCAAGCTAGAGGTTCTTACAAGGCTCCAGGGAACATATTTGAAGGAACAAGTTAATTCTGGAAGCTCTATTTGAATTGATATCTTTAAAGAGGACTTCAACAGAGAGAGCAGGAAGAGCGACCCTAGCAGAAAGGTGAACATACACAATGTCAACAAAGCATGATGGTCCACAGTAAACAAGATTGAGTTTAGTTCTTCATGAGATAAGGGTTCATGAGATATAGCAAGGGGCTGATGTGAGGATAAAATTGATCAGGATCAGATCAATGTAGAACTTGGTCAATACCAAAAAAAACTTCAGGCACTTGTAGTTAATCAATTCCGGATATTTTAGGTTTTAAGTAGCAGGCTTTCTAGCTGATAGCAGCTAGACTTATAAGAGGCACAATAGAGATAGTCCATAACAGTTTGTCGTAGCATCACCACTAAGTCTTCAGAGCTCAAAATCACCATCTTATTTCTCTTGCTTTCTTATTATGCTGACATTCCATTTTTAGGCTTTGGCCTCGTGGTCACACATAGTAAATGGAATGTCAGCCGCTGTAGTAGTTAACTCCCTCAATTCTAGGTATCTTAATCCAACTCTAGCTTATATTTCCCTTCTCTAAAACTCACACAGGTTTCAAATGTTTTTCTTCAAGTGGCTTTGAGTTATACCTCTACCAGCTTCAATATACTTTCCAAGACTAGGGGTTGGAGAGTTGGCTCAGCGGTTAAGCGAACTGCCTGCTCTTGCTGAGGATCTAGGTTTGATTCCCAGCACACACATGGTGGCTAACAAACATCTATAACTCCAGTTCCAAGGGAATCTGGAACTGTCTTCTGACCTCTGCAGGCACTGCATGATATGGGTGCAGTTATTATATACAAGCAAGCAATACACTCAAACACATAAAAAATAAAAAATAGCCAGGCATGGTGGTGTACACCTGTAATCCCAGCACTTTGGGAGGCTGAGGCAGGTGGAACTCTGTGAGTTCAAGGCCAGCCTGGTCTACATAGCGAGTTCCAGGACAGCTGGGACTACAAGGAAACCCTGTCTCAAAAAACACAAATAAATAAATAAATAAATAAATAAATAAATAAATAAATAAATAAAATGCTAAGGTCAAGAGAACAAATGATACCAAATGTTGGAGATGTGGGAAAAGGCGAATGCTTATTCACTGCTGGTGGGATTGCAAACTTGTGCAACTGTATGGAAAGCAGTGTGGAGAACCCTTAAAAAAATAAAAATGAACCTACCATATGACCCAGTTATAGCACTCTTAGGCATATACCTAAAGGACAGATCCTATTGCAGGAATACTTGCACACCTGTGTTTGTTGTTGTTCTTTTCACAATAGCTAAGAAATGGAAACAATTTAAGTGTCTCTCAATGGATAAGTGGATAATGAAAATGTGGTACATTTACACAATGGAGTAAAGAAGGAAGACATCATGAAATTTGCAGGTAGACAGATGGAACTAGAGACTGTTATACCAAGTGAAGTAACACACAGACTCAGAAAAACAAATAACATAGGTCCTCCCTCATTCGTGGATCCTAGCACCAAATCCTTGCATGTGAGTGTCTATCCTGATATAACTGGAACTAGGAAAAAGGAAAGACATGAGGAGGTAAAGGGAAAGAGGGAAACTGAGAGAGAAGAACAGTAGGAGATATGTGTTACTAAAAAAGACATGAGTAAAATGGGGACGTTTAAATGGGAGGAAGAGGAAGTTATTTGGGGATAAAGGGAAAGAAGGAGCTCAAGAGAGATGGGACCATAGGAGACTGGTCTTATCAAGGGACACACAGTGGGAATGGAAATACTTTAACTGGAGAAGGAGGAGGGAGAATTAGGGAGAGAGGGAGGAGGGATAAATAATGTTTAGTTGGTATAAAAAACAGAGAAAAATGTATTAATTCAAAAATCTACTGAAAATTACACACACAATATCTCTACATGGGTCCATGTGTGTAGCTGAAGGCTATAATAGGAAACAGTGCCAGACACGATAAACCTCCCTTTGAACTGTTGGCCATGGCAGTCCAAGAAGCTCCCAAAATGTCACAGGCTATTGGCACAGCCCTTGTTTGCCTCCCAGAACTTTAAGGGAAGACCCTGTTGTTGAAGACAGGATATACTTCAGGCATAGGACTTAGAGCAATGGAGCTGGAACTGACCTGGAAGCCTTCTCTCTAAAGGCCAGCTCTCATAATTTTGGAGAACACTGTGCAAGCTGCTGACAGATGGCATCAATAGAAGGTTAAACCCCAGCTTTAAGTCCTAATAACTACAACAATGACCAGTACAGCAAATTATATTGGGGCACCAGTGGTACTTTTATTTTGTGGATAATCAACAGCTACATAATTGGACCTAAAGCCCATTCAATGGGAAGGAACTCATGTATGGTACTGTAAACATAGCCAAATACACATGGCTGGAGAAGTCATAGATCTTATACAAAATACCAAGGCTTTCACATCCCTAGACAAATATGTGATGATTTTCTTATTATGTGCTAAATATGAATACTTGTATTTACAGACAAGTATGCCAATCATCTCTCATCAAAACAACTACTTTTGTGACAGATGGAGACTCTTACAGAATTCCACAACTGGTCACACACAGAGATTAAGTGACTGTGAAATGCCCAACCCTAATGGACACATCTATAATGCAACCTCTACAACTAAGACTCATAGACCATAGTGGAAGAAAGGGTAAAGAGAATAGTCATGCATCCCTCAATTCTCATCAATGAAGCTCCCTCATGCAACAGAGGGCAATGAACTCAGGGCTCATGGACCATTGAAGAAGAAGGGGTGGAAAGATTGTAAGAGCCAGGGGAGGAGGTACATGACCATATGGAGTCTTACAGGCTCCTGGGACCTTACTTATATTAACTTACAGCAATGGTGATAGCATGTACAAGACTCATGCAAACTCAAGGAGACAAAAACTAACATAGAACTATGCAAATGGGCAGCAGTAACCAATATTAGCCAAGTAACTATTAGACAGCTAATTACTACTGGATGAGAAAGAGATGATCTTCTTTAAGGGAATGACTCTACATAGCCCGAGTAGACCCTAGTGGATCAACTTTCACTAAGGGACATCAGGGGACACTAACTTGACTTGGTAAGCCTTAATATGAATGACAGGATGCATGAAATCCAGCTGAGGAGCTGTGGGAGGGTCCCGATAGGGAAGGGGGTATAAAGGGGATTAAGATGTTGTATATGAAATACACAAAATTCAATAAAACATATTAAAAAATGACCAGTGCACTGATTTTTCATCTAGTTGAGAGAGGAATGTGGAGGGCCATGCATTGAAGATCTCACCTGCTATCTCTGCAAATGGTGGACAGCATTTCTTCCCTGATCTGTGGACTAGAATCCAGCTACATTTCATTGCAGGGGAAAATGGAAAAGAAAGAGAATCAGTGACTATGACCCAAGAACAAGAGGAAACATGTTGGCTGACCAACTACCAACCTCTCCTTCAGGTTACTGTATAGTAATTCAGCTTAAAATATTACCACCCCAGAATTACTTTCAGAGGAGGAAGAAAGCACAGGCACCAATTTGTCTCAGAACTTGTTAAATTCTAATAATAACAGAGAAAGTTGTGTAGAGCAAGAAACACAGTTGATGGATCAAGACTTTTACCTTGTGAAGAAAGATTCAAATCTTTGATTCCAGAAATAAAATTTCTTTTTTAAATATTTAAAGCCTATGTTATTGAGATTGATGGTCAGGAAGAATGATTTATTATTTTTTTCATGAAAATATATTTCCTTTTTTTGATACCTTGGATATTTTTATTTCTCATACAGACAAGGGTCTCAGGTATAAATAACCCTTTACTATTCACAAATCACTTATACCATATTTAGATCCAAAATAAGTCTTCCTTGGATTCATAAGAATGATTTCTGCGGCTTCTAAACAACCCGCCGGCACCTGCCTCCAGGGTTCCTGGGGGTGTGGATGGCGCCACTGCCATGGCAGAATTGGGCCTGAATGAGCACCATCAAAATGAGGTTATTAATTACATGCGTTTTGCTCATTCAAAGAGAGGGTTGAGGCTCAAAATGGTAGATTCCTGCTTCCAGGACCTCAAGGAGAGCAGGCTGGTAGAGGAGACCTTCACTGTGGATGAGGTCTCAGAAGTTCCGAGGTGGAGTCTGAGCTTATTAACACAGCCTACACCAACTAACGTGCTGCTCCTGAGACCTCTTCTCACAAGCTGAGAAGTGGTACCTAAAGCTACAGACAGATATCTCTGAACTTGAAAACAGAGAATTATTAGGACAAGTTGCAGAATTTGAAAAAGCAGAATTTATATCTTCAAATAAAAAGCCCATCATAGATATCACAAAGCCAAAACTTACTCCCATTAATGAAGGTGGAACAGAGCTGCTAAATAAGGAAATTTTAAGACTTCAACAGGAGAATGAGAAATTGAAGTCAAGATTGAAGACTGTTGAAATGCAGGCTACAAATGTGCTGGATGAGAAGTCAAAGCTGGAAAGAACACTTCAAGACTTACAGCTTGATCAAGGAAACCAACAGGATTTTATAAAGGCCCAAGACTTCGATGACTTGGAATATACAGTTGCAGCTCTTAAGAGTGAGTTTCAGAAGACACTTAACGACAAGACAGAAAACCAAAAGTCCCTCGAGGAGAACCTAGCAGCTGCCAAGCACGACCTCCTCAGAGTTCAGGAGCAGCTGAGCATGGCTGAAAAGGAGTTAGAGAAGAAATTTCAACAAACAGCAGCTTATCAAAACATGAAAGAGATTCTCACCAAAAAGAATGACCAAATCAAAGACCTGTGGAAAAGACTAGCAAAGTACATATCTGAAGATTAAAGACTAGAGGTTTAATCTGAAACCCACCACACATGATCTACAAGCTAGCTCCACCGCAGGCATGTATTTTGAAGCATTTTTGTCAAATGCTCTGATTTTTCTAATATTTAGGCTTTGCTTATAATATTTAGAACTAGCATTCCTACTTTCAGTTCTCTTGAGAAGAGGAAAAAGCATAACGATTCTTTTCTGTTGTCCCAAACACCTCTCCATCGAGTGCTCCAGAGTCTGCAGATGTAGCAGGATTTCTTCATGGTAGAAAAGACTTTAGAGTGGGAAGAAGAGTCATCCTTTTGCATTAGTAAGAAGAGTGAATCTTTTAAGAAGCTGGCAATATCTATACTTGTACATTCCCTAAATGTAAGAATAAATAGTAGAGTTATTAAAGTTAAAAAAAAGAATGATTTCTAACACAGTGGTCTGTGTCATCTTGGGTAGAAATGACAGAAACTGTAGAGCTGACTAACATTTTGATTGTTTGAAAGGCAGAGATTAGTGAAACAGAAAGTAATCGAGACCTCAATATGTAACTAATATAGAACACAGAAAAATAATTAGCATAAAATCATCACAGATTAATGCATGACCTTTGATGTTTTGCTTAGTTTAAAATGTTCTATTTATTTTTATTTTATGTGTATGAGTGCCTGCATGTATGTAAGTAAGCTACGTGTATGCAATGCCTGTAGAGGACAGGAGACAGTGTCTGGTCCCCTGGAACTAAGCTGGAGTTATGGATAATTGTTAGCCACCATATGGGTGCTGGGAATCAAAGTGAGGTCCTCTGGAAGAGCAGCAGGTGCTCTTATCTTCTGAGCCATCTCTCCAGCCCCTAACATGTTGTTTAAACTACTATAAGCTCCATGATTCTCTGAGGAGCATATATGATGATGGGTTAGCGTTCATGTGCTCCTGTACATTCAACACTGGCTTTATAGTCAGCTTTCCACCACCATGAGCAGTTCTGAAATGTGAGCAGAACTGATGCCAAGTCCCTTGGATTAAGACTATTAAGCACTAATACCCCTTGCTATTGATCTCAGATGTCCTGTGTTCCAGATGGGAGATACACACGATGGAGGATGCCACTAGTCCATCTTCTCATGACCAAGAAACAATACTATCTGAATAAAAGAAAGAACATATTTGTAAATTGGTAGTTGTGCTGGATAGCTTTAGTGTCAACTTGACACACCTGGGTTGAGGGAGCCTCAATTGGGGAATTGGCTCCATTGGATTGGCCTGTGGCCACATCTGTGGAGTATTGTCTGATTGTCGAGCAGTGACAGTATAAGAAGGCAGGGTGGGCATGAGCCAGGGGAGCAAGCCAGTGAACAGCCTTCCTCCATGGCCTGTGCTTCAGCTCCTGCCTCCAGGTTCCTGCCCTGAGTTCCTGCCTTGGGCTCCCTAAGTGATGAACTGTGACCCAGGAGATGTAAGCTGAATAAACCCTTTCCTCCCCAAGTCAGTGTTGGTCAGAGTGTTTTGTCACAGCAATGGAAGACAAACTAGGACAGTAGTCATTTCTATTTGTGCTAATGTAATTACAAAAGTCGGCAGTGTTTTCATTGCCACCTCAGCTAGATGCTTACATAATGGAACTTACAGGCAATGAGGACTCTAGCCCACCTAGTGCTCAAGCCTACAGGTACTCCTTTCTCCTGATACTTTGCTCTATCCCCTCTTTCCTCTTCAGCTTCTATTTCTTCTGGATATTTATTATTTATTTATTTATTTAGGTCTTTTCGAGACCGGGTCTCCCTGTAGCCCCGCCTGTCCTGGAACTCACTCTGTAGACCAGGCTGGCCTTGAACTCACAAAGATCCACCTGCCTCTGCCTCCAAGTGCTAGGATTAAAGGCGTGCGCCACCACGCCCAGCTACCATTTCTTCTGTTTTATCCTTCCTTCCTTCCTTCCTTCCTTCCTTCCTTCCTTCCTTCCTTCCTTCCTTCCTTCCTTTCGTTCGGTTTTTTTTGTTTGTTTTTGTTTTTTTTGAGACAGGGTCCCCCTGTAGCTCCGGCTGTCCTGGAACTCGCTATGTAGACCAGGTTGGTCTTGAATTTAGATAAGGTATTTTTAAAGCAAAAGCAAAGCTAGAGAACTTTTTGGAGCTAGAGAGATGGTTCCATGGTTAAGAGCACATACTGCTTTTGCAGAGGACCCAGGTTTGGTTCCTAACGCCCACACTGGGTGGCTCACGACCACTTGCAACTCCCGCTCCAGGGGACCTGTTGCCCCTCTGGCCCCTGCAGGCACTTATGCTCACGTTCACACACCTCTACGTGTGCATGCGCACACACACATAATTAACAAAATAAAAAGAGCTGGGCGTATCGGCTCGTGCCTTTAATCCCAGCACTTGGGAAGCAGAGGCAGGCAGATTCTATGAGAGTGAGGCCAACCTGGCCTATATAGCAAGTTCCAGGACAGCTGGGGCTACAGGGGGAGCCTATCTTAAAAAAAAAAATAATAATAATAAAATAAAATAAGTGAATCCTTCAAAAAATTCTCTGTGATTTGAAGAGGACAAGATAGAGGGAAACTAACCTTTAACAAGAATGAAGGAGTCGAAAAGCAAGATAAATACACTTAAAATATATTCTAAGTTTTAGTCATAATCCACTACACTTATTTTTGTTGACATGATCTCAAAAATCAGTAGATGAGATCTTAGCTCTCAGATTCCCTGGGTCACAGTGACCCTATCCCATCCCGGATCTATGCATGCTCCTTGGCAGAATGAGTCAATCTTTGCCATTTTAGCTCTTAGCCCAGCCTGGATCTCCTGGGATCCCTTCCCCCTCCAGCCTGGATCTCCTGGGATCCCTTCCCCCTCCAGACTTGTAGCTTGGTGCTCCTTTCCTGAGAGGCCCTAGTGCCCTGCCATTTTAGATCTGACTTCTCTGGGTCACAATAATCCTAATCCATCCTGGATCTGCATGCCATCTCCTCTTGGCAGAGTGAGTCGAGCCCACCATCCCTGCTCTGAGCCAAGCCTGGCTCTAAGACTTGCAGTTGGGAGCTTGAGCCTGAGATCAGTGTGTGCCTCACCACCGGGGGTGGGGGATGATGGGGAGGAGACACACATTAGCCCCACCCCAGCCTACCAGCTGGCTTGCTTACACAGCAGCTCCATCCCAACCTGCTGTATCACAACCCTATGCAGTCAATCCTGAAATTGCAGCTCAGATGTTACTCCTATCTCTAGCTGAACCGAGAGGACGTCTTTCATCCAAATTGTACATTGGCACACAGTGGCCCCGACCCAACTACCAAGTCCTATTCAGCTGGGCCATAACCTAATGATTTGCAAAAACAACAAGCAAGATACAAAGCAAACACTCAACAAGGATGAGATCACTTAACCATACACACCACCACACTAGACCAGGTGCCCAGACATCAGCAGAAACCCACAAATAACATGAAGAGCCATGACGATATGGCTGATACAGAAATTAACAACTCTATTGTAATGTTTCCTGAGAATGACAACCAAGTGGATGCATAAGACAAAAATTTCAAAATAGCAATTACAAATACGTTCAAGGAATCAAAGAGGATATGAATAAAAAACTGAATGAAGACTGGGAGAACACAGTTGACTGAGATAACTAAAGCCATTCAAAACATGAGACAGAATCTCTGAAGAAAAGCCAACCTGAAATACAAAACTCAGGGATTTAAACAAAAAGCTTAGAGGAAAGAAAGATAAAGGAAGTGAAAGAAATGAAACAGAGAATATCAGATCTTGAAGACAAGCTTGGGGAAGTGGATTGCTCAATCAAAGAAAATGTCACATCTAAAATAAGCCATGAATGGTCTACACAAGACCACTGGAACACTGTAAAAAGAAGGGACCTATGGAGCACAGGCGTAAAAGAAACCCATACCAAGCATGCAGAGAATATTTTTAATAAAAGTCAAAGAAAATTTCCCAAACTAATACTAGTTCTCTTCTAAATAATTATATTAAACTGACTCCTAATGACTCATTGCTAGAATCATAGATTAATGTGTCTCTCAACTCTCACCAGAGAAGTTTCCTTATGCAATAGGGGGTGGCAGAAACCCACAACAGGCCAATGTGTAGGGAACATGACTCTGTAGAGTGCTTACCACGAATAGGACACCTATATCAAAATTGTGCCTCCCAAAGCTTATGTATGGATCATTGCAGAAGAGGGCATGACTACAAAGTAACAGAGTTTTCTGGACAGCTGGTCAGTGACTCACTGTGATGGTGAGAGCAAGCACAGGTTAGAAGTCCCAGTATAGATATGAGGAAGTGTGTAAGAAGCTCCAACCACACCTAAGGAAATTGTGCCCATAGATGGCTGCTGAGCAGGGCAGAGACAGTCTAAACATGGAACTCTTGGTAGGTTAACCAGACTCTAGTGGATAGACCCACAGGGAGATAAAAATTAGACTCTCTAGGTCTTATACATATATATATATATATATGTATATATATATATATATTATATACATCTATAATAGAGTAAATTATATTTAGTGGGGGGCAATAAAAGGAGGTAGCATAGGGGAAAGAATCTAAATACAATCAAATTAAATTGCATAAAACAACTTAAAAATCAATAGATGAAACATTTGCTTCTGAGAGATGATGTCATGTAACAGAAAGGGATTCATACAGCATTTTTGATAAATTTGTTATATGCCATGTCTTCTCAAACCACCAGAGCACTTCCACTTCTGCAACACGTCAACATAAGGCACGGTTAAGTGCACTTGAGAGCCAATGCAAACCTTCAATAACTGTCTACAAATGATGTTTTTGTGTGTGAGAGATATATGTATGTGTGTACACAGATGTATGCAGATGTGTTTGGTTGTGTTTATGTGTCTGTGTGTGGAGATCAGAGGTTGATGTTAGGTGTCTGCCTCAAATGCTGTACACTATTTTTTTTTGGTCTTTTCGAGACAAGACCTGTAGCCCCAGGCCAGCTGAGCCCGAGAGTCAGAAATCAGCTAACTTAGCTGGACAGTGGGTCTCCAGGATTCTCCTGTCCCTGCTCTCAGTGGTGTCCAGCTCTTAGAAAGCAATTTTGAGCAGGGCCTGGTGGCACATGCCTTTAATCCTAGCACTTGGGAGGCAGAGGCAGGTGGATCTCTGTGAGTTCAAGGCCAGCCTGGTCTACAGAGCAAGTTCCAGGCCAGCTGGGACTAAAGGGAGACCCTGTCTTGAAAAGACCAAAAAAAAAAAAAAAAAAAAGCAATTTTGAAAGTACCTATATTTTACCCACTTATCTCCTTTGTTGTAAGCATCTATGGACATGGTCCCAATGGTCTTTGCTTCCTAGTATCATGCCTGAGTGTGTTCCCCTCTTTTTTGAGGGAAACTCTGAGCAATCTGATTCTAATCAGTAGAAAAGATCCAAAGTATGACCCTTTCAATATTAGAGGATGAAAGATTGCAATGATCATTTTTCCTCTCAGAGATGCAGTTATTTTCTGTAAGAGCCTTGGTACAGTACCAGAGATTTACATACAGGAAGACCAATTTCCTTACACTGAAGGGTTAGGAATAATGCAAAGTATGGTCTACCAGGGCTGGAGAGATAGCCTAGCAGTTAAGAGCACTGACTGCTCTTGCAGAGGACCCAGGTTCAATCCCCAGCACCCACATGGCAGCTGAGAACTGTCTTTAACTCCAGTTCCAGGGGAATCCGATGCCCTCTTCTGACCTCCGCTGCATTGCATGACACGGGTGCACAGACCTACATGCAGACAGTACATTCATATACATACAAAAATAAATAAAATTTAAAAAAAAGTATGGTCTACCAGAGGCGTGTGCAAAAAGCTATGACAGTGCATATGAAAAAGGAATTAACTGAAGTTATCAATAGGATTTATCAATACCTAGAGCCATCATCTCCTATAGTCTGAAAGTGAAGGAGTTCAAAAGTGACAATCTGCATAGTTAATATAGAGATAGAACATCAGAGAATTGCAACAGGGATTCTGAAACTTTGGGTCCAAGGAAGTGACCCACTGGAGAGAATTGACATTTCCATGTTTGGGTAAATGCAGGTGACTGACACAGAGTCCAGTGGCAACAGGAGCCAGGCTCCCAGGACATTTGTCTGAGAAGTCTGACCTAAGCCCTTCCTGGCTGGGGACTTCTCTTGTGGGTGAAGGTTTGGGGCTTGGCAGATCCTTGTATAGAAATTCTTATATGATATTTCCTGATATTCTATATTTTAAAGCTAAATTCTCTCCCCCTCCCCCAGAATATTTGCAGTGTTCTTTTGCTTCCCGTTGAAAATATTTTCCTAAAGGAGAACCTACACACAGAGTACACAAATCACAAGCATGAAGCTTGATGAAGTTTCCATGGTGGAGCAACCTGCAAGGCCTGTACCAAGATAACGGTACATCACTACCTGCATTACAGCTTTCTTCATGATCCTCTCAAGTACTTTTTAACCTTTGGAAAGCATTTTATTTATTTTAAGGTAATTTGATACTCAGAGAATAATAGCAAATGATAGCAGTTAGAGTATATGTACCCTAATAATTAGTCTTCTAATGTTAACATCAGACCTAATCATAATCTAGTTACCACAGACACAGAATCCAACTTGAATTACATCTACTGGGTGAATGTGCCTTGAGCAATAACCATAAGAATAACAAAATAAAGAAAGCATAATCTGCACAATAACATACTTTTTGGCAAGTTATATTTATATAGATAATTGAATAAATAAACAGAAAAGACCAAATATTTCTTAAATTAGAATTCCTGCTAATAATTAGTATTCTGGAAATAGATCTCCATTAGGAAAAAAACACTTTAATAACTGCAAAAGAAGAATTCTTGATAGATGTTAAAAGTCGCTAACAAAAGTGTGATAAAAACAGAATATTTACATAATCTCAAAGAATTCAGTAGGGAATACTTATTAATTACCAAAATAAAAATTCACAGTAGCTTTCCCAACAGAGAAACTATTATTCAAAATGAGAGACACTACTGTAACACAGCAATAAAACTTAGCATTACCAGTAATAAGACATAGAATTCATGAGTCTCCTGATTTATATGCAGAGAAGGGCGCAGTATCATTTCTGTGAAATTTTTGTCCAAATATATAACCTCTATGTACTCATCAAAAATATCGAATACAATGAAATTGAGAGACATTCCGCCAGTCCTCTTTAAAAATGTCAAGGTTATGAAAGACAAAGACTGAAGAAATGACAGAGATGGAGTCTGAAGACACATGAAAACTTAATGCAGCTTGGGATCCTGACTCAGATGCTGAATCATACAAAAAGGACAGCAGAGCTGGGCCCACGGGAAATTCAAATAAGGGCCTGCAGATTTGTAGTTGGCACAGCCTTCCCTCCATAGCTACTGAAGATTGGTTTCAAGACCTTCCCCTTACCATGGACTCCCAAATATGCAGATGCCCATTTCCTTTCATAAGATGGCATAAGGAGCCAAGCATGGTGGTGCAGACCTTTAAGCAGCACTTGGGATCAGAGGCACGCAGACCTCCTTGAGATCTAGGTCAGCCTGGTCTACATAGCACACTCTAGGCTAACTGGGGCTACAGCGAGACCCTGTTTCAAAATAAAAGGCATACAGAATTTACACACAACTTGCATACATCCTTGTGTACCCTTTAAGTCATCTCTAGGTTATACATACTAATAGAATGTATATGCTATGTAAATGATTGTGCTTTCTTGTTTTGAGAATGAGAAGAAAAATGTCTGTATATGTTCAATGTAGACACATTTTTTTCCCCAAACATATTCCATCTGAAGTTTGTTGAAGTCATATATGTGGAGCCTGTAGATATGGGAGGCCAACTATAGAGTAACTTAATTTCCCTTTAAATTCTTTAAAAAATTTTAATTTTATTTTGAACTTTATTTTTTGTATATTTTTATTGAATTTTTGTGTATTTCTTTTTTGTTGTTGTTGTTCTTTTCGAGACAGGGTCTCCCTGTAGTCCCAGCTGTCCTGGAACTCACTCTGTAGACCAGGCTGGCCTTGAACTCACAAAGATCTGCCTGCCTCTGCCTCCCAAGTGCTAGGACTAAAGGCGTGCACCACCACGCCTGGCTGAATTTTTGTGTATTTCATACAAAACATCTTACTCATCTTTATACCCTTCCCAATCCACATCCTCTCATAGCCCCACCCACCAGATTTTGTCATTCTGTCATGTATGTTAAGGTCTATCAAGTCAAGTAAGTGTACCCAGATGTCCAACGATGCAAGTTCATCCACTGGAGTCTAGTCAGCCTATCTGGAGTCACGCCTTTAAAGAGGATCAGCTCTTTCTTACCCAGCAGTAATCAGCTGCCAATAGTTCTTTGGCTAAGCTTGGGGCCTGCTGCCCATTCCCCAGTTTTATGCTGGGTTTTGTCTGCTTGAGTTTTCATGGGTCTTGTGCATGCTGACACCATTGTTGTAGGTTCCTAAGAGCAAGGTCCCAGCAGCCTGTATGGGTCATGCATCTGCTTCCCTGGCTCTCACAATCTTTCTGCCCCTTCTTCCATAATGGTCCCTAAGCCCTGTGTGGGTGAAGTTTGATATAGGAGTCCTGTCTAGCGACCCACACTCTGCAGACTCTTATTTTCTATGCCTTTGCCTTGTAAGATGAAATAACAACAAATGCTAATGTACAGATTCCAATTCCTTTATGCAAGTTCTCAGGAAGTGCTTTGCATACACTGACTTCATTATTTCCATTTCACAGCTAGGAAAATGGAGACAGACAGGCTGCTGAGCAGCAAAGCTGTGGTCAAAGCTAAGCTCTGTGCTGCCAGGATCCATGGCTAACCTGCCTGATCTCTGCATCTCTAGCACAGTTCCGTTAAGAATCATGACGTGTATCACTGAGTTCTGTACCCTTGTGCCAACAGACCAAAACAGCACAGCTCACAGTGGCTCCAGCCACCCTTCCTGGCTGGGATGCCCCTTACAATGGCTATTTTTTGTTGTTATTGTTCCTTAGAGTCTAAAACAAAAGCTTTGGTTTCTGTCTTCCCACAAAAAATATCAACATTTATATTTATTCCCTTTTCAGAAACAAAAGAGAGGTAGTTTATGCTAACTGAAGTTTACCAAATGGATTCTTAACCCCATGGATTTTTTTTTTTTTGGCTACTGAAAGAGCCTAAAACTTGTAAAAATGAACAAATGGCAAACTGCTCTGGTCTTTTTACTTCCCACACATGATCCTAATGTAGCCTATTGACTTTGAGACTGCTCCACGGGCACTACAGGGATGTAACCCCCTGTCTGAATGCAGCAGAGAGGTGGCGCTGGTTTACACACAGTCTAGACTTGTGAGAATCTGGCCAGACACTGCTGGTGCTAAGGTCCTCAGACCTTTATATTCTTATTTATTTTATCTTTTAGAAATTCAAAAAGAATTAAAATTGTTATTGTTGTGTGTAGGTGCATGTGTATGCTGTGTGTGTGTTGGGGAGGCGCCTTTGCCTTGTAATGTGACGTGTGGAGGTTGGAGTAGAACTTTGTGAGATTTGGTCCTCTCCTTCCACCTTTCTGTAGGCTATGGGGATGGAACTCAGGTCACCAGGCTAGCACAGCAAATACCTTTATTGGCTGAGCCATCTAATCAGCCCTTAGAATCTTTTTCATATTCCCAAAGAGCAGGAAAACTAGACTAATGAACACATATGTATCCATCACCTAGATCCAACAGTTGTCAACACTGGGCCAAACATGCTTGGTGCACACATACTTCCATCATGTACACATAATACCTTCATCTATTTATGGAACCATGTTGGAGGAAACTGTAGATTTCATGAGGCAGATATTTAAATGATGTCAGCGTCCTAGCATCCGCACGTCGCAGCACAGCTTAGAATCTATCAGTTTTGTTTAATTTGGGTCAGGGTTCTGATGATGCTAGGATGAAGCCGCAGCAGCAGGACCAGGGCAGAAGAATGACGAGGCGTTAGCTTTCCATTACGGAATCACAGAGCGAATGCTTGGAGCTCTAATCCGTTCTTTGGCTCCAGTCTCCTTTCCCTCCTCCCTTCTCCTCTGCCTAGACTTCAGTGTCATTGGCTTACTTGATGTCTGAAGGATCACTTGCTGTGTCCTTCTCTACCATTTTCTTTGTCCTGAAATTTACTTTCCTTGGGTCTCCCCTTCTCTCTTTGTCAGGGTCTTCTTTCCATCTTTACACACCTCAATCATGCTCAATTTTCCAAGCTTTTATCTTATATCATCTTCCTCCAAAATGCACGACTTCCCGTCAAATAAATGTATGTCTCCTCTCACTCACAATATAGCAGTATTATTTCCAAGCTCCAGGATCCTATTTATTTTATCTGGAGTGTGCTATGGCCTTTAGTACCTTCCATTTTGACTTTCACTGGGCTGTCTGCGTCCTGTGTCTCTCTTTCAGATTAGAAGTTTCTTGAGAGTACCTGCCACACCGCGCTGATTTCTGCACTTCGGACACAGTCTTGTAACCAAACCGTACTTTATTCTTGTTTATTTAGTGAAGACACAAATAATCCATGAGGATTTCCTGTCGTTCATGTTCAGTAATTACTGTGGCCAGCTTTTCCAACCTATCCTTCTCTGGTTTGAGTGACTGGAGAAGATCAGGCAGTATCAGGACTAGGATCCTTTGACACTTTCAAGGGGGTACCCCTGCCCTGGGAACAGGGGAGGTCTTTATGACCCCCCCATCTGGATGCATGGACTGGGTAAGGATACTTATGTGTTGATTTCAGAGCTTGAAAGACTGACAGATGGGAAGGATTCTGGTCTCCTTGAACAGGCTGCGTTCTCAATGTAATTGGGGGAGAAAAAGAGCAAAGAGACCAATTCACAAAATATTTCCTTCTTTATTCAGAGAAGATACATTTTACATGCTTTACGAGGTTAATGTCCCCCGCTCCTGATTACAAAATTCTGATTGGCATATTAATCAGGTTATAAAAGTGAGAAAAAACGAAGGACCGTCAAAGAGGGAGCAGATGCTCTCTTGCTGCCAAATTCATTCAGGATATAAAATTTTTGCTGAGATATTTATTGTAAAATGGTTTTATTTCCCTTTCCCCTCTTGCTTTTATTTTTAGCCAGCATTACCCCAGCATCTGTTCCACCTCGGGTGAGAAATGTGTTGGAATGAGGGCGGGATGGTGGTGGTGAGAGAATGTAAGTACAAAGATTAGGAAGGCTTCCTCAGAGTGTGAATCCAGATGCCTGGGCCCCACCCTCACCAAGACAGAGAACCCTGGGAGAGCTTGCTTCTCTCCTTTTGACATTCAGATTTTCACATCATGGAATTTTGAGAGACACTTCAGGAAAGGCTCAGATTTTACCAGCCGCATTGCTACAGAGTGCTTGCCTGACTTTTGTTTGTGTGCTTGCAGTGATGGGAAACTCATTACCTCTGAAAGCAGCTGTAGAGAAGAAAATAAACAGACTGTTTATCTGGGCTTATTGGAGGGAAGGAAAATCCAGGCTAGGAGCCAGTAGGAGTTCTTGGGAGGAGCAACAAGTCACTGGTTTGTAGGGGTCTGTGACGCTCACCGATTAGAAAGTCCTTCCTTCTTCACAGATGATGCTTCCATTTCCTGTTCCTCCTCTGGCTCTCCCAGGCCATGTGTGACATACCTATAGTCTCTCCTTAGAGTTCTCCTCAAATTCTCTCCTCCGAGTTAAATTTCTTGGTTGTTTCATCAGTGTCTTCCAAGGCCTCTGCTAAGCATTTCACCTTCTGAGCAACTCTCTTCTGATCATCTAAGCCTACTCGAGATATGAGTTCCAGGCCTAGAAAGAACAGCAAAGAAAAGAGGTGCTGCTACTTTATTGGGCTTTCCATTGTTTCTCATCCCACACACGTCTAGGTTAAGGCATTGGTGAGCTGGTTTGTCAGTTGTAAGAGCTCACTATAAAAACAAAGTGTTTTATTTCTAAGGAAAAACCAATAAAGAGGCTGAAATTCCAGGACTTTAGGCACAGCATTCACTTATTAAGATGAGGCTACAAAGTTAAACCATGTTAGGCTACAAAGTTAAACCATGTAAAACAGGATACAATTTGAAAAAAAATGGAAAAAAATAAAAACAATTTGAAAAAAATGGAGACATAATTGCAGTAAGATCCTGTGTTGAATTACTGGAATTGAGCATTGAACACAGTCCAAGTGTCTAAATAGCCAGAAAAAAAATGAGTAAATAAGTCTTTTCATTCTTCTGTGTTTGAAGAAAATGTGTCCCTTTGGTAAGCACATTTTGTTCTACATAGAATTTACTATGTAATAAACATATTGATTTCTATTCTACCTTATTTCTTCTGAAAGTGAGTTCTGGGTTGCTAGGGACCATACCTGTCTTGTTCAGCGACCCATTTTTCTGGCCGAACATAGCCTTGGCATTTAAACATGCTCAAAATATTTTTTGACTAGATTTCCACAAAAAATTTAGAGCAGTTAATTATAAGGTCGCGTGTCATAACACCCAAAATGGAAAAGTAATGAGAACAGAACAGTAAAAGGGGATAAAATGTAGAGTCTGCTGACAGAAAGAACTCAAGCTGGGTTCCTGTGAGAGTCAAAGGACTTTAGCAGTACCTCATCTTTTACATTGAACTTAGTGTGGCAGAAGTGCAGAGAAGACTTCATCCACACCACAGAGCTTAAGACTCAAACAGAAGAGTATTGCCCTAGCTTGTAGGAAGCAAAACTTTTCCTAATGCTGATCTGGAGGAAATTTTCTGCCTACAATCCTAGAGGAAAGACATGTTGGAAGGTAAGCCGTATTTTATTAATAGTGCACTGTAGATGCATTTCTGGCTGTCTGTCATCACATCCTGGGACAGCCATCAGAGGGGACCACAGTGCCATGATACTCAGTGTATCCTGGTAAAGTAGAGAAGCCTATGGATCTGTAAGAGCAAGGCCTAGGAGCAGAGGAGTCAGGCTCCTGTGGTTTGCTTTTGAAAAGACTTCTTTTTGGCTACTATTGAACTCAAAATTATGTCAAACTTAGGCCACAGACAAAGGAAAGAGACCACTAGATACAATCAGGGACCAGTATTAAACAGTCCAACTCTGCTAGTAATTTCCTCTCTAAATTCTCTAATGTAAGTAAATTAGTTTTAATGGACCCTAAAGGGCCCAATCAACTTGAATTAAGTATGAATTATATTCCCACGGAACTGAAGGATTCACCCCAATCGATGATGTCCTAGTTTGGGTTGCCTTGGGAGCAGACTCCTGGAAGATCAGAGTGGTTTATTTAGGAGGAAATCTCAGGAAGCTCTAATGAGGAGCTGCAGAATATGAGGCAGGGAAGGAGGAAAAGGCAACATCGTGCTTGCTAATGACTGGCTTGCCTTCTGCCTGGAGAATACCCACTTGACTATTGCCTCTTTGGGAAGTTCTTTGATGTTCCACCCCATTGTGTTTGCCCCTTTCTTCTTTTGGATGGTACTTTGTGTAGGGATCTCATTTATCACCAGTCACATCATGTGGTGTCTTGGCATTTATGAAACACTTCATTTCTGCTGGACATTTTCCTTGAGGAAAGTGACAATGATAATTTAATGTCTTTGGTTCAGCATAATAAGCATTTTTAAAAATGTTGCTGATTGTATTAATGTAGACCTCCCATGGTCAAGTGGTGCAATCACATCTTCAAGAATCTGTGGCATCGTTCCTGTCTAGACCTATCCCAATGAAACAAATTCTTTGATAAAGGGTCAGCAGGAACATCTCTTTTCTTTTGTAAGGAATACCACCAGAGGTGATTTTAGATTTTTGTTGCTATAGAAACCTCAGAAAGTATATTAACTTCAATGAAAAGGCATCTTATTCCTTAAAAATTTCATGTTTGAATGATTTAAATGAGGTCCCAGCTGGGTGATTAAATGTGTTTCATATGAGGGGAGTGGTATGTTGTAGTGGTTAAATATGTAGGCTTTATATGCCTGGGTTCAATGTTGGCTCCATCACAAATGCATGTGTGACATTAAATGAGTCACGGGGGTGTTTCTCCTAAGAACTCATAAACCAGTCACTTATAGTCTTCCATGCAGTTAATATTAACTTCAGAAACGTGATCTATGTTACATTATTAGCACAATGATAGTCAGAAGTGGAAGAAGGAAAAGGAAAGCAAATAACTTCCTCCCCTTCTTTCCTTGCCTCTTCCCTTTTATCTCTAATGCTTCCCCTCTCTTCTCTGCCATGTCTTCTTTCTTTGCATCTTTTTCCTTTCTCCTCTCTTCCTTTCCTTTTCTATATTTCTCTGGAAGAAATTTTTAATTTAATCCTCATTGAAAAGAGGTTCAATTCTGTTGCTATATGAACTAGGAAGCAGTGTGTTTCTAGTACAGGTCACAGCCTTATCTGTCATTCTCCTCCACGATGATGACAGTTTCTCTTAAGTACAAACATTTAAATCTATTTTTTAAATTTATTTATTTATTATTTTTTATATGTATGAGTGTACTGTCTGCATGTAGGTTGATGCACCCATGTCATACAATGCCACGGAGGTCAGAAGAGGGAGTCGGATTCCCCTGGAACTGGAGTTAAAGACGGTTCTTAGCCACCATGTGGGAATTGAGCCTGGGTCCTCTGCAAGAGAAGAGCTCTTAACCACTGAGCCATCTCTTCAGCCCCTTAAATTTATTTTAATAAAGATAATTTTCTAGGTGTCTGCTATATATGTACTATGTTTATAAATCTTCATCATTTCTAATCATCAACATAATTCTATTGTATATTCTATTGTTCAAGTTTGGTTTTCTAAGAGACAGTCCCTGAGAAAATTCAGATATAATGCCTTGGAGAGATGAACCCAGAAAATACTGATAGAAGAGTAGTCAGCAGGCCAGAGAGCAGGCAACAAGGGCATAGTATCAAAAAAGCGAACCTTCGGGACAACTGAGGATTAATCCTGTTGGGCAGCTCTGGGATCTGCTGTGGAATCAGAACCTCAGAGTCACCCTGATCAAGATGTGAAGGATATGTTGTATCTCAATTCCCATCCCTCCTTGGTTGAAAGAAACACTCTGGCACAGGTTAATTCTCTGGTACTTGTAGGCTCTTGCAGATAAATTTTTAAGTAAAAATGTATCAGTGTTGGCAGGTGGAGGATGCAAAAGAACATGGTATGCTGCAATTAATTATCCACAATTGAAGCCTGCAGAAGCAAACTGACATGCTCAGAATGGTGGGTATATAAAATATTGGATTAAGCATCAGGGTTCAGATTCTTCTAAGTCCTAGATTCACACTTTTCCTCCTTGAGTCACGCTTGCCTTCCATTAATGAATGCAGACTAGCTACTGGGTCCATGTAAACTGAACTAGCATAAGGACTCTAGCTGGTATAAGGGAATGCACTTTTGAGGATGCTGGGAAGTTTGGAATAGTATGATTTTCCTGCTCTATTATAACTGGTATCTATCTGTGTCGTGAATTAAACTGTGTATCCTTACCACCCTCCCCCATAATAATTTAAAGTGCTAACTCCCAGTACCTGAGGATGTTGGGGTTGGAAATGGGGTTCTTGCCAAATTCTGTTAGTTATGTTGGCATGTTAGTTAGTCATGTTGGCATGAGGTCATGTTGGAGTAGATAGCCTTAAATCCCATATGACTAGAGTCATTGTACGATGGCAACAGGAAAGCAGAGAGGCTGTAAGGGAGCACCGTGAGTCCTGGAGGCAGAGACTGGTGTTACGTGGCTGGAAGCCAAGGAATTCCAGAGGTTGCCAGAAATCTACCAGAAGCTGGGAGGAGGCAAGAATACTCCAGAGGGTGGTCGGCCCCGCCTATAGTACCTTGATTTTAGCCCTTTGGCCTCCAGAACTGGGAGGCCATCATGCTACATAGTCTTAAGCTACCTTGCTTGTGGTGTTTTGTTATACAGCCCTGGAAATCCAGTACACATTCATCTTTGGTTTGTTTCTTAATAAAACTTTTACAGAAACTAATGACTGTACAAGAAGGGGATTTCATGTTAGCTTGCAGAATTCCTTCAGTTATAGATTGCACAACTCTCTTAGAGTGATGGGGGTCCCCGTGAGGGACTAATGCTTCTGACACAAAGGATGTAAAACTATGAGGTCTGGATAAAAATAATTTCCATGTTTAGTACTTATGAGGCTTTGCCCTGATTAATGTATCTAATACTGCCTTCAGCCAAGGCAAAATATATTCTGCTTCAAACATGTGGAAACGGGAAGTGGAGCAGTGAAGGAACTTTGCCCAGCTCTATTACCTCAGGTAGCCTCTTGCAAGATTTCCCCCACTTCGCTTACCCTCCAGGAGTCCATAAACAGGTTCTCCTGTTCTTCTGTGTGTCCAGGATCTAAACAAAAGGCCAGGGACAAAGAAGCTAAAAGATTTATTCTTGTATTGTAGACAGAAGGAGAATTGAACCAACACCCCAGGGAAGGAGGGAGGAGAACTGGAGAACTGGTACCCAGGTTGAATGAAGAGTGCCAAGAAGCAGTGGGATGTTTCTCTGCTGAAGAAGGCAAGCCATAGCCACTGTCCAGAGGTGTATAAACATTTTGCTCTTGCTGTCTTAAGACAAAATCATTTCATTATGTTTTCTGGCCTCCTCTCCTTGCATACTGACATGGAAAGAACTGCAAGCTCTAACAAGTCTGATTTCAGTCAATCTCCATTATCAATAGACCCTTTCTGGGCCTCATAACTGATGGAGATATGTATCATCTCTGGACCTTGTTAGCTGCCATGGGACCACAGAGTAAGTCTAGTGTCAAGACTGGACATGGGACATGGGGAGATCTGGATCTGAATGCAAAGATCACTTACGATTTATTTGCTCAGTTTATTTATATACTGTAACTATAACGTAGGCATAAAAAAGAGGCACACTAGATTCCTCTCCCCTTTAGCATGGGTCTGGGCATTTCTATCCTGCCTGAGAGTGCTTGAATCTGGCCCCCACATGGTGGTGAGCTTCTTAAATTCAACCATGTCCATCCTTAGGATCATTGGAAGCACCTCCAGCTGCTGTAGGGCTAGAACCCTGGGCCCTTAGTAGGGGTCCAGACCTTTGCAAACTACCTAAGAGCACCTGAATCAAGCCTCTGCCTATCAAGCTTCCCAAATTGTGCTGTGCCCACTGGCTAGTAGGGGCCCAGACCTTAGAAGTAAGCCTGAGAGTATCTGATTGATGCCTGACTTGGACATCTGCGGGACCTCCTGAGTAGCTGGACTAGAACCACCTGGTTCCTCCTATATAAAGTCAAAAGAGAGAACCTCCTCCCTGGCAATGGACAAAGAGACACTTCTTTGGTGGTGTTATTCTTATATAAAAAAGAGAGAACCTAAAGCCTAGACCAACCAGCTTTTCATATCTAATATGAAAGCAACCAAAGTATATCAAGAATATAAACAAAATCACTCTTCAACTCAACAAAGGAAGATTTGAGTTTCATACCTGCATTATAAACAACAAAAGAAATCCACATGCCAAAATCACAACAACACAATAATAATATAAAAAACCCAAATAATGGGATTGGAGAGATGGCCTAGTGGTTAAGAGCGCTGACTGCTCTTGCAGAGGACCCAGGTTCGATCCCCAGCACCCATATGGCAGCTGAGAACCATCTTTAACTCCAGTTCCAGGGGAATCCGACACCCTCTTCTGGCCTCCGCAGCAGTGTACAACACGGGTGCACAAACCTACATGCAGACAGTACATTCATACACATATAAAAATAAATAAAAATTAAAAAAATAAACTATTAAAAAAAACAATATGTCCCCACCAAACACCACCAGTCCTACAGAAGAGTTCTACAATGAGAATCCCCTAGAGATAACCCAGGAGACAGAATTTAAGGAACAATCATAAAAATGATCAAATAACTCAATGAATTTAAAGAACACACAAACAAATCAAAGAACTAAAAGAAGATAGGGATAAACTGAATGAATTCACAAAAGAGATATAAATATTGAAGAAAACGAAGGCTGAAATGAAGAAGGTAATGGAACAGTCAATAAGTCAACTAGAAACTATGGGAGAAAGCCTCAGCAGTAGATGAATGAAACAGAGAACAGAATATCAAGACTGGACAATAAGTTTGAAAAATTGGACCATTCAAGCAAAGATTATGAAAAATTAAAAAATAAACATAGGAATGTAGGACAGCATGAAAAGACCAAATTTATGCATCATTGACATAGAGGAGAGAAAAGAATTTTAGGATAATGTTATCAACCAGATCTTCAAGAGGATTGTAGAAGAAAATTTCTCCAAATTAAAGAAGGACATGACCATACAAATATAAGAAGCAAACAGAACACCAAATCAACAGGACCAGAAAAGAAACTTCCCACACTATATCATAACAAAAACAGGAAACCTACAGAATGAAGAGAAAATACTGTGTACCCATTTCATAAATACAATACTACAGGACTTAAAGACACAGATTAATCCTAATTCATTTGTAGCAGGGGACTTCAATACCCCAATGTATCCATTAGATAGGTCAACAGGGCAAAGACTAAACAGAGAGACATCTGAATTAAACACCCATACATCAAATGGACCTAATAGACATCTACCAAATATTCCATCTAAACACCAAGAATACAGTCTATTCAGCACCCTACGGAACTTTCTGCAAAATCAATCACATATTGGGGGCACAAAACAAACTTCAACAAATAAAATTGAAATAATTCATTCTATCAAACAACAATGCAATAAAGTTTACAATCGACACCAGAAGAAGCCTTAGTAACTACATGAACTCATGGAGATTAAATGATGCACTCATGAATAATGAATGGGTCAAAGGAGAAATTAAGAAAGAAATAGCATTCCCTGGAATGAAATGAAATGGACAACACAACACAACGAAGCCTCTGGGACACTTTAAAAGCAGTCCTAAGAGGGAAGTTTATAGTTCTAAGTGCCTATGTTAAAAAAAAAAAATCAGACATAAGGCTGCCACTGCTGCACAGTATTTCCAGGCAGATGAGGTGTAGCTGGTGCTGATGGAGGAGTCCTGCTTGACTCAAGGAGACCTATATTTGCTTTATTGGTTTAGTGGTCTTTGGTAATACTCTCTGGCATCCCAGAGACCATCTGTATACTTGCAAGTGCGGTCTTCATACATCTTTCCCATGTTTATATCAGGTGTTCAACACAGGGCCTTATCGCCTCTCTTCCTGCAGATATCCCAGTTTGGAGGCAAGGAGCCTTTACCATTTGTGGGGGCCTTGAGACTGCACCGTGGCCAAACACGTGCGCATTACCCTTGGTAGAATAATCCATTGTTGGATTCAGAGCTCCTGTTTAATATATTTTGCTTAAGTGCATAGCTAAGGAGACTTTAGCATTATATTTGGTTCTGAATAGAGATAATCCTTTCAGAGTTTCTATGTCCATTAGTCAATTAAAGAAGGCAGTTTTACTGATTTTACAAGAGAAATACCTCTATAACAGCTGCTCCAACAATCACGCTGGAGAACGACCTCCTCATCATCATATTTCTCCTTATTCTATGGGGGGAGTTAAGAAAGTCTCTTGTATTGAAACCTTTGCGGCTGCGATTGGGGTTAATGGTGAAACTACAACAATATAGACTGGACACTCATTTTGATAACTTGATTGAACATACAGGCCCCCTGCTGGATGGTGGGACCCATGAGTATGTGGGTTGGGCACAACTGCTTGCAAATTGGTTTTACATGAAGGATGCTTGTTACCACACAATTATCACTTATTGTTTAAAAAAAAAATGAAAACAAAACAAACCAAAAAAGCAGAGAAAGATGCAGAAAACTTACGGCAGAACACATGATGATCTGGGATGGGTAAGGGGTGGGGTGGGGGGAAGGGAGGGGGATGTATGCTTGAACTGAATTGGAAAAATGATGTATGAAATACACAAAGCATCAATAAAAAAAAAATCAGTCACATGCCTATTCCAGCACTTGGGAGGTGTAGGCAGGCAAGATCTCTGTGAGTTCAAGGCCAGCCGTGGTCTAACAGAGTGAGATCCAGGCCAACTGAGGTTACAGGAAGATCCTGCCTCAAAAAGACAAAAAATAAAATCAGAAGAGGGAAAAAAATAAACTGACATAAAATTGATGGAGACTCTTGAAAGGCAACAACAAATGAAACCCAAACCCAGCAAACAAGAAAGAAAATAACAAAAATCAAATCTGAAATTAATGAAATAAAAACAAACAAACAAAACAAACAACCAAAACAATACAAAGACATCAATGAATCCAGGAGAAGGTTCTTGTGAAAGAATAAATAAGAAGACAGACCCTTAGCCAGATTACCAAAGAAAGCAAAAGCAACTCGCAAATCAACAAAGTTAGAGATAAAAGGGCAACATTACAACAGACAAAACAAAGGAAAAAAGATCCAGAAACATTGATTGTGTGAAAATAAAAATCTATCTATAAATTTGAAAACCTAAAACAAATGGATAAGTATCTAAAATCAGGGTATCGCCAAACCTAAACCAAGAAGGGTCAACAGCTTAAACCAACATACAACATATAAGGAAATTGACAACAGTAATACAAAACTTCCAGATGGATTTACCAACATAATTCTACCAGTCATTTAAAGAAGACCCACAACCAATATCACTTAAATTATTCAAAAAGGCTGAAACAGAGGGAAATATCCAAATTCCTTCTACGAAGCCAGTATCGCTCTAACACCCAAACCAGGTAAAAGAACAAAAACTGATATCTTTAATTGAATATAGATACAAAAATTCCCCAAAATATTTGCAAACTCATACATGACACAATAAAAAGGTCGTCCACCATGATCAAGTTGGATTTAATCCGAGATGTGTTCAATATATGCAAGTCAGTAAGTGTCATAAATCACATAAATGGACTCAGAAGACAAAAAATCACATGTCAATCAAGTGATGATGAAAAAAAAAAAAAAATTCATGCTTTAAAAGTCCTAGGGGAATCGGGATGGAGGGAACATACCTCAACATTAAGCTATATACAACAAACCCACAGCCAACACATTCTAATGGAGAAAACTGGAAGCATTCCCTTAAAATAGGAAATCAGCAAGGCTTGTCCACTGTGTCCACTCCGTTTTAATATAGTGCTTGAAACTTGCTAGAGAATGAGAAAGTGAAGGAAATTAAAGTAGTACTAATTGGAAAAGAAGAGGTCAAATTATCCCTTTTTCAGATGATATGTATGATATTATACCTAAGAGATGCCAAAAATTCCACAAGAAAACTCTAAGAAATGATTAACATTTTCAGTAAAGTGGCAGGGTATAAAATTAACCTAAAAAATCCGTAATATACCTATTTATCTATCTTTATCATTTATCATCTATATACATATCATCTTCTATCATCATCTATCTTCATCTATCTATCTATCTCTATCTATCTATCTATCTTCTATCTATCTATCTATCATTTCTCCTAAACAAATGTTATTTTCTAATAGAACAAAAAAATTACAACAAAACAAACCAAAAAAGCAGAGAAAGATGCAGAAAACTTACGGCAGAATGCATGATCTGGGATGGGTAGGGGTGGGGTGGGGGGAAGGGAGGGGGATGTATGCTTGAACTGAATTGGAAAATGATGTATGAAATACACAAAGCATCAATAAAAAAAAAATCAGTCACATGCCTTTAATTCCAGCACTTGGGAGGTAGAGGCAGGCAGATCTCTGTGAGTTCAAGGCCAGCCTGGTCTACAGAGTGAGATCCAGGCCAACTGAGGTTACAGGAAGATCCTGCCTCAAAAAGACAAAAAATAAAATCAGAGAGGGCAAAAATAACTGACTTAACATTGAAAGTGGAGACTCTTGAAAGGCAACAACAAATGAAACCCAAACCCAGCAAACAAGAAAAAATAACAAAAATCAAATCTGAAATTAATGAAATAAAAACAAACAAACAAACAAACAAAAAACAATACAAAGAATCAATGAATCCAGGAGATGGTTCTTTGGAAAGATAAATAAGATAGACAGACCCTTAGCCCAGTTAACCAAAAGAAAGCAAAAGCAACTCCAAATCAACAAAGTTAGAGATTAAAAGGGCAACATTACAACAGACAAAACAAAGGAAAAAAGATCCAGAACATTGATTGTGTGAAAATAAAAATCTATTCTATTAAATTTGAAAACCTAAAACAAATGGATAAGTATCTAAAATCAGGGTATCGCCAAACCTAAACCAAGAAGAGGTCAACAGCTTAAACCAACATACAACATATAAGGAAATTGAAACAGTAATACAAAACTCCAGATGGATTTACAACATAATTCTACCAGTCATTTAAAGAAGACCCACAACCAATATCACTTAAATTATTCAAAAAGGCTGAAACAGAGGGAGAAATCCAAATTCCTTCTACGAAGCCAGTATCGCTCTAACACCCAAACCAGGTAAAGAGAACACTATAAACTGATATCTTTAATGAATATAGATACAAAAATTCCCAACAAAATATTTTGCAAACTGCATACAGGCACATATCAAAAAGGTCGTCCACCATGATCAAGTTGGATTTAATCCAGAGATGTGTTCAATATATGCAAGTCAGTAAGTGTCATAAATCACATAAATGGACTCAAAGACAAAAATCACATGTTCATCTCAGTAGATGTTGAAAAGGCCTTTGAAAAAATTCAATGTGCATTCATGTTAAAAGTCCTAGAGGGAATCGGGATGGAGGGAACATACCTCAACATAATTAATGCTATATACAACAACCCACAGCCAACATCATTCTAAATGGAGAAAAACTGGAAGCATTCCCTTTAAAATCAGGAACCGACAAGGCTGTCCACTGTGTCCACTCCGTTTTAATATAGTGCTTGAAACTTGCTAGAGAAGTAAGAAGGAAATTAAAGTAGTACTAATTGGAAAAGAAGAGGTCAAATTATCCCTTTTTCAGATGATATGTATGATATTATACCTAAGAGATGCCAAAAATTCCACAAGAAAACTCTAAGAAATGATTAACATTTTCAGTAAAGTGGCAGGGTATAAAATTAACCTATAAAAATCAGTAATATACCTATTTATCTATCTTTATCATTTATCATCTATATAACTATCATCTATCTATCATCTATCTATCATCTATCTATCTATCTATCTATCTATCTATCTATCTATCTATCTATCATTTCTCCTAAACAAATGTTATTTCTATAGAACAAAAAATTTAATATTTTATAAGGAAGATGGCTGAAAAAATCTTAAAAAAAGCATTAAACTTTGTTAGTAATTGAGGAAATGCAACTCAAAACCACTTTAAGATTTCATCTTTTTCTAGTAAGACAGTCTTTGATCAAGAAAACAAAGGATATCAAATGCTGGAGAGGTTGTTGGGAAAGGAGAACACTCATTCAAACTCATACAACCTGTATGGAAAACAGTGTGAACTCTTAAAAGACTAAAAATGAACATACCATTTGACCCAGTCATACCACTCCTGAGTGTATACTCAGAAGATCCATCCTCCAGGAAAGATACATGCATAATCACATTTATTGCAGCTCTTTTCACAATAGTGAAGAGCTAGAAGCAACCCAAGTGTCCCTTAACTGATGAGTGGATAATGAAAATGTACATTTACACAATGGAGTTCTATACAGTGGTAAAGAAAGATGACATTATTAATTTGGCAGGAAAATGGATGGAGCTAGAAGCTGTTATGCTAAGCAAAGTAACACAGTCTCAGAAAAACAAATGATATATGTTGTCCCTCATTTGTGGATCCTAGCACCAAATCCTTATATGTAAGTCAAGGTAGGTAATTTGTTAGTAAAAATAATACCACATTGACTGATATTACTATACATATAGCTTGAAATTTATGCATCTGTTTTCCACAGTTCAAAGATTTAGGAGAAAGAATAAATTTCTTTTTCAAAAAGTAAAATTATAATATAAATAAGTTTTTTAAAGTAAAAAATTAATACAAAGTAATGTATCATCAAGGCCTTTTGCTACTTGTGCTTATAGATGGCTGAACCAGTCTTGCCCCTGTGACCAATTTATTTCTGTTCCCATTACAAATGGAAGCTATTTGGCAGATTATCGATACAGATTTCACAGTTTTTAATCCTTATGAATGAAATTGCTTAAATTCAATCTAAACAGTAAAGATTTCTTCCTGTTATTTCTATTCTTTCAATGATTTCTGTTCTTACTTGCCATCATAAAAATCCATAGGAATGCTAGAGGCACAATATTCTTTCAGGAGAACTTGCTTTGTAAAATGCCTTTTTACAAAATGCCTCCTCTCTTTCCATTATTGTGGTGGGAAGGTCTTTATTATTTACCTAGGCTTTCCAGGAATGAAATGATTCCTGAGTGCTAGCTAATATTTTTTTCTCATATTTGTTAAAAATCCTTCTCTCTGCAACTATAAAGAAACAGCTTAAGAATTTACTCTGGCTGGTCTTTAATCCCAGCACTTAGGAGGCAGAGGCAGGTGGATCTCTGTGAGTTCCAGGCCAGCTGGGACTAAAGGGAGACCCTGTCTCAAAAAAAAAAAAAAAAAAAAAAAAAAAAAAAAAAAAGAGAGAATTGACTCTGTAATTACTTCAAGGGTCTCTCTATGAAGGCCATTTTCTTCTACCACTCTCCAGGCTTACCCCCACAGCAGCTGAGGTTAAAAACGAGGCATTTGCTCCATAGTCCAGTTCTGTGCTTAAATGATTCCTATACCCTCACATGTGGACCACATAAGCTAAGGAAGGAAATCATTTTTATGTTCTATGTGTTTACTGAGGGTCGTGTCTTTCCTCCTTTGACCTAAACTCTGGGTTGCTGGTGTGTGTGCTTGTTTACTCATGGTAAAACACAATTTCCAATTTGGAATTGATCTGGTTTAACAAGTCTCATAAAAAAGACTCAGAAAGATCCTGAACATCAAAGACTTCTTATGTGCTGACATCTTGGGGGGATGTAGAAGAATGTGGAACATATGGATTAAATTCTTGTTAGAATGCACACATTCCTGTTCAAAAACTGCTTGAGATAAGGCGCATTTTAGATTTCCTCAGCTTCTGATGTTTTTCTCTTCTGACTAATGTCCTAGTCCACAGTTGGGACATTATTTAAATAGTCCAAAACAATGCTTAATGTATACTTTAGAGAGATTTCAGAGGTCTGTTTTATTTTCAAGCACTTTCATCCTTCTGATGGGCAGGTCTAATAATCCAAATATGGTCTCCAGTGATGAATTTTTAGGTGCATTGTACCTTGAATATAGTTTTTTTTTTTTTTTGTCTGAGTGCTTAGCAAGAAGTATAGACTATCAGTCATACTTAGAGGTTGACCACCAATTCTTTTCTGAGACTGTTTACTGAATTCCTGGTTATTCTAGCCTCCTATTCTTTTTTTTTTTTTTTCTTGCCTCTCTGTCTGCTCTTCCTCAAACTCTACTTTTTGGGAGGCTTCAGTGAAATGGAACTCTCACTGCAGCTCTGAAGGATACCAAACAGTGTCTGGCATGTAGCTTTGGGCAGAACAACTGAAATCTTCTGAATGGTGCTATTTCAGGGATCTGTCCTTAAAATCCATCCTCTCTCTGACTACCCTAAAGTCTCAATGATTCTTGCTCTCTTAACTGGTGCTCCTTGGTCTACCTGTTTTTTTTACTTCCCAGACCACAACTCCATTTATGGACAGACACACCATTAAACTGTTTCCCTATCACCTTGGGAAAACCTACAAAATGAACAATATTTACTCAGAGGTAACTTTAGATTTTATTTTTGGTTTTGTTCTATATTCTCTAGGTATTTATGTTTCTTTTCCATTCCTTCTTCTTTTTTTTTTTTTTAGTCTTTTCAAGACAGGGTCTCCCTGTATCCTCACCTGTCCTGGAACTCACTCTGTAGACCAGGCTAGCCTTGAACTGGCAAAGATCTGCCTTCCTCTGCCTCCCAAGTGCTAGGATTAAAGGTGTACATGACCCCACCCAGCTCCATTCCTTCTTTTAAAGCTCTAGACTTCACCCCCTTTATTATAAATTATCAAGTAGACCACTGTGAGGCTTGAGTGCACAGAGCTTAGATCAGGGACTTCCCAGGACCACCTGAAGCACAGGTAGGAGTTGGGTGCTTTACCCAGGCAAATTGTTGGATAGATCTATCTCTGGGTTGTTGGATAATTGTTTCATTGGTTTGTTGGATAGTTAAATCATTGACTTGTGTGGCTGTCAGGGTGGAGTCACCCTGCTAGCTGATATTAAAGGTGGTCCTGTTGCCAATGTGAGACTTGAGTGCACAGAGCTTATATCAGGGACTTCCCAGGACTGCCTGAAGCACAGAGTACTGGGGCATGGGTTAAACCAGGCATATCCTCATCATCCCCTGCCAACTGGAATTGCTGAGGGAATGTCCAAGTGAAGATTGTGAAATATTTAAAAATAGACAAAAGTGGAACAACCAGGAAATGTGGAACACTATGTAAAGATCAAACCTCTGCATCATAGGAATAGAGGAAGGAGAAGAATCCCAAGAGAATGGTATTGATTAGTTATTCAACAGAATAATAGACGAAAATTTCCCCAAACTACAAAAAGACAAACCAATACAAATACAAAAAGCACATAGAACTCCAAACAGACGAGATCAGAAAAGAAACTCCCCATGTCACATCATAGTTAAAATGCTAGATGCCCAAAACAAAGACAAATTTCTGAAAGCCACAAGAGAAAAACAACAAGCTACATATAAGGAGAAACCCATCAGAATTACAACTGACTTCTCAGTGCAAAGTATGAAAGCAAGAAGAACGTGGAGCAAAGCATTCCCAGTGTTAAAGGACTATAGAAGCCAACCCAGGTCACTCTACCCAGCAAAAATGTTGATTATAGTTGAAGGAGAGAGAAAAATCTTCCATGACATAAACAAGATGACAGAATACATATCCAGAAAACCAACCCTTCAGAAAATACTTGAAGCAATTCAAAGGACAGAAGAGAAGAGCAACTATCCCCAGGCACCTAGAAAGCGAAATTAATAAAATCATAACTGCAGAAGTAGAAACCCGAGACTAAAAATGCAAATGGATAATAAGGTGAAAGGAAGCAACACACATATTTCAGTTATAACCTTAAATATTAATGGACTAAACTCCCCAATCAAAAGACATAGACTGGGAGATTGGATAAGGAAACAAAACCCATCTATATGCTCTCTGCAAGAAACCCATCTCACTCTCAAAGATAGGCACCAACTTAAGGTGAAAGGATGGAAAAAGATATTCCAAGCAAATGGTACCAAAAAGAAAGCAGGTGTTGCTATTTTAATATCAGACAAAATAGACTTCAAAGTAAAAGAAATAAGAAGAGACAAAGAGGGCCATTACATCTTTATCAAAGAAACAATTGACCATGAAGATTTCACAGTCATGAACATACATGCACCAAACTCTTGTGCACCAAACTTTATAAGACAATTCTCCAGGACCTCAAGGCACAGATTAACCGCAGCACACTCATAGTAGGGTTGATATATATCAATACCCCCACTAAGTCATTTGGACAGATCAACAGGACAAAGAATAAACAGAGAGACATCTGAACTGAATGATATGATATACCAAATGGACCTCATGGACATCTACTGAATATTCCACCCTAATACCAGAGAATACACTTTCTACTCAGCACCCCATGGAACAGTCTCCAAAATTGACCACATACTCAGACACAGAAAAAACCTCCATAAATACAAAAAGATTGAAATAATTTCATGCATTCTATCAGACCACAGTGCAATAAAGCTCAATATCAACACCATGATAAGCCCTACTATCTACAAGAACACATGGGGACTAAACAACACTCTCCTGAATAATGAATGGGTCAAGGAAGAAATAAAGAAAGAAAAAAAAGCATTCCTAGAATTGATTGACAATGATAACACAACACAAAAAAACCTATGGGATACTTAAAAGCAGTCCTAAGAGGGAAGTTTATAGCCCTGAGTGCCTATATCAGAAAAACAGAAAGAGCACAAGTGAACAATCTAACACTGCAGCTAAAAACACTTGAGAAACAACAACAAATGAACCCTAAACGCAACAGACAGGAAGAAATAACAAAAATCAGAGCAGAAATCAACGAAACAGAAATAAACAAAACAATACAAAAAAAATCAATGAATCCAAAAGTCGGTTCTTTGAGAGAATAAACAAGATAGACAGACCTTTAGCCCAGTTAACCAAAAAGAAAGAAAGCAACTCTAAATCAATAGAATTTGTGATGAAAGGGGAAAAATCACAACAGACAATGAAAAGATCCAGACAATCATATGGGAATACTTCAAAAACCTATACTCTACTAAGTTTGAAAACCTAGAAGAAATGGGTGAATATCTGAAATCCTGGGAATCACCAAAAAACTTCCCCCCAAAAAATCCCAGGTCCAGATGGTTTCATGGCAGAATTCTATAAAATATTTCAAAAAGACTTACAACCATTATTACTCAAATTGTTCAGAAGGATTCAAGCAGAGGGAAATCTCCCAAATTCCTTCTATGAAGCCAGCATCACTCTAATACCAAAGCCAGGCAAAGATACAACCAAAAAGGAGAACTATAGACCCATCTCATTAATGAATACAGATGCAAAAATTCTCAACAAAATACTTGCAAATTGCATTCAGACCCACATCAAGAAGATCATCCATCATGACCAAGTTGGATTCAGAGATGCAGGGATGGTTCAACATACAAAATCAATAAATATCATCAAACACATAAATGGACTGAAAGACAAAAACCACATGATCATCTCAATCAATGCAGAAAAAGCCTTTCACAAAATCCAGCATCCCTTCATGCTTAAAGTCCTAGAGGGAATTGGTTTGGAGAGGTCATTCCTCAATGTAATCAAAGCCATATACAGGAAACCCACAGCCAACATCATCCTAAATGGAGAAGAGACAGAAGCATTACCCTTAAAGGCAGGAACTTGGTAAGGCTGCCCCCTGTCACCACTCCTCTTCAATATAGTGCTTGAAACACTTGCTAGGGCGATAAGGCAAGAAAAGGAAATTAAAGGAGTACTAGTTGGAAAAGAGGAAGTCAAGCTATCCCCTTTTGCTGATTATATTATTATTTACCTAAGGGATGTGAAAAACTCCACCAGAAAGCTCCTAGAAATGATTAAGAGTTTCAATAAAGTGGCAGGATACAAAATTAACCTAGAACAATCAGTAGCTTTTCTTTATACCAACAATAAGCAACTGAAGAAGGAATTCAAGGAGACCTTCACACTCACAATAGCCTCAAAATCAATAAGATACCCAGGAACAAAGCAAACCAAAGACACAAGGATCTCTACAAAAAAAAATTAAACCCCTGAAGAAGGAAATTGAAGAAGACATCAGAAGATGCAAAAACCTCCCATGCTCATGGATTGGGAAAATTAACATAGTAAAAATGTCCATTCTACCCCAACTAATATACAGATTCAACATGATCCCAATTAAAATCCCCAAGAGTTTCTTCACAGGCTTGGGAAAAAAAGTCCTTAATTTCATATGGAAAAACAAAAGACCCCAAATAGACAAAGCAGCCCTGAGGGAAAAGAGCAATACAGGGGGATCTCTATACCAGGCTTCAAACTATACTACAGGGCTATGGTCATAAAAACAGCCTGGTACTGGCACAAAAACAGACCTGTTGACCAATGGAACAAAACTGAAGATGCAAACCTGAGCACATACAATTTCAGCCTCTACATATTTGACAAGGGGGCCAAGAAGAAACAATGGAGGTAAGACAGCATCTTCAGCAAGTGGTGTTGGCAAAACTGGATCACCACTTGTAGAAGAATAAAGTTAAACCCCTACCTCTCACCCTGTACAAAAGTCAACTCCAGATGGATCAAAGACGTCAACGTGAAACCCCAAACTCTGAAGGGGATAGAAGAAAAAGTTGGCATCAGCCTACAAGACATAGGTGTAGGAAAAGACTTCCTAAATCAGACAGCAGCTGCACAAGAATTAAGGTCTACAATTGATAAATGGGATCTCATTAAAGTCAAAAGCTTCTGTACAGCAAAAGAAACAATCAAGGAAGTGAAGAGAAATCCCACAGAGTGGGAGGAAACCTTCACCATAGATACATCTGACAAAACATTGATTTTCAGAGTATATAAACTATTCAAAAAACAAAGAAGAAAACAAATGAATCACTCAAAAGATGGAGCAAAGAGCTGAACAGAGACTTCACACATGAGGAATTAGAAATGGCTGAGAAACATCTTAAGAAGTGTTCAACATTGCTAATAATTAAGGAAATGCAAATTAAAACCACTTTAAGATATCATCTTACTCCAATAAGACTGGCTAGGATCAAGAAAACAAATGATACCAAGTGCTGGAGAGGTTGTGGGGAAAGGGGAACACTCATCCACTGCTGGTGGGAATGTAAACTGGTATAGCCACTATGGAAAGCAGTGTTGAGAACCCTTGGAAGACTTGGAATGAACTTGCCACCTGACCCAGTCATACCACTCTTGGGTATATACCCACAAGAGTCATCTTACTGCAGAGATACATGCACAGCCATGTTTAATGCAGCTCTCACAATAGCAAAAAGCTGGAACCAACCCAGGTGCCCCTCAACTGATGAATGGATAGAGAAAATGTGGTACATCTACACAATGGAGTTCTATGCAGCAGTAAAGAAAGATGACATCATTAACTTTGCAGGTAAATGGATGGAACTAGAAGATATTATGTTAAGTGAAGTAACACAGTCCCAGAATAAACAAACAAAGAATGGTATCCCTCATCTGTGGAGCTAGCGCCAATTACCTCAGTGTAAGATTCTTGTGCAGGCTCCTTGACGCTTTTTGTCCAGTATTTTGGGAGTATGCATATTGGCAAAAAACAAACACTAAAACAACAATACAACAACAACAAACCAACAGAAAAGGACCTGCGTCAAAGAACTGACTGAAATGTTTAAACTTCTGCATCAATAACAGGAATTAAAAAAAAAGAACGGACTGAGAAAAAGATGAAAAACATGTTTGCCCAGAATGCCCCCATGAGCTCGGTGGGGTGGGGGATGGGGGGGCACAGGATCTAGATTTGATTTGTAACGCAATAAAAAATAAAATAACTTCTAACGTATTAAAACAACTATTTCTTCTACCATTATCATTGTTTGAATCATTGTTGGGCATATAACCTTTCTGTTTTCAGAAACTTTCCATTTAATGCCAGCATGGACAGAATAGTTTATCTGAATTCTCAAGGATCTCTGTGAGTTCAAGGCCAGCCTGGTCTACATATCAAGTTCCAGGCCAGCGGGGGCTACAGAGGGACCCTGTCTCCAAAAAGACCAAAAAAAAAAAAAAAAAAAAAAAAACTAATTTTTGGTGGTTAATTTTCTCCAACTATTGTGAAATTTGAAAAGGTTCTTTCTCTAGTCGATCATCCCAAATTTTATCAAAATTATCTATTTTTTTTTGTTCTTTTCGAGTATATTGGTCTCTCTTGTAGCCCCAGCTGTCCTGGAATTTGCTCTGTAGACCAGGCTGGTCTTGAACTCACAAAGATCTGCTGGCCTTTGCTCTCAATGGCATGTGCCACCAAGCTGGGCTATCATGCTGTTTTAAAGTGATTTATTTGGAAACACTTGGTGGGGAGAGAACATTTGCATATGACTTGAATCAGGGCCACTATCAGTAAGAGGAGCCTTAGAAACAAAGCCTATGTTTCCTAAAAGACAGGGGCTGGGGGCTGGGGAGATGGCCTAGCAGTTAAACATTACGACTGCATCAGGGTCGTATATCCAACACCCACATGGCCGCTGAGAACCCTCTTTAACTCCAGTTCCAGGGGAATTACCCTCTTCTGACCTCCGCACATGCATGACATGGCTGCACAGACTACATGCAGACAGTACATCATGCACAAAAAATCAAATAAAATAAAATAAATATTATTCTAAAAACTAATAAAAATAAACATATGTAAATTAAGGGGCTGGAGGTTAAGAGATATGCTCACAAATCCTCAAATGCTTTTTGCCCATATCTCAGAGTAGGTATCATATATGTCTAAAGCAAGAACTCCTTAGAATCAGAAACTGTATTTCAGTACTGCAGAAATTGTTCTGAAATCAATACCATAGTGGTAGATGCCAAAAATAGTCAGATGTATGTTAAAATCCATCATTTCTCAAGTTATGACTTGGATAAGTTACTACCTTTATCAGGGTTTCTTCGCCTATAAAATGGAGATAAAATATTTAACATTTAGAAGGTTGTAAAATTGAGATGGAGTCATTTATGCACTAATTGGATATAATCCAGAGACGACATAGTCACTCAGTTCATTTGCTCTCCTCCTTTTCTTCCTTTTCTCAGGCAAGAAAAGAATTTTTGATGTTGTCCAGAAAATGTTGGTCACTTACTTAAAATCTTTTTGTCTCTAGCACATACCCTAACAGGTACATATTTTACAGAATATACCATTTATATCTATTATATATTATTATATTATATATATATATGTATTCTCTGATGATTACTAAATTGACTATACTGCTTTTTGAAAGCTTCACAATTATGGAAACTAAAACCACAAAGATTAGGTTTTTTTTTTTGTCTTTTTGAGACAGGGTCCCCTGTAGCCCCTGCTGGCCTGTAACTTGATATGTAGACTAGGCTGGCTTTGAACTCACAGAGATCCTCTGCCTCTGCCTCCAGAGCACTGAGATTAAAGGCACACCACCACATCCAGCAGAATTAGAATTTTTAATGAATCCACAGTTGTTGGTATAATTGGCACCTTTTGATTTTTATGATTCTTTTAGTCAATGATTCCTTATAAATAATCTGATCCTCTAAGTATAACTGAGACTAATGTTTATTGAGTATTTACCAAAGCATGCTTTAGGAAGCACTTAATGAGAGATGACCCACCAAGGGAGAAGCAATGTGAATGAATCTTCAAGGAGAGTCGCAGGGATCATCTTGGAGGAGATGAAAATTGAGTTGAATCTAGAAATGACAAATGGGTTTTGGTGGTGGGGCTGGTCGTGGGTGGATGTGGAATTCCAGGGAAAGGAAATCTCTCAGATAAATGATAGAGAGGTCTAAAGATTTTTTTGACTCAGTGGGCAATTAAGCACGATGACTTCAGAGTTTCCATACAGAAGATCCCAGGAGGCAGCATTCTTGAAAGAAAGAACTGGAGAACTTGCATCGAAACTGAACTCACATAGCAGCTTGGTGTAATACTGATAAACTATCCATTGTCCTTATTAAAAATGAGAATGCATAGTTCCTGGATGTAACTGGAGAGGGTGGGTTAATCCTTCAAGTCATCTCCATGACAACGCCACCCAGATGGACTGGAAAATAGATGAGTTGTGGAAGAGGCAGTGCAGAGGCAGGTGAAGACAGGCAATGGAAAGGCTCACAAAACATAAAGGATGCTTCACAAGTTGTAAAATCAGCCTTGGGAAGAGGGCTGTGGCTGGGGGGTTGCAGAGCTTGCCTGGAGGTGACAGGATGGAGGGAAAGAGATGCATTAGAAGCGCTACGATGGATTCAGAGAATGAGTAATTAAGTTCATTTTTTGGATTCATAAGGAAATGTTTATGAAGTAAACCTATTATAAGACTAATAATTCTAGCATATACTGAGTTGTTTCTATATCCCAAACACTATTCTCAGCTCTTTCTATTGATCAGTTTACTTTTGGGTAAACCTGTATTTAAGGATCTATTGTTCCTCTCTTTTAATGGATTAAAAAAAAACCCACAGCACAGACAGCTAAGTAACTTGTTCAGGGTCACACAGTCAGAAGAAATTTAAATGAGGCTTAGAGTCCAGGTAGCATGGCCATAGCCAGTCTTCCTGGTAATGACACTATGACACTGATGATTTTCTAATTCAATAATAAATTATTTAGAAAGTGAATGAAGTGTTATGTCCATTATAATGCCCTGCATGAGCTTAATTCATATCCATTGAATCAATGACTTAAATAATTTTAATAATTTCATTCATTGAGCATGTATTGTATACCAGATGCTGGGTTAAGAGTTTTACATATATTAGTTCCTGTAACAGTCCTTTTAGGTGAATACAGTAAAACATGCTCACAAAGTTTATATAATCCATTAGAATTGCAAAACAGGTTTATTCAGTACATCTCTTTTGAGATAAAAATCTTACAAAATAGATAATATTTCAGTCTTATTTTGAGTTTAAAATATGGAGTTAGGTCATATAAGAAATTAGCTTTGGAAATTAGTGCTTGAAACTAAGACTTCTGATTCTAAATATTGCTATTCCTATCACAACACTTCCTTTCAATGATTTATATGTGATAAAACCTCACTTGTAAGGGTTAAAATAACCCCAGTCTTTTATTCAGAGGAAGGTTTTGAGTTTGCCCTTGAAGGGTGGGAGCACAGCTGTTGAGAAAGAACATTCCAGGTAATAGAAATGATTGTCAGAGAAGAAAAGGAGGTTGGAAAGTATGAGGCATTTCTGATGATTAGCAGCTCAGGTGTGTGACATGCACTTAGCAAACCGCAAAGGCATTATGTAAACATTAGTAGTTATTACAGAGTTCGTGATTATTTCTACTGGAGTGGGCCAATTTGCATTCTTGACACATGTTGTATTTTTTTTTTAGATGAAAGCAGAAATCCTAAACTGTTCAAACAACTGGAACACACATTATATACACATATACATCACAGACTGGACCCCTGCCATTCCTATTTTTATATGTTGAAATCTCTAACTGTCTAATCGTGGTGGTACAAAGTTCACTCCCTCAGCAGCCAAGATTGATTTTTCCTTTGAGTAGACATGCTTCACAGAAGTACCCTTTCCCGTTACGTTTTGAAAGTCATCAGACATGCTGTTATAAATGATCACGGAAGATTACTGGAGATGCTGCAAAATAATAGTGAACCAAGTAGCATCTGTAATTTCCAAGGATGGCTCGCAATCATCACTCAAAATGAACCCTATCTGAGTGCTGGGCTGAGCTTTCTCTTTCCTCTCTCTCTCTCCCTTTTACTACCTTATAACATAGCTGAAATGGAGACTACACCTCATGAATTTTTATGCAAAATATTCAGTTGTCAGCTACTGCTGTGCAGACCAACTCTCCTTGTGAAGATGTGAACTTACCTGCTTCATTCAATGGCTGGCCTCCTAGAAGGTTTTCACATCAGCTGACCAACCAACTGTCACAAGTCCACACTGGCTGCTGACCCTAAACAGTTGTTAGATGCCTCTTGGTTCAGACTCTCATATAGGTTAAGAGGAAAAGGATTCCTTGTGTTGGCAGAATTGCTCCCTGCACAAGTTATTTGCTTAAGACATCCCAATCTCTCATATGGCTAATCTGTAAGAAATGAATCTCTCCAAGTTGGCATCTCCTGGGCCATTCTTCCCAGTTCCTTCTAGGCTCATGTATTGGTTCAGATACAGGTGATTCCCAGTCCTATTGATTCTATTTCCTTAATATGTTTTGAATTCACATCATGTCTCTGCAAGGGCTCAACTTAGCTTCTCTCTTCTCGAACAAACCAGTGCAGCAGCTTTTGACTTTGAATTTTTATTCCTCTGCTGCCTCTTTCTCCTCTGCTGCCTCTTTCTCCTCCTCCCATCAACTGGCTTCTATGTTGCTGCAGTATTTACACCTTCTAGGTCTTATTGGATGGGTGGTTCTTTAATAAAAAATATTTTATTCGCTATTTTATTTTTTATCTGTATGTATGGCTTGCATGTAGGTGAGTGCACCCATGTCATGCCATGCTCACGTTGGTTAGAAAAAGGCATGCGATCCCCTGGAACTGAAGTTAGCCCCTATGTGGGTCCTAGGAAGCAAACGTGGGTCCTCTGCAAGAGAAGCCAGTGCTCTTAACCACTAAATCAGCCATCTCTCCAGCCCTGGGTTGGCTTTTTTTTTTTTTTTTTTTTTTTTGGTCTTTTTGAGACAGGGTCTCCCGGTAGCCCCAGCTGTCCTGGAACTCACTATGTAGACCAGGCTGGCCTTGTACTCACAGAGATCCGCCTGCTTCTGTCTCCCGAGTGCTGAAATTAAAGGTGTGCACCACCACACCCGGCTTGGGTTTGCTCTTTTAATATATAATGTCTGAGGCAGAGTGTCCAAGCATCCTGGTGTGACAGGGATAGTTTTTCCCAACAGCCTCCGTCACTCTGTCAGTAGTTTGCTACCTCCTGTTTCTCAAACATGGCATGTGATTTTTTTTTCTGTAACTTGGTCTTTCCTCATCCACTTTCTTAGTTTTCCCCCTTGATTGTAATATATATATTACAATATATATATATTGTATATATATATAAGATATATATATCTATATCTATCTATCTATATCTATCTATCTATCTATCTATATATATATATATATCTTATGTGGCCCTGAGGTTACAGAAGGTAATTCTTTTAAAAAATTAATCCAGCAAAAATGATTGAGGGCCTAATATGCAGCAGACATTATGTTTGATACTCAAGACTAAAATATGTCACACTCAGTTGGGGAGCTTTGGAAGATAAATATACGAAGAGACCATCATAACTCACCGAGATAACAAAGATTACATAAAGAAATGCTTAAATAGAGACAAGAGCAGATCTTTGGAGACCCAAGTCTGATACCTTCCACCTTTGCATGCCAAGGCATTCTTTGTCAGTGTTATCTGGTTCCATTTTCTCCATTGCATTTATCTAAGCTTATCTTATTTATAGTGCTGTTTCCTTATTTATTTTATCTCTTCCACTGGAATGCAAATTTTATAAGTGACTCTTTCATTCACTCTTGTATTCTGAGCTGGCATATTACAGTAGCTAAGAACTATTTATCGACCAGATAAATGCAGTTGGAGAAGGCTTCATGCATCCGTTTCCCTAGCTTTCTTTAATCTTTCTCTGAGGTTAACTAAAATACCTTCAACTCTAGCCATCAAGCCATTGTAAGTGGGACATGCTTGAAGCCAAGTTTAAGTTTTATTTCATTCTGGAGACTTTTCTAATCATCTATTACAATCATTAATTCATTTGTATGTATCTTCATTATCCATATCATAAACATGCTCCATCAGGCTACCTGTAGGAAAAAAAAGATGATAATATTAGCTTCTCAGCGAATACCAGATTAAGCATATGCTCTCTGTACATTGAGATATGTGGTAGCCCAACTAAAGGTATATCATTTAAAGATGGCACAAATATCTGTTGTTATACTGCAGAGGACACTAATGCTAATTACTTTCTAGGTTCTGTCTTTCTGTTTTTCTTGACTTGTCTCAAAAATGAAAAAAAAATCAATATATACTTAGAAACCATACTTTGTGCCCAGTGTGTAGATACGGGAGTACGAAGCGGCATGAGAGGCGCCATAATTGTACGAAATTAAGAGTTGACTAGACTCGTCCCAAAATGGATTAGAAACACCCTGTAATGGGATATCAAAACCCTGGGAGGAAAGACATGAGACAAGCATGTTAACCATCATCAATCTGTCATGATATTTGGATCTGAGATTCTTTTCTGCCCAGACAAACTGAGAACTGGGCAAGATTACAGAGCTTTTCCAATACAAGAAAGTAGAGATTTTTTTTTTTTAGGTTTAATTCTCGAGAAAATTTTTTCATAAAGGATCCAATATTGAGTCATCAAATGATTAATATATAATATCCCATGTAAGAGATTTTTAGGTTAGCACACAAAATAATGGGTTTTATTATGACATTTTCATTCACACAGTACATGATAGTTTTTATAGCCATAATGAAATCTAAGATCTCCCATTTGTTGAGCCAGGAGCTGTTGTAAATATGTGTATACAGGGCAGGCGTATGGCTCAGAGGGTAAGGGCAGGCATATGGCTTGGGGGGTAAGGGTACTTGCTACCAAGCTTAACAAATTGAATTAGATCCTGGAGCCCACATGACTGAAGGTGGTCAGCAACCTTTGCAAGTTGTTTTCTGACTTCCACACATATGCTGTGACACATGAGCCCCCACACATGCTCATACCAAATAACTAAATGTAAAAAAGTTCACGTATTCCAGGCATGATGGTGCACGCCTTTAATTCCTGCACTTGGGAGGCAGAAGCAGGCAGATCTCTGTGAGTTTAAGGCCAGTCTGGTCTACAGAGTGAGTTCCAGGCCAGCTTGGACTAAAGGAAGACCCTGTCTCAAAAAAAAATACCCCCCAAAATAAAGTTCACATATGTCATTTAATGTCCAGCCTTGTGTGGTGAATCCTCTCATTATCCCCACTTTACCAATGGCAGACTGAAGTCTAAGAGGCTAAATAACAAGTCAGGGACCTACAACCCACGAGTGTAGGGTCAGTAAGCACAGGGAAGAAGCCTGAGCCTTTCTTGGATAAATGTGGCAAGAAGCACAATTGATGTTCTTCCTGATGTCAACCCTTCATAAACAGTGGTTGTGTTGTTAAAGGTAAAGCAGGAGACATCTGTGGCTGTTAGATGGAATTTTCAGATGGTTCCTCCACCCTGAAGTAAAATGATGGGGGGAAGGTTCAGGTGGTTTCAAAGGCTTCTCTAAATACTCAGGAGCTCTGGCAGAGCTCACAGTGCAGGCGAAGAGGCCCCTGTATTTGGCTGGGGACAGGGTTTTATATTTTAGAAGCCAGAGGAAGTGACGGCAGTGACATTCCATACGAAGAGGCACACCAACTGTTCCTCCTTCGATAATGACTTCCTCACATCCTTCTCTAGTGCAGAGATCACAGGGACCCCACAGACAAAGCTAAGGTGTCCCCTACATTCAGCTATTGATCAATTCTAGCACTAGAGTAGAGTTTTCAGTGACAAACTCCTGGAGAAATTTCTGTTGCTCCTCGTTGGAGGAAAAAAGTTCTAAGGGTGCCCCCGAGTTTGTCTACCAAATGGAAGGCAACATGGCTGAAAAGAAAAGCATGCTGAAAAGTTCGATTGACTGAAGGAAAAAAAAAAAAAAAGTCTGGACTCAATTTCATGCATTTTCTTTCTTTTTATGTTTAATACCATAGGTGAACTCTGTGATGAATGTTCTGAACTTGCAAGTCTTTTTAAACGACTCTATAATGAGAAAACTCTTTTGTATGAATTTGTGACGTTTACTGTCAATGCAGATCGATAAATCCTACACCCGTTGATTTCTGAAAAAATGCAATTTATTGAGGTGTGTGTGTGTGTGTGTGTGTGTGTGTGTGTGTGTGTGTGTGACTATATGGATTGGATTGCTTGTTCCAGCTTTGAAAGACAAAGAACAAATTCAGTTGCATCGCAACTGAAGTGTGTCTCTCCGATGCTCCACACTCCCTTCCTCACCAACGCCCACTCCGGGCTTTCTGTTTTCAGTACTCTGCCTATAATCACCCCAGCTGGGTTTGCTGCAAGTTCTCAAGAAGGAGTGCTCTGAAATATTCAGATTTATTGTACTGCCTTGGCAGTGAATTGCAGTAGCTCTTTATGAATTTTTGACCTACCTTCTTCGTACCTGTAAGTCAGAACAGCGTTCTCCTGGCTGTGAGCACCATCCTTGGGTTTTTTGCTTGCTTACTTCTCAAGCAGAACTGATGTACCTTAGAAATACTGGGGGGGGGGCACTTGATTTATGGATTTATCTCTTCTCACTAGACTAGACTAGTACATGAATATTAGAATTTGATTGTCTGCTTTCGAATTCTAGCTACCTTCATTGGGCCTGGGGAAAATGCCTCAAGCCATCAAGCCTTGGTTTCCTCCTCTGTAAAGCAAGAATATAACAGTGTGCCTACCTCTTCTAGGGTTAATTAAGGTGTAAAGTGCTCGTATCTAACATATAGTACTTGCTGACATTGGTTGCCGAGTACTTCTCACATATATGAATGTGAGTGTATGCAAATAACATTGTCTTCAGAATGCTTTTAAGTTTTTCTTTCTCTGAGTCCCAGAATTTAATATAGGGTCCAGCACATGGTAATTGATTAATAAGTGGTAATTGAATGAATGACAACAACAAAACCTGAGAATGATAATCCCATAGATTTTCTCATGTCAACTCCTGCATTCGTGTCTCCTTTGTGGGGTTGTCTTGGTCTGCTATGTATATTGGGAGAAGCAACATTTCCTTATCTAGAGACTGAAGGGCTGGTATGTGACAGCCTTGGAATTCTGGAGTCTCTTATTCTCCAATCTTTCTTTTCCCTTTTCTCTGGCTTTGCAGACTGGACACAGGTCAAACACTGACAGGAGGCAGATTTCAGGCTATATACTTTCTATGAAGCTGGCAGACCCAGAGGTTCCGGGTCAAAGAGTTGAGGGCTGAATATAGTTAACCCAGGAATTAAGAGGCATGATCAAGAGTCATAACCCTTTGACCTAGCTCTGGTCTTCCTTTTAATGGCTGACTGACTGTGGATGGACATGTAATCTAACTTCCCTGACCTGCTTTCTAGGCAGGGATGGTGATTCTTCTGTTTATCACTCAGAAGTGGTGACATTCCAATAAAGTTGAGTATTTTGTCAAAAGTAACCTGTACCCAGTTATAATCAAGTTGCTATGGTTTCTAGATTAGAATGTGATGATTCTCTTGCTTTAGGATTTTTAGACATTTTTCAGAAAAGTGAGTTGGTATTTCTTCAGAGTCATTAGGTCATGGAGAAAAAAAAATAACACCTGTGAGGAATAGGCCATGATGAAAACAGTAGTCATCATCGAAATCATAACAGCAAATGTTTCTTTTGTTAGGTATTTGTGTTAGTTATTTTTCTATTGCTGTGATAAAGCACAATGTCCAAAAGTGACTTATGGAAGAAAGGGCTTATTTTGGCTTAGAGTTCAGAGGAAGAGTCCATACTGTCAAGATGGCAGCAAGGCTGGGCTAGAGGCTAAGAGTTTCCATCTTCAACCACGTGCAGAAAGCAGAGAGGGCCAAGTAAAGGGAGCCTGAGGATACAGACTCTTAAAACCCACCCCAGTGACATATTTCCTCTACCCCCTAAGGTTCTATAACCTCCACAAACACCAGCACCAACAGGGGGCCAAGTACTTAAATATATGAGCCTATAGGGGGGATATTTGTCATTCAAACTATCACAGGTGTATTCTATGGGACAGACATTGAAGCAAACAGTAAAATGTTATCTCATGTAACCATAACCATAAAACAAGGAAAGCTTACCCCATTTTGCAGGTAAGAAAATAAATATTGTACTAGGAAAGGATTTTGCAAAGTTAATAAATGGATTTGAACATGTCAGCATAACTCAACATTGAACTTTTCCTTCACTGTTGTATTATGCTACCTCCGAGTAGTGGAGATGGAATGAAGTCAGGGTAATGCCTGACTCAGAGTTACTGAAGCATTATACCCTCTGGTCTCTTCCGTCATAGCTGTATCTGGATGCTGACTTCACAGCCAATTCTCTTAAGGAAGAGGAATGGATTTGGAGCTCCAGAAAGTAAACAAGGTAATGGATGTTGACGGTAACTCATGGTTGGGGCTAGTTGAGAGAAAGCTGAAACATGGTTAAGGAGCTAGGAGTCTAGAAAAGGATGAAAAGTATGATCCACGATACTTAAGGACGCAGTCAATTGATGATTGCTTCCATAAGCAGGGATGAGCCTAGACCATGGAAGTACCATGAAACACTACTGGATCATACCTGAGAGGACACGGCCTATGCCAAGACCAACCACACCAATGAAGGAGATGGTCTACTTTCGGATGGTGAGAAAACAACTTCTCAGACCACCCAGAATTGATGCCCAGAAAATTAATAAGGTTTTTCCTCAAAAGAATCTTATATTCTTGGAAGTAAATATAGCAAGTTTTTGAAGAAGACTCAACCTAGTCATTACGACTAATAATTGCATCGTTTCTAGTGTACTGAGACTGTACTGCGGGAGGCACTAAACTAACATGTGGCCTTAATTTTCTCACTCAGTTTTTACTATTATTATATCTATTATTATTTTGAGAAAAGGTCTTTCGTGTAGTCCAAACTGTCCTTGAATTTGTTATGTAGCTAAGGATGACCTTGAACTTCTGATTCTTCCTGAGTGCTGGGGATCTTGGAGATTGAACCTTGGGCATTGTGCATTGAACCTTAGGCAAACACTTTACCAACTGAGATACATCCTCAGTCCCTGGCTCAATTATAATGAGCTGAGTATTACCCTAATTTCCACTTGCATAAACGGACAGCCAGGAAGTTCATAAGACTTATCCAAAGTCTCAATGTGGTGAACAATTACAGTTGGGATTCAGATCCAGGTCTTTCTTAACCATGTCACTTTTCTGCTTCCAAAAACTGTGATGAAGAAAGTATAAATACTGTTAAATTTACATAACATCTGGGAATCTTTTTTCTGTATGCTGAAGCATTGTTTGGAGATATAAAGGAAAACAAATTAAATACTTTGGCATTCGATCTTTTTTGACAGACTTCATCCTCCTACACGGAGTCTTATTTTGGCTCTTTGCCAGTTATCTGAATAAGGGATGGGGATAGATTACCCTAGCAGTGAAGGGCGTGCATGTGTGCAGATCCTTCACTTCCTGCCTAAGGGTTTTCTTTCTTACCAAGGAAAATGCATCTGATCTGTTCAGCAGAGAGGGGGAATGATTGTGAGGGGAACTGAAGCTCGGAATCAGATACCCTGGCTTTGCAAAGTGACTGCATGGTTTTGACTAACAAATCAACCCCAAGGCTCAGAGAGAATTAATCTCTCTCTCTCTCTCTCTCTCTCTCTCTCTCTCTCTCTCTCTCCTCTCTCCTCTTCTTTCCCTAACCCGCCGTTCTCCCTCATCTTCCTCCTGCCCCCTCATCCCCTTCCTCTTCATCATCTTTCAGTGTTAGAGACAGAACCCAAAGCCTTGTACACAACAGACAAGTGCTCTACCCCTTGAGTTATATTGCCTAGTCCAAGCATTTCTATGTAAGACTCTCAAACAGTCTCTCAGAGAATGACAAAGTTATTATTTATGAAGTTTTGATCATTCTGTTTCCTGAGCATCCCTTAACCCTGCCAGCTCCGGCCTGTCTCACTGCTGTAGTCTTCTGCCATTTTCAACTTCAATTACTGTAAGAGCCTCCTAAAAGCTCCCCTCTAATTCTTACCTCCTACCCTTAACTAATCCATTCGCCACACTGTTGCCAAGATGGTCCTCAAATATAGATCAAGACACTCATGCTTCAAGCGGGCCAAACAGTGGCCTCTAGGGAAGGAGCAGCCCACTGGGGTGTCAAACAGGGCGGGGGTAAGCATTGAAGAGGTGGAGCATAGACTTTGGTGAAATTTAAGGCAATGTTTTTGACAACAAGAACTGCCCAAATACAGGGTGGACAAGTGAGCTCTCTGTGACAGAGTGGGCAGTGATGATGGACTGCTTCTGGAAGGGTAATGGAGGATGTTCTTAATCATTGTTGATGCAGGGATTTCTGGGAAGAGAAGAGAAGATGAGAATAGTTTTCTCTGTCTTCCTTTATATTTTAAGAGTTTAGTGTTCAAAATAATATTAAACAAATAATTTTCATTTTGGCTTGTGTTTGGGACTTTAAATAGTCAGTATATTCCACCTTTATCCTCCCCTCCCCTCCCCTCCCCTCCTTTCCTTTCCTTTCCTTCATCCCCTCCCCTCCCCCTCTTTTCTCCTCCTTTCCCCTCCCTCTCCCTCTGCCTCTCCACTCTCCTCCCCTCCCCTCCCTTCCTTCCTTCCCTCCCTTCCCCTCTCCTCTTCTCCTCCTCCCCTCCCATCCTGTCCTCTCTTCTCCTGTTCTCCAACCTCTCTCCCCCTCCCCTCCTTCCCCTCCCCTCCTCTCCTCTCTCTCTCCTCTCCTCTCTCCTCTCCTTCTCCCTCTCCCTCCCTCCTTTCCCCCCTTCCCTTCCCTTCCTTTTTTTTCCTCGTCCCTCCCTTCCTCCCCTCCTCTTCTCCTTCCCCTTTTCTCTCTCCCTCCCTTCCCCTCCCCTCCCTTTCCCCTCCCTTCCCCCTCCCTTCCCTTCTCTTCCCTTCCTTTCCCTTCTCTCCCCTCCCCTCCCTCCCCTCACTTCCTCTTCCTCTTCTCCTCCCCTCCCATCCCATCCTCTCTTCTCCTGTCCTCCCAACCTCTCTCCCCCCTCCCCTCTCCTCCCCTCCCCTCCTCTCCTCTCTCCTTCACTTCTCCCCTTCCTCCTTGCCTCTTTCTTTCCCTTCCATCTTGCACCAACAGCTCTTCCATTGCTGTGGCAGAATATATCACAGAAACCACTTAAAGGAGGAAGGGCTTATTTTGCTTTCTGGTTTCAAGGGGCTTTCGTTACATCATGGAGGAGATGCCCTGCCAGCAGACTTGCATGTCTAAGTCTAAATTGGAGGAATCATGTAGCTGCAGCTGTTCACGTGATGCCAGGAGGCAGCAAGCTAGACCTGGTGGCTTACCTTCATCAACCAGCCCCTTCCTCATGAAGGCTCCACAGCTTTCAAAATAGCACCACAAGCTGGGGACCCAACCCTCAAAGTGTGAGCCTATTGGGTACGTTTCAGATTCAAACTCTAATACCCCTCCCCCTTTTTCTCCTTCAAATCAGGAGGAGGGCTGCTTCGCTGAGTTAAAATGAAGTTCTTGGCTACTAGGTTATTGTGAGACTTTCCCTAGATGTGTAAACAAATGTCTACGCATCCTAAATGAAACACTGACGGCAGACCAAAGACTCAGTTCCACTCAAATCCAGATTTGTGAACCTATGAGCTTACTGGGATTATTTACAGGAGTTAGGGTGAGAGGTTATGTACAAGAGCACAGGTGACTCAAAGGCAGATGCGTCCCCCACCTGCCCAACCCAACATGGGTGGAGACTCCCAGAAACTGAATCCCAGGAACTCCCCAAATAATTTGCATCCAACCTCACTGATGAGTGTCCTCCCTCCCCCAGCGATTGTTCATTACTTACATAACCTTGAGAAGGGGCCTCTGAGTCTTATGTTTTGGGATCTGACTGAGCCTTGTATGTTTGCTGTGCCCCTTACCTTCCTGAGTATTTGGGTTCCCCCACCCTCCAGGATGTAACATCTCAATTCAGAGGAAATAGCTACATCGTAGACCCCTCCTGGGCTGTGGAGCTCTATCTTCTGTGCTGGTATGGACCAGAATGGATGAGGCACTGTCTCTCAGGCACTTCTTGGCAGGGATAAATTTATGCAGTGAGGCACTTCATCCAGACAGGATGGAAGGCTTCTGATTTTGAGAAGAAAGCTGTTGGGTTAGCATTCTCCTTGTACATGTTCCCATGAGAAAGCTGTAATAGCTCAGGAACACCCACACACACAGGTTGGAGCTGCCAGCATTAGCTATCCGAAGCTATTTTATTAGTACATTCTGTAAATATTTATTGTGCTTTTCTAAATGATAGCAATATAGAGAATATCACAAAGTGCCTATCCTCATGAGCTAGGATTCCTGTGGGAAATATCAAATAAGTAATCAGTAGAAGTGCATTATCTTATATATATATATATATATATATATATATGATTTATTTATTTTTATTTTATATGTATGTGTGGTTTGCCTCATGTATGTATGTAAATGCACCTGTGTATGCAATACCCACAGAGGCCAGAAGAGGGGGCTGGCTTCCCTGGAACTGGAATTATGGACAGTTGCTAGCCTCCCCGTGAGTGTTGGGAACCAAACCCAGGTCTTTTTCAAGAGCAGCCAGTGCTCTTAATGCTGAGCCATCTCTTCAGCCCCTCACATTAGGTTTTTAAGTGATGGATGTTGGGAGGGCCAAAGGGTAAATAATGTTCCAGTAACAAATGAGCCTCTCACGTCCATGTCTTCTGAGGACCTCTACTCCTTGCTACTGCTGCATTTCTACTGGAGGTTGGCTGTTCCTTTTTCATCTTTTTACTTTGAGACTGACAGAGTGTCCTCAGTCTGAGACATTTCTGGTCTTGGTGACAGAGAAAAAATGCATAATAAACAGTCTGGCTTTTAAATTTTCTGTTTGGAGGTGGCACACATCATGCCTATTGCCATCTTAACCAAAGCAAATTAAACAGTCACTCCTGACTTCTGTCATCTTCCATGACACCTCAGGGAGAGAAAGAGAGGACACTATAATCTAACAGAGAGCCGACATTCAGCAGGAATCTGCACAGGATTCTCTGAACGAAGTGCAGAAGTCACCCGCAGGAAGAGAAGAGATAGTCAAATTCTATTCTAAGTAGGACAGTAGGCACCAAATGTCTGTGGAGGAATGAGGGTGTTTGAGCAACAACAAGAAGACAGGTGTGGTTGGAGGGAACATGGAGAGCACAGAGGAGTGGTCGATGAGGTCAGGAAAGTTGGCAGGACCGAAGTCTCCAGGTCACCCTGGAGTTGTCTCCTTCTTTCAGACAGTGTTGAGATCTCACCCAAATGCCAAGCACTCTTCTAAACCTCCTAGATAGACGCTGATACTGTGGAAGTTCCCATTTATTAGCAAGCAATCCAGACTGTGTACGGGACTCCTGTGAAAACAGAGCCAAGTGAAAACATAAGTGGGAATTTTATTGGTTTACAGTGATGGCCAGGGTAGGCATCACTTAGAAAGGGACATTTAAGCAGAGACTAGGAGATGAGAACATGAGCCACACAAATACTATGGTTAAGACGACCACAAAAGGGGAGCCGACGCGAACAGAGCTCTTGGATTGGTGTTTGTAGGGATGATGCCATGACCAACTTAGTGTATGAAAATGATTGCCCCGGGTGCCATATTGGAAGTAACTGGAAAGTATAGCCAAGGAGAAGCTGGCCAGGAGTGGCAGTGTAGCAAGGGAGAAGTCTGCTGACTCTGAGTAGATCACATGAAAGATGGACTTTTGACCCAGGATTGTAGGTGGAAAGGTAGAGGTAGAGATGAGGAGAAATGCTCAATGTTCCCATATTTCATTTGGTCTTTTTTAGGACAGAGTCGCCATGTAGACCTAGCTGGCCTGGAACTTGCTATGTAGGTCAAGCTGGCCTTGAGCTCACAAAGATCTGCCTGCCTCTGCCTACCGAGTGCTGGGATTAAGGCATGTGCCACCATGCCAACTGTGCTGGATAGCTTTGGTGTCAACTTGACACACCTGGGTTGAGGGAGCCTTGGTTGGGGAATTGGCTCCATTGGATTGGCCTGTGGCCACATCTGTGGAGTATTGTCTTGATGGTTGAGCAGTGTGGGAGGGCCCAGCCCACCAGAGTGGTGCCACCCTGGGCAGGTTGTTGTGTACTTAAAAAGGCGGGCTGGGCATAAGCCGGAGAGCAAGCCAGTGGACAGCATTCCTTCATGGCCTGTGCTTCAGCTCCTGCCTCCAGGTTCCTGCCCTGAATTCCTGCCTTGTGCTACCTGAGTGATGAAATGTGAACCAGGAGATGTAAGCTGAATAAACCCTTTCCTCCCCAAGTTGGTGTCGGTCAGAGTGTTTTGTCACAGCAATGGAAGACAAACTAGAACACCAACTTAATGTTCTGATATTTTTAAGGATATGTAAATACAGTCTGGGATATGAATCGGATGCTATCTAGGGTCTGCCCTGAGCAGTGTTTTTATTTACTGAGTTGTATGGAACTGACAGAGGACAGAATGGACAGGATGCAAGGGTGGGGAGGGGAGGGTGAAGAAGGGAGTAAGAATCAGAAGGTCTCTTTTGGGCCTGCAACTTTTGAGAGTGTTATTTAAAATCCAAGTAGAGATGTTGAGAAGTTTATCAGTCAACAGGTAGAACTAGGGGGAAGGCTGGAACTGAAGAGTCATATTTAGACATCATGATAGGATAGATGATAGTTATGAAATTGGTTGAGTGTACATTGGTATGGACACAAAAAGAAGAGAAATTAATGGTGAGACCTGAGCTCTTATGCATTCCAACATTTAGAGAGGAAGATGAGGAGCAGCCAGCAAAGAAGTCCGAGAAAGAATAGGCAAAAAAGTATAAAAATCTGCTACCCCAACAAGTAAAACAAATCACCAAAAATGAAACAAAACAGGAAGTATGCTGTTCCCAGAAGATGAAAGATCTGAGTGTTTTAAGAGGAAGAAGGAAATTAACTCTGCCAAACATTTTTTTGGGGGGAAGTCAAGTATGCTTGAGACTAAAGTTATCTCTTGTCACCACCACAGAGGAGGGGATTGAGAAACCGTATGATAATGGTTGCAACTGAGTGGTGGACATGAAAGTTTGGTCAGATTTTCATTGGAGAACAGAAGGTGGGGAAATAGAGACAGAACAGTCGATCTATGTTAGAACAATGTTAGAACAATGGGGAGTGAGTGGAAGTAGCTGTATGGCCAAAGGAGATTTCTGTCCACTGCTTTGTTTTCATTTGGTTTTATCTATACATGTTGAAGTGAAAGACATTACATGATACATAGGCTGTCATGAAAATGTCCCTTTCCACAAAGTGTGCACATAATACACAGGTGACACATTCTGACCTATCCAAGTCTTCGCTGGCTCCAGGAGATCCTTCATTTTGGATGATGCTGTTCAGCACTCTGTAGTTCTCTTAGTGTTTGGTGGCACTGACTTCTTTTGAAGCCTTATTCCCTTATGATTTGAATTGTATTACTTAAGTCCACATGCCTTTTCTGTCAGGATTCAGTTATAAATTTTAAGAATCAATGGTTACTATAAAGTTATCACTATTTTCAATCTTAACAACTATGTTTTCCAGGACTGAAAAATTATGACTTCTTTTTATTTATTTAATATTTTATTTTAAATTACATGTGTGTGTATATGTATGTATATGTATATGTATATGTATATGTATATGTATATGTATATGTATATGTATATGTATATGTATATGTATATGAGTGCAGTAATTCAGGAGGCTAGAAGAGGGTGTCTTCCCTGGAGTCGGAGTTACAGGCAATTCTGAGCTGGGTACAGGGAATCAAACTCTCATCCTCTCCAAGTGCAGTACCCACTCTAACCACTGAGAAATCTCTCCAACCTTCATAACTTCCTTTTAATAAGCACAACTCATTCTTAATCAAGTGGTTGGAACCAGAACCACAGAGATTTCCATTTTAAGTATCATACTTTCATTTTTCTCTGGCTTCTCCATGCAAGCTTTATGTCATCTGAAGATATGAAATGGAGATTTACAAAGTTAACATTTAGGTCCAGCCCACAGCTTAACAGCTTGTATAAGCCCAGCACTCATTTAACTCGGTTGTTTTGTCCAAGATCTATCTTCCTCCTCCTCAATAGAATCTATGAATTCCTGGTGGATTATACTTAAAACTTTATTTTCACTGAGATATAGTCTTTGTATTTCAATTGGTATTCTTGAGCCCAAACAGATTTTTTCAGGGTTTTGTTTGTTTCTTTGTTTGAAGAAATTGAGAATCGTGTCTCTCCTTTAGACTAGTTTAGAAGGCTTTGGGGGTTGTTCAAAGCATTGTGGGCTACAGAGTGACTGCTTGGGGAAACAATAAAGGTTTTGCTTCTTTGTTTACTAAGCAAAATTCTAAGAGCCAAATCCATACCCTGTACATGGTGCTGTAATTCAGATGTTTTGTGTTTGTACACCTAGCTGGATGTCTGATCTCTAGGGAAACGAATGTGTTGCCACTGGAGGGAAGCAATTGAGGTATGGAATCTTCTTCTGGCATATTCTTTTGCTGGCTATTCCAAAAACACTCTTTCTATCTCTCTAGGAATATGTTTAGAAAAGTGAAAACAACTCAGTAGCCATGGACAGAATTAATAGTAGATGCAGATAAGGCCAAAGCCTAGAACATTCTCATTTGTTGACCTTATGATCTTAGTCAAAAATTTATTTCTGTGTATTCCTCTGTAAAGTGAAGGTAATACAAACTTATGCTATTGGGTTGAAGTGAACATTCACAATAGTGTGTTGAGCGCTCAGTATAAATAGTAGACATGTAGGGCTGGAGAGATGGGCTAGCTGTTAAGAGTGCTGACTGCTCTTGCAGAGGACCTGGGTTTGATCCCCAGCACCCACATGGCTGCTGAGAACCATCTGTAACTTCAGTTCCAGGAGAACTCCAGTTCCAGGGGAATCTGATACCCTCTTCTGACCTCTGCGACATTGCACAACATGGGTGCACAAACCTACATGCAGACAGGACATTCATATAAATAAATAAATAAATAAATAAATAAATAAAATTCAAATAGTAGACATGTAAACTGATACAGTCTTGAATACAGGTAATGGTACAGGACCTGACATATAATAGTCAAACCATACATAAAATAGTGTGTAGAAAACAACCTTTTTCTATAAAAAAAATCTCTGGGTCTAGTAGGACATATGATGCTACCAGTCTATCAGAACCAATCACATGGACTGCTAGAGCAAGCATAGTATCTTAAATCATACTTATTAAAAAGAAGTGATTCTGCTTAGGTGGTATCAGGAAAAGTGCCACCTAGCTTAGGGGTTTTCCAAACAATAAGGGGAATTCTGTGCAGAGAACACATTAGAGACTAAAGGTGTAGTCAGAAGGGCTGTCATTAAGAAAGAAAATAACATGAAATGCTGGTGACGATACGGGCAAAGAACTCTTTTTTTTTTTATTTCTGTATGTGTATGAATGTACTGTCTGCATGCAGGTCTGTGCACCCATGTCATACAATATTCACTGTCGGTGGGAATGCAAACTTGTGTGGCCACTATGGAAATCAGTATGAAGCTTTCTCTATTTCTAAAAATAGAACCCCCATCTGACCCAGTTATACCTCTTCTGGGTATGCCCAATGGACTCCAAGTCCTTTGATAGAGAAACTTGCAAATCCATGTTTATTCCTGCTCTGCTCACAATGGCAAAGAAATGGAACCAGCCTAGATGTCCATCAACAGATAAATGGATAAAGAAAACATGCTTCATATACATAGTGGAATCCTATCCAACTATAATGATAAAAGAAATCATGACCTTTGCAGGAAAATGGATGGAACTTGATATCATGATCTCAGATGCAGAAAGACAAATACCACATATTGTTTCTCATATGTAGAAGATTTAATATCTTCCTTCTTCCCTCCCTCCCTCCTCCCTTCCCTCTCTTCCTCCTTCCTTCTACTCCTGTGTACGTATCAGGAACATAAAAAGGCAACCATGAAGAGAGGGAAAGAAGCCTTAAGAGAGGCTTAGCAAGGGAAAAAGAAGAAGAGAAAAGAGAGTCATACAAGGGGCATGAAACAGAAGGGAGCCTCATGTTTGGAGGAGCAGCAGCGGGGGCAAGGGAGCGGGGAGAGGATGACCATAAACAGAGTACGTATGCAAATACATAATGAAACTCAATACTTTGAATACTAATATTCTAAAAACCCTAATTTAAGAAGAAAAGGAGGGAAAGAGATATGAAACAATACTGTGGCCTTTGAGATAGCGAGTGAAGGAGCAGGAGAGATCGCTCAATAGTTAACGGCACTGGCTGCTTTTGCTGAGATCCGGGGTTCGGCTCCTGGAACTCACATGGTGGCTCAGAACTATCTCTAACTCCAGTTCCAGGGGATCTGATGCCCTCGGCTGGCCTCCACCGGCATCACGCACATGTGATATGCGACATCCATGCAAGCCTATCACTCATACATAAAATAAAAATAAAATATTTTTTTAAAAAGAAATAATGAGTGGATGAGGTGAGATCCAGTTTGTAGTACAACGATGGTAGCTTTATAAATCCAAATTGTCCCAAATCCCCTCCAAAAGTCAGACAAAGCAAGAAAGAAAGCAAATTAAACAACCCCATAACTCATGGCTAAATCATACTGAAATACAAAATCCTACAAACTCCAATTTCTTCCTGAATAGATATGCAGAGTGATGTCCTTCTCATAGATACCTGCAAACTAATCCTTGTATTCTATAAATATGTTCGATTTTATAAAGCAAAAATGGAATTCAAGTTGTGGAAGAAATTGAGGTTTAGAGAATTAGCTGGGCTTGATATGAGGAGATGGCTTAGATTATACAATGAAATGGACCCAGTGAGATGCGTCATTATCATAGGGAGCAGTAGAGGAGGAAGGCAGAGGAGAGGGAGGAAGCAGATGGCCAGGTGAGGAGGATTTAGCCAGACCTTGATGGTTTTGAAGACAGAGGATGTAACTACAAGCCAATGAATGTCAGTGGATTCCAGAACCTGGAACAAATGAGGAAATATGCTATCCTTTAAGCCTCCCAGGGAATGCGATTCTGTTGGCATCTTACCTTTAAGCTGAGCTGAGAATCATTTTAGAGTTTTGGAACTGTACTGGGAGTAGCTACTAAGTTTCCAGTAATTTGTGGAAGCAACAATAGGTAACCAATGCACATGGAAAGAGAGAGCCAATACTTGGGTACACTCTGCAATCTGCCAGGAGAATTAGGCAGAGACTGCATTAGAAGAAGGATGGGGGGAGGATAAGGTAAAGTGCCCCTCATAATGAACGAGAATTGTCCTTAGTGTAGAAATGCTGGGAAACATCAAAGACAGGGGAAGGAAGTGCTGGTTACTAGAGAAATGTAACACAGACGACTTAAATCAAGTACACGGCACTGAGAAAAGCTTCTTCTGGGGACATGAGGACTGGAAAGAGATTATGGACTAGTTGCTCAGGGCCAAATGAAGAGAGCGAGCTAGATATAGATGTAGATATACATATAGATATAGATATAGAAGATATAGATGACATAGATGTAGATGATATAGATATAGATGATATAGATATAGATATAGATGATATAGATATAGATGATATAGATAGATATAGATATAGATGATATAGATATAGATTATATAGATATAGTTGATATATATAGATGATATAGATATGGATGATATAGATATAGATATAGATATAGATTAGATATAGATATAGACAATCAGAAACAAAAGAGAGCCATTAAATCATAAGTCACACTAATTCTTTATTTTCATTTTCATTCCCAAATAAATGAACCTTTGACAAAGAATCTATTGATTAAAGCAACTAATGTCACTATAGCAAAAAATCCCCAATACTTTTGAAAGATGGAGTCTGGCGATCCATTCAAACCCATCACTTCTGCTAAGTAAACCAATTTAAGCGGTTGAGAAAATATAAGGCACTGGAAAATGAACTGAAAAAGAATTTACTGGAACATGAAAAGAAAATAAAAAAGGAAAATTAAATCAAATAATGAAACACAAGAGAGCCATGCTACGTTATCCCAACCTAAATAGAATGCCTCTAAGCAAGTCTATCTGAAAGCATCCTCAAAGAAGAAATTCAAAGAGCTCAGAACTGAGACAGGAAATTCGTGTTGACAAAACTCAGAAAAGAATTAGAAGAAAAAGACAAAGTTATTTTTGAAAGGAAGATAAAATGAAAGGCGCCTAATGAGAATAGAGGTGACTGCAGATGTAGTAAAAGGATGAGAAGAAAACACTTCAGGAAAGATTTACTAAACTGTGGAAGGTGAAAATGTTGAAAGAATAAGAAATTGATCTAGAAGATAGCTAATGGGGAATCATAGTGTCTCGAATTGGAGTTCTTGAAGAATTAAAAGAAAACAGTAGAATAGAACTTATATTTGAAAGTGTCATCCAAAAAAACTATCAGGCAAACCAGACCAATTTTGTATATTGAAATTTCATGTGATATATTGTGACTCTGGGTCATCACCTTCAATAGTAAATTTTGAAATACCATACTGACTTCAGGCAAAATGGTGAGCATATTTTAAAGACACAGAGACAAACAAAACCCAAACCAAACAAAACATAACAATAACTACTCCCCACTCTCCTGCCAAAAAACCAGAGGATGACATCAGAATATGCAACGATTGAAGCACTATTTATAAAATGTTCTTGCAAAATACTATCTGGCTAACTTGCTCTTTAAATATCCAAGCTTACAGACAGAAAGATGGCTTTAAATACATAGGAACCCAGGGAACAATCTACCTATAAAATCACCCTGAAATGTCTAATAGACGATGGACTTATCCAAACAAGCCGTGATGGGAATATTTGGCCCATTCGGAAGATTTAAACACATTCAGTTGTAAATTTCTGACAAAAATATTGGGGGGAGGGGAGGTCTAAAAACAAAAGACAAAGATGTAGGAGAATAGGAACAGTATTGAGAACACACACACACACACACACACACACACACACACACACACAGAGCTAAACTGTAGGAGCAGAAAAGAGAATAGAAAGGCCAAGTAAAACATCCAAAACAAAAACAATGTTTTTGACGTTGACCCAGGGGTATCTCGAGAGCCGAAGGATGAGATTAAAGGTGCAAATCCAAATAGCAGAAGCCTAGATAGGTAAAAGGATCCGAAGGACATTTATATGACAATAGCTACTGTAAGACCAAGATATTCAATAAATCAAAAGAAAGAAAATCCCTCCAAAATCACCAAAGAAATATCAAAAAGAAAAAGTAAATCATATGAAGAAATATTTTATAATACAAACATGCTGTAATGTTCATGTAAGAAAGAAGGGAAAGACAAGAGTCCAAAATGACATCTCCAGAGAAAATAGACTGTTTTGCTTTGCTTCTCACCCATTTGTGCCCCTTTCCCAAAACCTAGGGAACAAATTGCGGAAGAGGAGGCATGGTAGAATATAAGGGCTGCGGAGAGATTGGGGTGAATCATGAGACTACAGCAATATAGACTGGACTCCTATTTGATCAACATGCTTGTGCACACAATCTTCTCCAACTGGACTATGGGAACCTTGGTTGTTCAAAATTTGGACATAGATACTTGCAAATTGGTTTCACACGAATGTTACTTACATTCATTGCTTATGCTTAATAAATTGGCTCACTTAAAAAAAGAAAAACATGTTTGGCAGAATCTATGAGCTCTGGTGGGGTGGGGGGCAGGGAGGGAGGCACGGGTCTAGATTTGATTTGTAATGTAATTTTGTATGAAATGCACAGAGCTTCAATAAAAAATAAAAAAAAAGAAAGAAGGAAAAATTGCCAGGTGTGGTGGTGCACGCCTATAATCCTAGCACTTGAGGGACAGAGGCAGGCGGATCTTTGTGAGTTCAAGGCCAGCCTGGTCTACAGAGTGAGTTCCAGGCCAGCTGGGGCTACAGGGAGACCCTGTCTCAAAAAGACCAAAAAAATAAAAAAATAAAATAAAAGGGAAAATTAAGCAAACTGAGGTATAAAAATGGCCAGGTGATATTTCATTAACCAAATTCAGTAAATACAGAGCTGGGATCAGATCGAGGTCATTTGGGTCTAGGAACTCATTTTTAGCAGAAATAAATAGAGAAAAGATCTTTTTGTAGAATATGAGGATTTCTATATATTCCCCCCCAATGCATTTGTAGATTTGTTTTTTAATCATTACTTGGTGTATGTGTATGTGTATGTGTATACATGCCATGGTATACATATGGATATCAGAGGACAACTTTGTGGAGTTGGTTCTCTCCACATTTACATTGGTTGGTTCCTGGGTTAGAAGTCAGGTCATCGGGCTTGTACAGAAACCCTTTACCTCTGAGCCATCTTACTACCATCTCATGTTTGTGACTTTAAATAATTATCATTGAAAACTTCAGAATAATTTTTCTGTTCTCTCTCTTTATTCTTTTAATTTTTTTCTTGTTCTGTTTTGGTGACAGGGTCTTATGCTATAGTCCATGCTGGGCTAGATCTTATCTACACCTTATATTAACCTTGAATTTCTGGAGATTTTACTGCCTCAGCCTTCCAAGCTACTAAGTGAAATTTCCTACAGTATCAAATAATTACCAAAAATGTTGAATAATAAAAAAATTATGAGTGGGCTGGAGAGATGGCTCAGTGGTTAAGAGCACTGACTGCTCTTGCAGAGGACCTGGGTTCGAATCCCAGCACCCACATGGCATCCAAGAACCATCTTAGGTCGGGCATGGTGGTGCATGCCTTTAATCCTAGCACTCGGGAGGCAGAGGCAAGCAGATATCTGTGAGTTCAAGGCCAGCCTGGTCTACATATCGAGCTCCAGGCCAGCTGGGATTAAAGGGAGACACTGTCTCAAAAAACAAAAAGACCAGAATAAAATAAAATACAGAATTATGAGTGAAGCAGACTAGTGTTCCACATTTTTAAAATAAGAGAACCTGCAACAACTGAAATGGAGAAGTGATATTATTTAATTAAAGAGATTAAAGAAATAAGTGAAAATAATTTATATGTAAATTAAAGAAAGCCAGAATTTGTCTTTAGTTTTATGTAGCTATGTATCTAATTTGAAAGTGAGAATTAAAAAATCTAACCAACCAACATATTATAAAATGGAAGTGACACTACATTTTTAAAAATATTTTATTTATTTATTTATGTGTATGAACGTACTGTCTGCATGCAGGTCTGTGCACCCGTGTCGTGCAGTGCCGCGGAGGTCAGAAGAGGGTGTCGGATTCCCCTAGAACTGGAGTTCTCCTGGAATTGGAGTTACAGACGGTTCTCAGCCGCCATGTGGATGCTGGGGATCGAACCCGGGTCCTCTCTAAGAGCAGTTGGCGCTCTTAACTGCTAGTCCATCCCTCCAGCCCCAATGACACTACATTTTTGAAGTGATGCTTACCTTAAAAATATTTATTATTTTTATTTTATGTGTATGAGTATGTATTGCATGCATGTATGTAAGTGCCACTCATGTCATGCAATGACCACGGAGGTCAGAAGAGGATGTCAGATTCGGCTGGCACTGGAGTAACAGATGGTTGTTAGCCATGGGTGCTGGGAATCGAACCTGGGTCCTCTGCAAGAGGAGTCAGTGCTCTTAACCACTGAGCCAACTCTCCAGCCCTGTGATGCTTACATTTAAAAAAATTTTTTTTAATTTTTAATTTTTTTTATTTCTGTATGTGTATCAATGTACTGTCTGCATGCAGGTCTGTGAACCCGTGTTGTGCAATGCCGCGGAGGTCAGAAGAGGGTCTCGGATTCCCCTGGAGCTGGAGTTCTCCTGGAATTGGAGTTTGAGATGGCTCTCGGCCGCCATGTGGGTGCTGGGGATCGAACCCGGGTCCTCTGTAAGAGTGGTCGGCACTCTTAACCGCTAGGCCATCTCTCCAGCCCGATGCTTACATTTTTAAATAACACATTATGTGTCTTGAGATGTTAGCATGAGAAAATATTGACCACAGATATGACAATGGTTAACGTCTTCATCATCATAGAAAATCTGCATACAAGTAAAAAAAGAATCTGAAGAGTCTCAAAAGGTAAACTTGGGAAAAGCTAGTTCAACTAGAATAGCTTAGTTGAGCACTTATATTTTATACCTTTTAGAGTGGTTAGTCCTAGAGAGATGGGTCAGCGGTTAAGAGAGCTTTCCGTGGGTTCATTTTCAGCACCCCACATGGTGCTGTAACTCCAATTCCAGGGGATCTGATGCCCTCTTCTGGCTTCTGCAGGCTCCTGCACCCATGTAGTACACATAATCTCTCTCTCTCTCTCTCTCTCTCTCTCTCTCTCTCTCTCTCTCTCTCTCTCTCTCTCTCTCTCTCTCTCTCTCTCTCTCTCACACACACACACACACACGCATACACACATGCATAAATCCACGCACATGCATAAATAAAAAATAAACACAAAAATAAAAATTTAGAGTTGTAACAGATTGGAAAATATCCTACTTGAAGCTGTAGTCAGAGCTCACTCATACACTTTTACTCATCAATGGTGGCATGGTCAATGAATAAGAACCTTTGAGAAAACAATATGTCAGATGTGAGTAATTACAAAATAGCTGGGCATTTTGAATTTTTTGTTCCTGTGAATTTATTCTAGGGAAAATATGATACTAGGGAAAAGGAGTTGTTTGAAGCATCAAGTTTGGAAACATGTATATAGTAATAGATAAATTGTTTTAAAGATAATACATTTATGTAGATTATAATACAATAGTAATAAAAATCACAGCAATATATGACATTCTAAAGACATAACAAATAAAAATGACAAAGTGTGATATGTGTTCTGTGGAAGTCAACTGTGTCTAAACATAGATTAAAAATCTGAAGAAAGCAAAGAAGTAATCTTTTGTTTCACTGAAAATTTGAGATGTTGTAAAGCCTTTTGCACCTTCCATTTTAATCTATCTTATAATCATAATATTTTATCAATTTTATTTATTTTTTTATTAAATATTAATATTTATTATATAAATATATAATTATATAAATTATATATAAATTTATATAAATATAAATTATATAAATATTTATATAAATAAAAATATTTATAAATTTATTAAGTATACTGTATAACAGTCTGTGTACAGTCTGTATACACACTGTATAACAGTCACTGCTACAATTTCTCCTTATGTAATTCTATTTCATCATAGAAATTTATAAAAAAATTTACATTTGAAGAAAGTTCTCATCATGTAGCCTTGGCTGGCCTTAAACTCACAGAGGTTCACTTTTGTCTACCTCCCTTGTGCTGGGATTAAAAGTGTGCATCATCATACCTGCCTAGATTATGATACTTCTACACATATTATTAGTTTCTCTACCAGACTCTAAGCTTCCAGTGGAATTTCTAACAAAAGGATGCTGCCTAACACCATTAAGTATTCAAATATAGTTTCAGTCAATAACAAACTGAAGTCTGGAAGGATAGGAGGGGATAGATTCTCCTAAGAGGAAGCAAGTAATGTTCATAGCATTTCTATCACAGGGATGTCTTACCCTGTAGGTCGGGGTGGGGGTAGGGACTGACAGGTGGGCACTAAAGAGAGCTACAGCAACTAAAAGAGGAATCTTAGTCAATATGAATTCACATGTGGACTTTTTGAAGTCTGTTCACACTTCTGAACTTCACAGCATAATGCCAGTTCTTGCACTAAGCTGGCACCTTAAATCAGTGGATTCTTCCTTTAGTAACACTGAGACCTGTGTGGGTCAGAGTTAGCACTGTGACCTCAATAAGCTGTGGAGAAAACAAGGTCCAGCCACATGACCGCTCTGCACTGCCCCATTCCTGTAGAAGACTCTGGCTTTGGTTTGGCCATGGCTACTTGGGGTTCTCAATTCTTTTATGTTTAAATGTCTATTTCTTCATATTTTGGAGATGTTCTGCTGTAATCTCATTAAATAGATCCTCTATGCCTTTTGCATTTGCCTCAGCCCCTTTGATCATGGAAATCTTTGGTTTTGTCCCTTGGTCATTTCCCAGAGTTTTGGACATAATGGTCTTACTTATCTTCCTCCTTACTGATGTTTAAATTCAATGTTTTGTCACCTTTGCCCTCCATTCCTGGTCCTCTCTCTTCTGCTCAAGTATGTTCTGATGATTTCTACTGTCCTTTTTATTTGATTCATTGTGTTTTTCATTTCCAACATTTCCACTTTTTTCAAAATAGTCAGTTTCCTTGTTGGGACTATGTTTTCATATTGTTGACTTTTCCATCCATAGTCCTGATCTGTTTCATCCATCATGTCCTGCTTCACCTGTGTTGTTCTGAACCTTTCCTCACCCAGTGACTGTAGCCAGTCACGCTGAGACTCTCTGACCTCCTGTGAGTGTTCTCTAATGTCAGGGGTGGTTCAGGGCTGCCCTGTGATATCCCCCAGGTAGGGCTGTGGTCCCAGGGGTAGTTTATACAGACAGGTTTACAAAATGTGATCTCTCTCCACCACTGACCCATCTTTTGGAGAAATCACTGTCTTTCCCAAATTTACTAGATTTGAGACTTTTTGAGGGCTGTAGAGTTGTCCTTATCTTTTGGACTTAGCCGTTTCTCCCTCGCCACTACGGAGCTGCTCCGTTGAGTCTTCCTTCTCTGCATTGCATGGGTTTTACCTGCTCTTTTCTGGTATCTTTTCCTTTCCTTCCTGAATTTCTGAACTCTTGTCTGTTTTTTTCTCTTCTGACTCCCCACCTCTCCTCCTCCCTACCTCACTAACGCACACAGAAGCAGCCTCTAGCCGGCCATATTACCTTGAAGCTGAGCGGTTTGGGTCCCTTCCAGCTTACTGGTCTTCATATCATCCTCCTCTTCCTTTTCTCACCTTTTGTGATTGCTAAGTTACTAGAAATTTTGAAACAGAAAGCATCTCTAATCAATTATAACATAGCTGTAGGAACTTGAATAACTCTTACTATATTTTCCCTGGCTGCCCCCAGCCCCCCAGGATTCCAAGGCCATGGTTTCCCACCTGGGATTCCCTTGATCATCCTAAACCAAAGTCTTTTCTTGGAGGATGATGAGAGAAGTGGCATGTTTTGTGTTGGACACTCTGTGATCCGTATTCTTTCATAATGACACATCTTTGGCTGGGGATGTAGCTTAGTTGGTAGAATGCTGCTTGTCCACCAAACACCAAAGTCCTGGTTTCTGTGCCCAGCACCCCATAAAACTAGACTTGGTGCATACCTGTAACTCAAGCGCTTGGGAGCCTCAGGAAGTTGTAGATTATCCTTGGCCACATAAAGACTTCAAGGCAAGCCTGGCTCAGAGCTCAGGGGGGACCCCGATGAAGTATGGGGTGGCGGTGGGTGGTTTTTTTTTTTACGACAGGGTCTTCCTGTGGCCTCAGTTGGTCTGGAACTGGCTATATAGATCAGGCTGGCCTCCATCTCACAGAGATCTGCTGTAGAGTGTTAGGATTAAAGGCATTTACTACTATGCCTAGGTCAAGAACTCATTTTTAAAATAACAACCTCTATGCAGTGATTATTTTATAGGTCAAGAGATTTTTAGTTCAAAGGGCAAGGTATTTGGCATTTTTCTAGTTAAGTCCACATCTCTGGAACCTCTATGGCATATTTAAAGGCATTCCACTCTCCCTTTCTGAGCCCAGTTCCTTATTTGACAAATAACCTGCCCACCTCTCTGGACCACTGCAAGGATTAAATAATCAAAGGGCTGCATGACATGCTTTGCTTAATAAATTCTTGCCCCACCTTACCTTTTTGTTAGTAATCACAAATCCATATTTTCTTAGAAATTGATTACTAAACTGTCAATTGTTGAGGGCACGGCACCATACCAGATTTATGTTGAGTGTTTAGGGAAAGGTGACAATCAAGAAACCCATGCTATCTGTATGGGTTTGAAATAGTTCCAGTCCTGTAGAAGCAAGAACAAGATGTCTTTGTTTTGAATTAAGTAAGAGCTGATATTTTACAAGATAGTGTAGGAGAAATTGTGGGATTTTTCTCTTCTTTCTCTTATTTTTAAATTATGGTCCATAGAGCATGGTGTAAACAAATGTTTCCTGACTCCAGTTTGGAGATCCCACATGTTTTGAAGCTTTTGGATACTAGTGGTGATCGGCTCTCTTGTTTCTTGCTTACAGCCTCTTCCACATAGCAAGGACTCACCTTCTGCTAGGCCCTTGTGAAGAGCAGAAGACTCATCTCTTGGGAACAAGGACTGAAGTGGCATATATAAAAACAACAACAAAAAAAGATCTTGGCATGGTGGCACATGCCTTTAATCTCAGCACTCAGGAGGCAGAGGCAGGTGGATCTCTGTGAGTTCAAAGCCAGTCTGGTCTACATAGTAAGTTTCAGGCCATCTGGGGCTACAGGCAGACCCTGCCTCAAATATATATATATATATATATATATATATATATATATATCAAATGAAAAGGTGACTTCTCTGTTTAATTATCAGCAAATAGGTTGTGGGCCATGTGCCACACTGTGAATGTCACTGAGGCCAACCATGCACTGCAGTTACACAATACATAAGGATGTGCTAAAAAGGACTGATAAATGGGGAGGGAGATTTATTGTGGTGCAGCCCAGGGTTGCTGAGGGGGGCTTTCTGGGTGCCGCTCTTGCCTTGCTGTCTTATGTTCTGGTAGTCTTCAGTACTCTGTTGCTATTGGTTTTAGGCAGCTCTCTCTTCCACTGAACTGTGAGGTCCAAGAGGACCTCATCTATTCACTGTCTTATTCAAGTTTGAGTTCCAGAGGCCAATAGAGAGGACATAGTAATGTTAAAAAAAATTAATAAAAATAATGTTGCTATCTTGGAGCTCAGGGAAAGGGGTAAAAACTAGTGTTTCTTAGATGATCTTAGGTGACAGACCAGGGTGGTTTTTGTTATTATTATTATTTTTTTAATTTAAGGAATGGTGATTGGGTGTGGTTATACTAACCTATAATCCCAGCATTCAAAAGGCAGAGGCAGGAGGTTGGGGGCAAGTTCAAGGCCAGCTTGGTCTACGTGGTGAGTTCCAGGCAAGCTATGGATTAAAAAAAAGGTCTTGAGCTGGGCGTGGTGGCACACACCTATAGTCCCAGCACTTGGGAGGTAGAGGCAGGTGGACCTCTGTGAGTTCCAGGGCAGCCTGGTCTACATGGGGAGTTCCAGGACAGCTGTGGCGATAGGGAGACCCTGTCTCAAAAAAAGACAAAAAAGGTCTAAATTAATGAAATTCCAGTTTCTTTTAGACTGTTACTTGTGGCTAAATATAGCACTTTTATACACAATGAGGACATGTATAGGAACACATGTAAAATGTACAGATTTTATGACATTGCTGCAGAGTAAAGCAAAGCCCAGTCGAGGGACAGAGATGAAGTGGCTGGGGATTGCTCCTGTGACATAAGATCTGAGAAGAAAGTGGGATGGATAGCGAGGGCACTACAGACATCCAAGGGAAAGTTTCAAGGAATGAAGACAATATAAAAGCAAAAGAGTTTCGAAGAGTGGAGTCGAGACTACAATGAAGAGAATTTCTGATTTTACTCAAGTCACTGCAGAGTTTTAAAGCAAAGGAATGGAATGGTCGGAATCACAAATGTGGCCATATTGGCTACTCTCGGGGGAAAGACTGAATCGAAGGGCAAGTTAGAAGGGTCTTGTCACCATCTCTAGGACAGACGATGGTGGCTTGGCCAGAGGAGCAGCGGTGGGCTGGGGAGCAGTGGCTTGAATCTGCACTGAACCAGGGCTCATCAGTAGTCAGAGTCAAGGTTGTCTCCAAGGATTTCAGCCACCCCTTTACTAACAACGAGATAGGGAAGGTGAAGAGCAGGCTTTGCAGCTGGCCTACAAGTGGGAAACAAAAAGTGTCTCTGGTATATTAATTTAGGATACTCATTTAAAAAAAAATTTTTAATTTATTTTTTATGTGTATGAATGTACTGTCTGCATGTAGGTTGGTGCACCCGTGTCCTGCAATGCCGCAGAGGTCAGAAGAGGGTGTCGGATTCCCCTGGAACTGAAGTCAAAGACGGTTCTCAGCTGCCATGTGGGTGCTGGGGATCGAACCCAGGTCCTCCGTAAGAGCAGTAGGTGCTTTTACCCGCTGAGCCATCTCTCCAGCCCCTAGGATACTCATCTGAATACAAAGAAGACAGTGAATAGGCAGGTGGGCACAGGAGACTAGAGTTTGTTACTATGAAGTTGGAAGTCAGAAGTGTATGGGTGGGGCTGAAAGTTGCAGGCCCGAATGAAGTCATGTAATATGAATGCAGATAGCAAAGTGAACGGAATGATGCCACAACCTTGGGCTCATCTACGTCAAAGAGGCCTGGAAAGGGGAGAGTTGACAGGTGGAACTCGGAATGAGCTGCCATACCGGGAGGTCACAAATTTCTACTACGAGTTATTCACTAGGTAATTTTTAAGCTCCAAGTCTCTTGGTTAACATTTTGGAAAGCTTTAGATGAGCCTTCACCAATGGTTGATGGTTTGGGAAAAATCTGTTCATGGTTAAAGAAGTGAACCCAACAACCTTCCAAACAAAACTCTCTAGAATCTTCTTCCCTTCAGAAGACCCAGATAACTCAATATCTGCTTCCAAATTTTTAAGCTATGGTACTGTGTGCTGGTATTTTCCAATAGACTGTCTTCTTTGAGCTTTGCAAGAACCCTCCTAGGTAAGTAGAACATTATTTTGAGCTTTCATTTTGTTTATAGATAAATATGGGACCAAACAGAAAAGACCAGGGCATGGCATGTCTTGGTCTGATTCCTATGTTTCCTCTTCTTGTATCTAAGGCTTTTCTTCAACCTTGATTCCATTTCCACAGCATGAGTGCCATACTCTTCAGCCACTGGGGAATAACTAACCTTTGGACTCAATCAGGATCTGTAGTGGGATTTATTTTGGACAAATGCATTTTAATGTCTAAGCAATCGACTTGTAAACAAAGAGCTGTGGTAAGTTAGAGACCATCTCTGTGTTCCTGTGGTTCCACAGAGCTTAGCTTTCTGAAGGGGCTGCTTGTTTTGAGCATCCTAATCCTCTTCTCTCCCAGACTTGTTCTCCTTGCATTGTTCCCCTTTCCAACCATTGGTCTCACCGTAGCTAGAAGCAGAAGTCATATAAGGTACCCCCATTTCTGTCTATGGCATTCCATGAGTATTCAGATTCAGTCCACTCTGATTTGACAGCCTCTGGTGTCCTCTCCTTGAAGATAGTGTCCTTGTTTCTGCCTTGCCCATCTCTCACCTAGGCTACTGTCATTGTCTTCTCATTGTCTTCTTGGCCACCTGGCTTCCTGCCACTAATATACTTTTCACAATCCAGCCAAAGGGCTTTCTAAATGCAAATCGAGTCCTATTAAAAACTGACCCTATTTAAAAGCCTCTAGTGCTTCCAATTGCTATTGGGACTAGAGTGGCATACCAGGACCTTCAGAATTTGCATGTGGGCTATAAAAATGAAAAAAAAAATATGCAGTTGCATCTTCAATGAGCTCATAGTTTGATTAGGGAGGCCAGTGCACAGATCAGAAATTTTGATGCAGTCTGAAAAACGTTCTCATGATTTTGTGAAAAAGCAAACAAATAAAGTGTAATGTTTAAAGTATCTATTGTCATGTAATATGCAGCACTTCCAGGAATAACTTGGGTTTAAGAATAATCATCTGCTACCCAGAATAGTCATCTGCTACCCAAAATTTAAATTACTGTCTTGCAATTCCTAACAATATAGATATATGTATACCTTGCACAGTACCTAGATGAATTAATTTTTAGAAAGAACAAAAGCACTTCTTGAAAATTTCTTCTTGTATGAGATTATATATGTTTTGCTATAAAGTCCTACCTACTCAGACATAATTCTGAATGCTGAGTTATGAGGCTGTGCTAGCTAGCTTTACTTCTCCCTTATAATATTTAATAAACCTGCTGAAAAGTACACATATAATATAAATGTAAGTGCATGTGTAAGAGCTGAAGGCTATGTAACAAAAGTCACAGTGCCAGGTCTGGAAAACTTCCCTTTGAGTTATTGATCAGGGTAGTCTACGAGACTCTTAAAGTAATACAGGCTATTGCCACAGCCCTCGATTGCTTCCCGGAACTTGGAGATAAGACCCTACTGCTGAAGACATAACAGACTTTTGGACACAGGACTTGGAGCAATTGAGCCGGAACTGACCTAGAAGCCTCCTTCCTGAAGAAAGATACTATTCAAGTTCCCAAGGGAGAAAAACTAATCTATGATACTTCCCAGTTACAAAGTCTATAAACCAGAACAATGACCAGCTCAGCAAACTATCTCTATGGGGCGGCAATGACAGTTTTATCTTATCTAATTGTATTTAAGGCCTGCTCAATGGGAGGTAAATCATGTGTGGTACTTAAACATGGTCGAGTACACATGGCTGGAGATGTCATAGACCCTAGAGAACCTACTTTGGTCACTTCTCCAGATGGCATAAATTTTTACCATTTTCTAAATAGATATGCTTATATTCACAGACAGGTGGACCTCTCACCATTAATCAACAAAGCCTCTTTTTAATTTTTTTATTATTTGTATTCTATGTGTATGAATGTATTACCTCCATGTATGTAAGTGTACCTGCCTCTGTCCACAGAGGCATGAAACGCCCACAGAGGTCAGAAGAGGGCTTAAGGTCCCCTGGAACTAGAGTTAGGGACAGTTGTTAGCTGCCATGTGGGTGCTGGGAATCGAACCCTGGTCCTCTGCAAGAACAGCCAGTGCTCTTAACCACTGAGCAATCTCTCCAGACTCTGAGAAGCTTCTTTTTGCAGCAAATGGAGACTGTTATAAAGTTGCACAATTGGTTAGGCATAGGGAGTAATTGAATGTGATGTGCCCAGTCCTAAGTGAAACATCTAAGGATGTAACCTTTACATCCAAGTCTCAGGGAACATCATGGAACATGGGTTGGAAAGAATGTAAAAGGCAGAGGGATAAGACACCTGCTGCTAGTTAATGCATTCTAGACATGATAGGGAAACTGTAACAATGAAATCTCCATAGTGTGGTAGTCTAATAAGATCTGCATAATGACAGAGCCAGTTAGCATGTCAGGTGGATAGGGGAAATTTCACAGGCTCTTACCCCAATGTGAAGAACTACAGGCAATCCATAGATGTGGAGGGAGGGAGAATCTGTTTTCTCCAGGGACTAGCTCCCTGAGATGTTATCTAGTCCCAAGGAGTCAGCCCTAAGTACAGGAACACACAAGCAAGCACCACTACATGGACTCAGTGCATCATGCATATATGTGTGTATTTATAAAGGTATATTTGCATATGTAGCAATAATAAGCAAAGAAGAGAACAAGTGATTTGGAGGGATTGGAGGGGAAAAGTTGGAGAGGGACTGGGAGGGATGGAAATAACGTCAAGGCAATATTCATATATGAAATTCTAAAAAAAAAAAGAAGAGGAAGGATTATAATTTGACGAGGCTAGGAAAGTGACTAGGCTGCTTGCATGGTTCCATTTCTGTTCTCCTGTGTGGTCTGTGAGTATTATGGGTTGAAAGAACGTTCCCATAGGCTCTAAGTATATGAACACTTGTTCCCCACTTGATGGTGCTACTTGGGGCGGGGGGGGGGCATGGAACCTTTAGGAACCGTGGCCATGCTGGAGACAAGACTTCAGTGGGGATGGGCTTGGAGAGCATAGTCATGGCCACTTCTAGTCTGGCTCTACCTGCTTTCTGCTCACACGAAGATGTAAGTGCTCAGCTCTCTGCTCCAGCTGCTGGCCACGCCTGCCCCACCCAGATGGACTTTTGTCCCTCTGGAGCCGTAGGTCAAATAAGCCTTCCTTCTAGAAGTTGCCTTCCTTGGCCTTGGTGTTTTGTCACAACCACCAAAAAAGTAATGAATACAATGAGATTTTACTATGATGCCCCGTTCACATTACAGAATTGTTGACTAATTCTTAGAATTAACATACACATGTGACTAAGCCATTAGGCTTGGGCCTCAAATAAATCAGTTCTTGTCTGTGCTTCCATCCTTCACAGCATTACAATGGTCTTTAGAAGCCCATTGCCTGACTTCTCTGTCAATGTTGCAAGATTATATGCTTTAAACATTGTTTTTTTTTTTTTTATTCTTGTATGTGTACGAGTGTACCATCTGCATGTAGGTTTGTGCACCCGTGTCGTGCAATGCCGTGGAGGTCAGAAGACGGTGTTGGATTCCCCTGGAACTGGAGTCAAAGACGGTTCTCAGCCGCCATGTGGGTGCTGGGGATCGAACCCAGGTCCTCTGCAAGAGCAGTCGGCGCTCTTAACCGCTAGGCTATCTCTCCAGCCCTGCTTTAAACATTGTAAGTGAGAAAAGTAAATTCCTATTTGGATCATGAGCTGGAAAACAATCACCAGGTACAGAGCCATGGTACAACTTGGGTAATAGCTTCCTGTTTCTTAGGGGGCTCAAGGTAATCCATCTTTAACCTATTTTTTTTCCTCACTGTATACCTCTTCAAATACTAATACCGATAAATACTCAGGGGAAAGGCTCCATGACTAAACAAACCTGGAAAGCTGATTGTTCAGTCTTTAATAGTCACATGCAGGACGACTATGGTGACATTTGCCTTTAATCCCAGCCCTTAGGAAGCAGAGACAGTCAGGTCTCCATGAGATAGAGGCCAGTCTGTTCCACATAGTGAGTTCCAGGCAGGCTAGGACTAGGGAAAGGTTGTCAAACAAACAACAAATAAACAAAACCCCCACCAAATAGCCATATTACATAGGAAGTCTTAGAGATGCCAGTAAATGAAGAAATAAGCCATTTTCTTTCATTTTTACTGGGTTACAGAATGAACTCATTTTGTGTTGTATCCCTAACAGTCACGGGGAAAATGATGACCCCTCACTGATTAAATGAGCCCAGTTTGGGGGTAAGCACTAATAAGCACCTCTTACATTGTGCTGTAATTAGGCCCTTTCAACATTACATTAGGAAAGTTTTTCTACATTATAGAAAAGTCAATAATAATGTCCCAGTGAAAGGCAGTATCTCCATCATCTTGGTTCTACAATGGTCATTTTGTGGCATTTCTTCATGTAACTAATTATTTGTTTCTCCTCCTACTAGATCAGTGTGCCTTAATGAGAATTAATTTATCTGTATTTCACCAGTACTTAGCAGTATACAAGGTAGTACTTCCTGCCTAACCAATAGGTATTTGGCTGCTTAAAAAAAAAAAATCTCCTCACACCTTTTCCTGCCACATCACAGGGTCTGAGCTTCCAGGGAGATGAAAGACTAGGGAGGGATTCCACAGCCTTGCTAAATTTGAATGGTATTAACAGAATAAGGCACAGATGCTGAGTTGGGCCTTCCCTTCAGAGAGAGGCAGAAGTTGTAACATCACCACTGTGAGCAGCCCCTGAGATCTCTGGACAGGGGATTCCTTTTGAGATGATGCAGCCCAGTGAGTGCTGTTGGGTGCAATGAATTCCAGGGCTGGTCTGCCAAGGCTTACCACAGGCTGGATTCTTCTTCCCTTCCCTTTACAGGCTCGCTGATTTCCTGAGATCCTCATGTCTCCTTCGTTTCCTGCGACCTTTAATTTCCATTCTGATTTTTATCTGCCCCTCATCTTTCATTCTCGGAAATCCAATCCTCGGTCTCTCTGCATATCCATTTTCTTCATTTGGAAGTGCAGATGGAACTCTGTTATATAATGCCTTCTGTCCCTCAGTGTCTGATTGCTTTCTGTGGGTCTTCAGGAAGCACAGATCCTTTTTCCTGTTCTCTTTCTGTATCTATAGCAACACAATTAAAGTCAAGAGAATCTTAAATGGTCTCGTTTTTTAAAAATTCACTTCATGTTCCAATGAATTCCACCCTAACTCTTCTAAGATCCTTTGCCTTTGGGGTTGGGGGATGTGGAAGTGATGGGAATTGAACTTAGGCCTCACATGCTAGGCAAGCTCTCAACCACTGAGTTGTATTTCCAGTTCAAGATCCTTTATCTAGAAACTTGTTTTCTCCTCCTCATTTTCCTCTCTGTTCTATTCTTTCTCTTATCCCTTTTGATTTCTTCCCTCCTATCGAAAATAATCCAGTGCTAAAAATTTAGAAGAAATGGTGTGGGGTGTTATTTCCAAACCAGTCAAGTGTGTTGAATGAGGCTTCAGAAAGGTTAAGGCCTGCTGTTTACTCTTTCAAACATTGTCTGACATCCTCTTTCTAAACACACCCAGGTTTCTCATGGCACTTTGTTTGCTGTCTGAGTTCCAAGTCTGCACACTGCCTTGGAGCCATTCTGTTACATTCATGTCAAACAGTGTTCTTGCCTGTCTTGGTATGTGTATGTGGTGGGTGCATGGGTACATGCGGGTATGTTCATGAATTGGTATGTGTGAGAATATATGCATGCATGTATGAGTGGATTGAGGGTGGGTGTGTATCTGTATGTGTGTGTGTGTGTGTGCATGCATCTGTGCATCTGTGTGCAAGTGTGTGTACACATGTGTGAATGTGTGTTTGGGTGAGTGTGTGTTTGTGAGACAGAGAGCTTATTCCCTTAGGCACTTGACTTGTCAGACAATTTTTATTTGCATTGCATAAAATTGAAATATGTAGAAATATTTTTATGCATTTTATAACAAACAAAAATATCTCTGCTCACTCTAACCTTATAAAAATGTTTTCCTGGGGCTGGAGAGATGGCCTTGTGGTTAAGAGCACCGACTGCTCTTGCAGAGGTCCTGGGTTCGATCCCCAGCACCTACATGGTGGCTAAGAACCATCTTTAACTCCAGTTCCAGGGGAATCTATGCCCACTTCTGACCTCCGGGGCATTGCATGACATGGGTGCACAAACCTACATGCAGACAATACATCCATTCACATACAAAATAAATAAAATAAAAAAGAATGTTTTCCTGATACCGGGTGTGGTGGTGCACGCCTTTAATCCGAGCACTTGAGAGGCAGAGGCAGGCGGATCTTTGTGAGTTCAAGGCCAGCCTAGTCTACAGAGTGAGTTCCAGGACAGCTGGGGCTACAGGGAAACCCTGTCTCGAAAAGACCAAAAATAATGTTTTCCTGAGATCAGGGATTTCCCAAGACTACCTGAAGCACAGGTAGCAGCTGGGTGCTTCAGCCAGGCAGATTGTTTGGTTTGATTCAATCATCTTTGGCTTGACTGGCTTGTGTGGCTGTGGGGGTGGAGTTGTCCTCCTAGCTGGTATAAAAGGTGGCCCAGTTGTCACTGTGAGCCTCGAGATCAGGGATTTCCCAAGACCACCTGAAGCACAGGTACTGGGACACGGGCTAAACAGGAATCTCCTCCCCCACCCCCCAACAGCCAACTGGGATCACTGAAAGAATGTCCAAGTGGATTCTTTGGAGAAACTTCAGAACAGAAAGGGAAGAGTCAGTTAGACTTCCAATAGAAAGCCTAAAGCTTAGACAAGTCAATACTCCATAAGCAAGGAGAAAAGAAGAAAAACAAATCAATCAATCAAACAATGAAGGCATCTGAAGGAGGCAAGCAAAGCAAGCCTTCAACACAGTGAAGAGGCACTTGGGATTCACATTGGAATACAGGCAAAGAGAAATCCACATGCCAGGGACACAAAAAAGAGAAAACATGGGAAAAGTGCAGGATAATTCCACACCAAGCTCGACAAACCCTGTGGAAGACTCCTACAGTGGGATTACCCTGGAGATGGCCCAGGACACAGATATTAGAAGTACAATTGTGGACATATTCAAAAAAATAAAAAACTATAAAGAACAAGTCAGAGAACTTAAGGGAGAGAATAAAAAACTCAAGAAGGACCTAGAGAGAGAGAATGACAAACTCTGGAAGGAATTGGAAGCATTGAAAAGATCTGATGGTGAAAAAGATAAGGAAACCAACCATCGAAACAAAGAGCTACAGGAAGAGATTGAGAAGCTCCAAAAGGAAGTGGAAATACTAAATAAATCAAAAGATGAAATGCAAAAGGAAATGAAACACTCATCTAATCAAGAGGAAAGGAATGGAAAAAGCCTCAGAAGCAGAATGGAGGAAGAACAAAGAATATCAGACATGGAAGATAACACAGAACAACTAAGAGTAAAGATTATGAAAAATTTGGGGCTGGAGAGATGGACCAGCAGTTAAGAGTGCCAACTGCTCTTGCAGAGGACCCAGATTCGATCCCCAGCACCCACATATCGGCTGAGAACCATCTTTAACTTCAGTCCCAGGGGAATCCAACACCCTCTTCTGACCTCCACGGCACTGCACAACACGGGTGCACAGATGTACATGCAGACAGTACACTCATACACATAAAAAATAAAATTAAAAAAAGATTATGAAAAATTTAAAAATACACCAAAGTGGAACAACCAGGAACTGTGGGACACTATGAAAAGATCAAACCTCCACATCATAGGAATAGAGGAAGGAGAAGAATCCCAAGAGAATGGTATTGATCAGATCTTCAACAGAATAATAGATGAAAATTTCCCCACAACTAAAAAAAGGGACGAACCAACGGTACACAATACCAAGACAAGCACACTCAGAAACCAGACACGACAAAGACCATCAGAAAAGAAACTCTCCACACCATATCAATAGTTAAATATGCTAGACACCCAAAACAAAGACAAAATTCTGAAAGCCACAAGAGAAAACAAGTTACATACAAGGGGAAACCTATCAGATTACAACTGACTCTCAGTGCAAAACTACGACAAGCAAAGAAAGAATCGTAGAGCAAAGCAATCCAATGCAAAGGACATATAGATGCCAACCCAGGTTACTTCAACCAGCAAAAATGTCGATTTTAGTTGAAGGAGATAGAAAAATCTTCCCATGACTCAAACAACTTGAAAGAATACATGTCCGGAACCAACCACCTAGCAGAATACTTGAAGCAATTCAAAGGCGAACAGAAGAAGGAGCAACCATCCCCAGGCACCTAGAAAGAGAAATCAATAAAAGCATAACTGCAGAAGTAGAAAACCTAAACCAAAACCACAAATGGAGATATAAGGCAAAAGAAGCAACACAACCTATCAGTCATAACCTTAAATTAATGGACTAATTCCTCAATCAAAAGACAATAGCGAGCAATTGGATTAGGAAACAGAATCCACTGATATGCTGTCTACAAGAAACACATACTTACCTTCAAGGACAGGCACCACCTTAAAGTGAAAGGATGGAAAAAAAATATTCCAGCACAATGTCACCATAAAGAAAAGCAGGTGTTGCTATTTTAATATCAAAAAATAGACTTCAAAATTAATCAGAAGAGACAAAGAAGGCCATTACATTTTTATCAAAGGAACAATTCACCATGAAGGTTTCACGGTTATGAATATATATGCACCAAACTCTAGTGCACCAAACTTTATAAAGACGATTTTCTCCAGGACCACAAGGCACAGATTAACCCCAGTATACTCATAGAAGGGATTTCAATACCCCACTGAGCCCTTTGACAGGTCAACCAGACAAAAGAATAAAAGAGAGACATCCTGAACTGACTCGATATGAACTACCAAATCGACCTTACAGACATCTACCAGATATTCCACCCTAATACCAAGAATACACTTTGTACTCAGCACCCCTCTGGAACATCTCTCCAAAATACAGACCACTACGTGGGACACAGAAGAAAACCTCCACAACATACAAAACATTGAAGTAATTTTCACTGCATTATATCAGACCACAATTGCAATAAAGCTCACTATCCATACCAGGATAAGGCATACTATCTACAAGAACACATGGAACTAAAAAACAACACTCTGAATAATGAAGTGGGTCAAGGAAGAGATTAAAGAAAGAAAGACAAAGCATTCCTCGGATCTGAATGACAACGATAATTAAACACACAACAAAACCTATGGGATACTTTAAAAGCAGTCCTGGGCTGGAGAGATAGCCTAGCGGTTAAGAGCACCGACGCTCTTGCAGAGGAACCCGGGTTCGATCCCCACACCCACATGGCGGCTAAGAACCATCTGTAACTCCAATTCCAGGAGAACTCCAGTTCCAGGGGAATCCAGACCCTCTTCTGACCTCTGCAGCATTGCTGACAACGGGTGCACAGACCTAGGCGACAGACATTATACACACAAAATACAAAAAAAAATAAATAAATAAAATAAATAAAAAAATAAAAGCAGTCCTAAGAGGAAGTTTATAGCCTCGGTGCTACGATTAGAAAAACAGAAAGAGCAACAAGTGAATGATCTAAACACTGCATCTACAAAACACTTGAGAGGCAACAACAGATGAACCCTAAACACAACAGATAGGCAGAGAAAAAATAACAAAAATCAGAGCAGAATCCAATGAAAATAAAGAAAAATACAAAAAAAATCAATGATCCAAAAGTTTGTTCTTTGAAAGAACAAACAAGATAGACGGACCTTTGCCCCAGTTAACCAAAAGAAAGAGGAACAACTCCAAATCAGATACAATCAGTGATGAAAAGGGAAATATGACAACAGACAATGAAAAGATCCAGTACAATAATACCAGAATAGTTTCAAAACCTATACTCTACTAAGTTTGAAAACCTAGAAGAAATGGATGAATATCTTTATGCTGGGAATCACGAAATCTCAACCAAGAGAGGATCGACAGCTTAAACAGACCCATAATATATGAAGAAATTGAAGATGTATAAAGAAACCTCTCCCAACTAGAAATAGCCCAGGCCCAGATGGTTTCATGGTAGAATTCTGTAAAACATTTCAAAAGACTTATAACCATTATTACTGAAATGTTTAGAAGGATATAAACAGAAGGAACTCTCCCAATTCCTTCTATGAAGCCAGCAATAACCAAAACAACAGGCACAGATACAACCACAAAAGGAGAACTACAGACCCATCTCCCTAATGAAACACAGAGATGCCAAAATTTTAAACAGGATCCTGGAAAATTGCATACAGACCCACATCAAGAAGATCATCCACAACCAAATTGGATTCACACCAGAGATGTAAGGATGTTCAACATATGAAACAATAAACATCATAAAAACAAAAATGTAAGGACAATATAAAGCAAAAACCACACCATCATCTCAATTGACTGAAAAAGCCTTTCGACAAAATTCAGCATCTTCAAGCTTAAAGTCCTAGAGGGAAGTGGATTGAAGGGATCATTCCTCAATGTAATCAAAGCCTAATACAGGAAACCCACAGCCAATATCATCCTAAATGGCAAAACAACAGAAGCTTCCCTTAAAGGGAGCAACTCAGCAAGGCTGCCCCCTGTCGCCACTCCTCTTAAATATAGTGCTTAAACACTTTCTAGGGCAATAAGGCAAGAAAAGAATTAAAGGAGTACTAGATTGGAAAAAGAGGAAGTCAAGCCATCCTATTTGCTGAAGATATGATTGTGTACATTAAGGGATGATAAAAAGCTGCCACCAGAACACTCCTAGAAATGATTAACAGCTTCAGCAAGTGTCAGGATACAAACTAACCTAGAAAATCAGTAACCTTCTTATACACCAACGACAAGCAACTGAAGAAGGAATTCAAGGAGACCTTCCCACCACAATAGCCTCAAAAACAATAAAATACTAGGAACAACCTAACCAAAGACACCAAGGATCTCTACAACAAAAATTTTAAACGCCTGTAGAAGGAAATTGAAGAAGACATCAGAAGATGGAAAAACCTCCCATGCTCATGGATTGGGAAAATTAATATACGTAAAAATGTGCATTCTACCCAAACTCTTGTATAGATTTAATGCAATCCCAATCAAATCCCCAAGAGTTTTCTTCACAGGCTTGGAGAAAAAAGTCTTTAATTTCATTTGGAAAAACAAAAGACCCCAAATAGCCAAAACAACCCCGAGGGAAAAGAGCAATACGGGGGGGGGTCTCTATACCAAACTTCAAACTATACTACAGGGTTATAGTCATAAAAACAGCTTGGTACTGGCACAAAAACAGACCTGTTGACCAATGGAACAAAACCGAAGATCCAAAATTTGAGCACATACAATTTCAGCCACCTCATATTTGACAAGGGAGCCAAGAAGAACAATGGAGAAAAAGACAGCATCGTTTCAGCAAGTGGGTGTTGGCAAAACTGGATCACCACTTGTAGAAGAATAAATTAAACCCAACCTCGTTGCCCTGTAACAAAAGTCAACTCCAGATGGATTAAAGACCTCAACTAAACCCCAAACTCTGAAGGTGATAGAAGAAAAAGTTGGCAGCAGACTACAAAACAAAGTGTAGGAAAAGACTTCCTAAATCAGACAGCAGCTGTGCTGTCTGAATTAAGGTCGACAACTGACAAATGGGACCTCATTAAACTCAAAAGCTTCTATACATCAAAAGACGAACAATCAAGGAAGTGAAGAGAAATCCCACAGAGTGGGAGGAAACCTTCACTGTAGCAATATCTGACAAAGCATTGATTTCCAGAAAAATAAAACTACTCAAAAAACAAAGAAGAAAAGATAAATAAATGACCCACTACACTAGATGGGAGCAAAGAGCTGACAGAGACTTCGCAACGCGTGAAGATTAGGGGGGCTGAGAAACATCTTAACCAAGTGTTCACATTCTAATAATTAAGGACAATGCAATTAAACCATTTAAGATAACTCTTCTCCACATGAGCTGGGTAGGAATCAGACAAACAAATGATATCAAGTGTTTGGAGAGGTTGTAGGGAAAGGGGGAACACTCATCCACTTGCTGGTGGGAATGGTAACTCAATACAGCCACTATGGAAAACAGTTGGAGAACCCTCTGGAAGACCTGGAATGAACTTGCCCACCTGACCACCAACCATACCACCTTATGCCTAGTGTCACCATCTCGGTCATACAGAACTTCATCTTACCGCAGAATATAGTACATAGCCATTTTATTGCTACTTTCTTCACATATAGCAAGGAAAGCTCTGGCGACAACCCAATGCCTCTCAACTGAGGAGTGGATCAGAGAAATGTGGTCCATCTACACAATGGAGTTCCAACAGCGCAGTAAGAAGGATGACATCATGAACTTTGCACGGTAATGTATGGGAATAAGAAGATATTAACGTGAAGTAACAGTCTTGAAAAACAAATGAAGAATGGTATCCCTCATCTGGTGGATGCTAGTGCCAATTGACTTGTAAGTTTTTCTTGTGCAGGCCTCCTTGAATGTTTGTCCAAGTTAGTTGGGAATGGCGCAGTATTATTGTAAGACACAACAACCATACAGACAACAACCAACAACAACAAAACAAAAGCGAACAAAGGACTGATGTAGAAACTGAACTGACTGGAAAACCTGAACCTTGCTGGCTGGGAAACAGTCAACTATCTATATTGAGAAATTTTGAGAACGACTGAGAACATGAGATGAAAAACATGTTTGGCAGATATGCATGCGCTCTGGTGAGCGGGTGGGAGGGTCAAGCGAGCGGGGACAGGGATCTCGATCTTCATTTGCTACACATCAATCTTGTACATACTATAATATAATCGTTTCATATATAGTAGTACTAGTACTATATATATAAAACAATAAAAAATAAAAATATTTTCCTTATAGAATTTAGAAGTTTTTCTTTTATGTGTAAGCACTCCATTGGGATAGATATCCATATCATATTGATGGTTACTTCTCTGGGAGATTACTTTAAAATTTTTATTTATTACATTTATTGTGTGTGTGTTTGTTTGTGTGTGTGTGTGTGTGTGTGTGTGTGTGTGTGTAGCTCAGAGGACAACTTTTGGAAGTTTGTTCTTTCCTTGCACCATGTAAGCACTGGGGATTAAACTCAGGTTGTCAGGGTGGCAAGCCAATTTAAGGGTTTATTTGTTGAATATAAGATGCATTGAAATGGATTACTTATCTATTGAAAGTCATTTCCCCACATAACTATTTGAAAACATGCTAAATTCCTTTATCTACATCTTCATTGCTAACTCTGTTCAGGCACATGTATTATAAGAATTCAGTTGTGCCAATGATAAGGGTGTTCTATCTGTTAAGGGGAGCCGTCCCTCCGAACTTTCATTTAGAGTTTCCTTGTGTCTTTCATGCTCATTTTCCCACTTGTAATTAAAGTATATCTAATTTTAAAAGTTGAAAATGCTATTGATATTGCTGTTAGGATTGGGCAAAATTTATAGATTATGCAGTAAGCGTCTTACAATGTTTTGTGTTTGAAACAGGAATAGTTCATTTATTTATTAAAGCCTCTTTTCTCATCTTTGCAGTAGGTTTGAATGTAGACTAAATCTTGGCTATATCAAGTTAAATTTATTTCTAAATATTTTATGCATAGATTATTTTATTCTATTGTATGTACTTGCTCATTGCATGGATATCGCATGGCATTGACTTTATATTTATCCCTGTACAACATTCTTTAATCGTTCTCCTATTTCTGTCTTGGATAGAAAAACTTTCTGTTTCTCTTATAAGGTAGAAACTATAAATTTGATAGTTTCTCTCTCCTTATGTCAGCTAAATACTAATTAATTTTTACTTTGGCAAAAGTTACAAAACTTAAGATTAGATGTAGAATTCTATCAGAGGCATTTCCAGAACTAAGAGATAATTATATGATCTCTCTCTCTCTCTCTCTCTCTCTCTCTCTCTCTCTTTCTCTCTCTCTCCTTCTGCCTCTCTCTCATCTCTGTCTCTGTCTCTCTCTTGAGACAGGGTCTCCCTGTAGACTCAGGTGGCCTGGAACTCACTATGTAGAGCAGGATGGCCTTGACCTCACAGAGATCTGCCTGCCTCTCAAGTTCTGGGATTAAAGGCCTGTGCCACCATACTGGGTTGTTTTTCTCCTTTTTAAAAAATGTTAGGTTTTATTTCTTCATATTAGACTATCTTTGGTATGAGCCCAATTTTGTTGTGATTTTTTTTTTTATATATATATAAATATATCGCCTCCTACATTCTTTGGTGTAAAATCAGAAAAACATTAATGCCCCAATATCTTTGACTAGTCTTTAAAAAATAAAATCTGGGGGGCTGGAGAGATGGCCTAGCAGTTAAGAGCGCCGACCGCTCTTACAGAGGACCCGGGTTCGATCCCCAGCACCCACATGGCGGCCAAGAACCGTCTGAAACTCCAATTCCAGGAGAACTCCAGTTCCAGGGAATCCGACACCCTCTTTGACCTCCGCGCATGCACGACACGGTGCACACACCTGCATGGAGACAGTACATTCATAAACATACCGAAATAATAAAAAAAATTAAAAAAATAAAATAAAATCTGGGGCTGGAGAGAGGCTCAATGGATAAGAGCACCACACTGCCTTGCAAGGGACCTGGATTCAATCCAGCACCCACATGGCAGCTAAGAACCATCTTAAGCTGGGTGTGTGGCACATGCCTTTAATCCTAGCACTGGGAGACAGAGGCAGGTGGAGCTCTGGTAGTTCAAGGCCAGCCTGGTCTACAGAGTGATTCCAGGCCAACTGGGACATAGGGTGACCCGGTCTAAAAAAAGACCATAATAATAAAATAATAATATAATAATAATATAGAAAAAAATAAAAATAAAGTCTGCAATACATAATAATTAAGCCAACAGAAATTAGAAGTAAACAATGCNTTGCTCTTGCCAGAGGGACCTGGATTCAATTCCCAGCACCCACATGGCAGCTAAGAACCATCTTTAAGCTGGGTGTGGTGGCACATGCCTTTAATCCTAGCACTTGGGAGACAGAGGCAGGTGGAGCTCTGTGAGTTCAAGGCCAGCCTGGTCTACAGAGTGAGTTCCAGGCCAACTGGGACTATAGGGTGACCCTGTCTTAAAAAGACCAATAATAATAATAATAATAATAATAATAATAATAATATAGAATAAAATAAAAATACAGTCTGCATAATACATAATAATTAAGCCAACAGAAATAGAAGTAAAACAATGCAAAAAAAAAATCACAACAAAATTGGGCTCATACCAAAGATAGTCTAATATGAAGAAATAAAACCTAACATTTTTTAAAAAGGAGAAAACAAACCCAGTATGGTGGCACAGGCCTTTAATCCCAGAACTTGAGAGGCAGGGCAGATCTCTGTGAGGTTCAAGGCCATCCTCCTCTACATAGTGAGTTCCAGGCCACCTGAGTCTACAGGGAGACCCTGTCTCAAAGAGAGAGACAGAGACAGAGATGAGAGAGAGGGCAGAAGGAGAGAGAGAGAAAGAGAGAGAGAGAGAGAGAGAGAGATCATATAAATTATCTCTTAGTTCTGGAAATGCCTCTGATAGAATTCTACATCTAATCTTAAGTTTTGTAACTTTTGCCAAAGTAAAAATTAATTAGTATTTAGCTGACATAAGGAGAGAGAAACTATCAAATTTATAGTTTCTACCTTATAAGAGAAACAGAAAGTTTTTCTATCCAAGACAGAAATAGGAGAACGATTAAAGAATGTTGTACAGGGATAAATATAAAGTCAATGCCATGCGATATCCATGCAATGAGCAAGTACATACAATAGAATAAAATAATCTATGCATAAAATATTTAGAAATAAATTTAACTTGATATAGCCAAGATTTAGTCTACATTCAAACCTACTGCAAAGATGAGAAAAGAGGCTTTAATAAATAAATGAACTATTCCTGTTTCAAACACAAAACATTGTAAGACGCTTACTGCATAATCTATAAATTTTGCCCAATCCTAACAGCAATATCAATAGCATTTTCAACTTTTAAAATTAGATATACTTTGAATTACAAGTGGGAAAATGAGCATGAAAGACACAAGGAAACTCTAAATGAAAGTTCGGAGGGACGGCTCCCCTTAACAGATAGAACACCCTTATCATTGGCACAACTGAATTCTTATAATACATGTGCCTGAACAGAGTTAGCAATGAAGATGTAGATAAAGGAATTTAGCATGTTTTCAAATAGTTATGTGGGGAAATGACTTTCAATAGATAAGTAATCCATTTCAATGCATCTTATATTCAACAAATAAACCCTTAAATTGGCTTGCCACCCTGACAACCTGAGTTTAATCCCCAGTGCTTACATGGTGAAGGAAAGAACAAACTTCCAAAAGTTGTCCTCTGAGCTCACACACAACACACACACAACACACACACACACACACAAACAAACACACACACAATAAAGTAATAAATAAAAATTTAAAGTAATCTCCCAGAGAAGTAACCATCAATATGATATGGATATCTATCCCAATGGAGTGCTTACACATAAAAGAAAAACTTTTTTTTTAAGGAAAATATTTTATTTTTTATTGTTTTATATATATATATATATATATATATATATATATATATATATATATTTGTACAAGATTATGTTACAAATGAAATCTAGATCCTGTCCCCTCCTTAACCTCCACCCATGGTTGGTGCTCTTAACCATTAGGCCATCTCTCCAGCCCCTAATTTATGTTCTTTAACAACTATTTGCCATTTTTAGGTTTTGGTTAAAAATTAATTCATGTCTATTTGAATTTCTTTTTAATTTTTTTTATTTAATTTTATTTATTTCTGTATGTGTCTGAATGTACTGTCTGCATGCAGGTGTGTGCACCGGTGTCGTGCAATGCCGCGGAGGTCAGAAGAGGGTGTCGGATTCCCCTGGAACTGGAGTTCTCCTGGAATTGGAGTTTCAGACGGTTCTTGGCCGCCATGTGGGTGCTGGGGATCGAACCCGGGTCCTCTGTAAGAGCGGTCGGCGCTCTTAACTGCTAGGCCATCTCTCCAGCCCCCCAGATTTTATTTTTTAAAGACTAGTCAAAGATATTGGGGCATTAATGTTTTTCTGATTTTACACCAAAGAACTTAGGAGGCGATATATATATATATATATCGATATATATACATATATATATATATGATGTTTTTTTATTCTGAAACAATTTAAAGAACATTTGGGACATAGTGTCACCAAATACAAGCATGTCAGCATGGCCAGGAAGCCCAGGGTCCAGTGTGTTTGCCTACCCAATTCTTTTTTTTTTTAATTTTATTTATTTTTATGTGTGTATGAATGTACTGTCTGCATGTTGGTTTGTGCACCCATGTTGTGCAATGCCGCGTAGGTCAGAAGAGGGTCTCGGAATACCCTGGAACTGGAGTTCTCCCTGGAATTGGAGTTACAGATGGTTCTCAGCCGCCATGTGGGTGCTGGGGATCGAACCCGGGTCCTCTGCAAGAGCAATCGGTGCTCTTAACCGCTAGGCTATCTCTCCAGCCCCCAGTTCTTAGAAGCAGTACACAATATCCAATCCCTTCACATATATGTTAACATTCATTAATTAACTCTCATTTTGGGGGTGGGGGTTGGATGTGAAGAGATGGTTCCATGGTTTATTTTTCTTTCCCTTTAATGGGAAATGATTTTAAACACTTTCTTATTTATTGAACATTTGTGTATGTTCTTAGGAGAAATGACTTTTCGGATCCTTGCCTATGTTTGGGGGAGGGGCTGCTACTTCTTTCTTTGTTCCTGAGTTGAACATCTAATCTGTGTCTATATCTGTGTCTTTCTTTACACACATATAAGTATGTATAATTCTGTACTTGTTGCTTGTCAGACATATTATTTGGAAACATTTCATTTCATTGGTTGTTTTCACTTTGTAAAAATGCTTTATTATTTTTATTTTGTGTGTATGAGTATATTGTCTGTATGAATCTAAGTGCATTTGTGTTGCCCAAAGTCTGCAGAGGCCAGAAGTTGTAGGAATCCCTGGAACTGGAGTTAATGACAGTGGTTAGCTATCATGTGGGTGTTGGGAATTGAACCCTGGTCCTCTGGAAGAGAAGCCAGTGCTCTTAACCTGTGAGCTATTTCTCCAGCCCCATATATTTCACATTTTACTGGTGACTCTTGGTAATCAAACATTACATATTTTGACAAAATCCAATTTGCCTATAGTCACTTGTGGTCTTGATGGTTTATCCAAGAAGATTCGACCAAATCTAGGAAGCAAAAATTCACTCCTATTGTGATGGTCAATCCTGGGTGTCACTGGACTAAGGGACAAATAAGAGAAAAAGGGTCTTCTGATTGGACCGCCTCAACCTGGATGGCCCACCCCAAATGTGGGTGTTACCTTCTGCCGTCAGGCAGTATTTAAGGCCACGGCAGAAGGAGCTGGTCCCTTTTTTTCTCCTGCGGCTTGCCTCTCTCATCTGGTGAGTTTGTCTTGCTGCTGTGATCAACCTTTCGGATCCCAGCGTGTACTGAGACCGGCAGATCTCCTGGAACCCATTTGGGCCTTCAGCACTGGATTGGGACTACTGAGACATCCAGCCTTGCAGACTGAGCAGTTCCCTGGATTCTCATCTCGGCCTTTCCAGTGTGGTGCAGCTACTGTTGGAATCCTTGAACTCTGTCACGTGAGCAAATCAATAAATTGTATATAGCTATATATATTCATCCTGTTGCTTCTGTTTCTTTAGAGAACCCTGACTAATACACCTATATATTATGCTAAGTGTTTCATAAAATCTTGGACTGTTTATAGGTCTGTGCTGCATTTTATTTTTTTGATAATAGTTTAAAGATTATTTAAAAGTGATTAGTTTATAAATATGTTTTATCTTTTGTAACATTATTTATAAATATATTTTATAAGTAATTATTTGAATAAAATAATTGTTTTTGTTTAAATTTTTTAATTATAATATTTTTGTTACAAGATATGGTGTATCTAATCAGATCTAGAGCCGTGTACACCACTCTATCCCCCCACCCTATCCCCCCACCTACCAAGCTGCATGCATTCCTGCAAACATGCTTTTTGCATCATCTTTCTCAGTCCTTTCTCAAAATTCTCCAGATGGAAGTTGACTGTTTTGAAGCAGAAGTTCACTGTTGTTTTCAGTCAGTTCTTTGATGCAGTACTCTGTGTTGTTGTTGTTTCGAATAATATATCACGTCCCAATACTTGGACAAAAGCTCAAGGGGCTCATGCAAAGGAGAATATTACAACTATGATAATTGGCACTAGTATCCACAATGAGGGATACTAGTTCGTGTCGTTTTTTTTCTGTGATGTGTTACTTCTCTTAGCATATTATCTTCTAGTTTCCATCCTATTTACCGGTGAAACTCTGAATAGTCCATGTTCTTACTCATGCATTGAACTCCATTGTGTAGATGGACACAATTTCCTCTACCATGGCAGTTTGAGGGGCACTTGGGTTGGTTCCAGCTCCTTGCTGATTTGTGAAGAGAGCCGCAATGAAAACATGGCTGTGCATTATCTCTGTGGTAAGATGATGTGCTGGGAACATGCCGCAGAGAGGTATGGCTGGGTCCAGGTGGCAAGTTCAATCCAAGTTCAGTTCCAAGGGTTCTCCACACATGCGCCTTCCATATGGTATAGAGTTTTATAATGCCCACCAGCAGTGGTGAGAATGTTTCCCTCTTTCCTACAACTCTCCAGCACTTGGTGTCATTTGTGTTTCCTTGATCCTGAGGCAGTCATTGATGGAGTAAGATGGATATCTTAAATGGTTTTGATTTTGCAGGTTTTAATGATATGTGAATGTTGAATACACTTCTTAAGGAGTTTTCAGCCATTCTAATTCACTCAGGTTTGTGAAGTCTTTCAGCTCTTTGCTGCCAGCTGTTGAGTGGGTCATCTTGGTTTTTTTTCTTCTGTTTTTTGAGTAGTTTTATATATTCCTGGAATCAATGCTTGTCAGATGTTATCCTGTGTAAAGAGGTTTCCCTACTCTGTGGGATTTCTCTCTCCTTCCTTGATTGTTTGCTTTTGTGTACAGAAGAGTTTAGAGTTTAATTGAGGTCAACTTGGCAATTGTGACCTTAATTCTTGTGCAGCTGCTGTCTGATTTAGGAAGTCTTTTCTCCACCTATGTCTTGTACTGATGCCAACTTTTCTTTCTATTGCCTTCATGAGTTTGGGGTTTCATTTTGAGGTCTTTCAATCCATCTGGAATTGACCTTCTGTAACAGGGCAGTGGTAGGGGTGTTAATTTCATTCTTCTACAAGTGGTGGATCCAGTTTTGCCAACACCACTTGCTGAAGATGTGTCCTTTTCCTCCATTAGATCTTCCTTGGCTCACCTTTGTCAAATATGAGGTGCTGAAATTGTAGTGCGCAAGATTTGGAGCTTTAGTATTTTGTGCCATTGGTCAACTGGTCTGTTTTTTGTGCCAGTACCAAGCCTGTTTTTATGACTAATAGCCCTGTCATATAGTTTTTGAAGTCCTGGTATAGAGATCCCTCCCCCCCCCCCTCCCCCCCGTATTAGCTCCCTTTTCACTCAGGGTTGTTTTGGCCTATTTGGGGGTCTTTGTTTTTCCAAGAGAAATTAAAACTTTTTTCTCAATACCTGTGAAGAACTCTTGGGGGTTTTAAATTTTGGGATGCATAAACTATACAAGAGTTGGGTAGAATGGACATTTACATATTAATTTTTTCCCAATCCATGACATGGGAGGTTTTCCACCGTCTGATGTCTTCTTCAATTTCCTTCTACAGGCGTTTAAAATTTTTTTGTAGAGATCCCTTGGTTCTTTGGGTTAGGTGTTGTTCCTAGGGACTTATTTTATTGTTTTTGAGCTATTGGGGGATGGGAAAGGTCTCCTGAATTCCTCTTTCAGGAGTTGCTGTCGTTGGTAAAGAAAGGGTACTGCATTTTCTAGGTTTAGTTTTGTATCCTTGACACTTGTGCTGAAGCTGATTAATCATGGTTCTAGGAGTTTTTCTGGTGGATTTTTTAGTCATCCCATTAGTAAAATCATATCTTCAGCAATAGGGATAGCTTGACTTCCTCTTTGCCAATTAGTAACCTTTAATTCCTTTGCCTATATTGCCCTAGCATGGTGTTTAAGCACTATATGAAGAGGAGATGGTGACAGGGGAGCCTTGCAAGTTCCTACCTTTAAAGGGAATGTTTCGTCATTCCTCCCATTTAGGATGATAGTGGCTGTGGGTTTTCCTGTATATGGCCTTTTTTGATGTTGAGGAATGATCCACTCCAATCACATTCCTTCTGGGACTTTAGCATGAAGGGATGCTGGATTTTGGTCAAAGGCTTTTTTTCTGCATCAATTGAGATGATGTGTTGTTTTTTGTCTTTCAGTCCATTTGATGCTGTGATGATATTTAAGTGATTTTCATATGTCGAACCATCCCTGCACTCTGGTATGAGTCCCTCTTGGTCATTATGGATGAATCTTCTCCTGATGTGTGTCTGTAGCGATTTGCCAGTATCTGTTTAGAATTTTTAGGCGATCTGTGTTCATTAGGGAGCTGGGTCTATGGTTCTCCTTTTTGGTTGTAACTTTGCCTAATTTTGGTATTAGGGTGATGCTGGCTTCATAGAAGGAATTTGGGAGAATTCCCTCTGTTTGTATCCTTCTAAACAATTTCAGTAATAATGGTTGTAAGTCTTTTTGAAATGTTTTACAGAATTCTGCCATGAAACCATCTGGGCCTGGGCTTTTTTTAGTTGGAGGTTTCTTATTACATCTTCGATTTCTTCATATATTATGGGTCTTTTTAAGCTGTCGATTGCTTCTTGGTTGAGCTTTGGTGATTCCCAGGATTTCAGATATTCATCCATTTCTTCTAGGTTTTCAAACTTAGTATAGGTTTTTGAAGTATTCCCGTATGATTGTCTGGATCTTTTCATTGTCTGTTGTGATATTTCCCTTTTCATCAAGGATTGTATTGATTGTTCCTTCTTTCTTTTGGTTAACTGGGCTAGAGGTCTGTCTATCTTGTTTATTCTTTCAAAGAACCAACTTTTGGATTCATTGATTTTTTTTTTGTATTATTTTCTTTGTTTCTATTTCATTGCTTTCTGCTCGATTTTTGTTATTTCTTCATGTCTTTTGTGTTTAGGGTTCATCTGTTGTTGCCTCTCAAGTGCTTTTAGCTGTAGTGTTAGATAGTTCACTTGTGCTCTTTCTGTTTTTCTAATGTAGGCACCCAGGGCTATAAACGTCCCTCTTAGGACTGCTTTTAAGGTATCCCATAGGTTTTGTTGTGTTGTATTATCATTGTCATTCAGATCCAGGAATGCTTTTCTTTCTTTCTTTATCTCTTCCTTGACCCATTCATTATTCAGGAGTGTGTTGTTTAGTCTCCATGTGTTCTTGTAGATAGTATGCCTTATCCTGGTGTTGATAGTGAACTTTATTGCACTGTGGTCTGATAGAATGCATGAAATAATTTCAATCTTTTTGTATTTGTGGAAGTTTCTTTTGTGTCCCAGTATGTGGTCGATTTTGGAGAATGTTCCATGGGGTGCTGAGTAGAAAGTGCATTCTCTGGTATTAGGGTGGAATATTAGGTAGATGTCTGTGAGGTCCATTTGGTGTATCATATCATTCAGTTCAGATATTTTTCTGTTTATTCCTTGTCCTCTTGACCTGTCCAAAGGGCTCAGTGGGATATTGAAGTCCCCTACTATGAGTGTACTGGGGTTAATGTGTGACTTTTGGTCCTGGAGAATTGTCTTTATAAAGTTTGGTGCACCAAACTATCTAAATATATATATGTATATATGTAGAGCAATACAAATTGTGAGGAACAACAACAACAAAAGGACTGGGTCAAAGAACTGACTGAAACAGTAAACTTCTGCCCAAAACAATAAACCTCTGCAAAGAAAAACTTTAAAAAGACTGAGAAAAAGATGCAAGACATGTATGGCAGAATGCACAAACTCCAGTGGGGTGGGGGTATGGAAGGGGGAATGAGTCTACATTGGATTAAGAAATGTTCTATGAAATGCACAAAACTTCAATAATAATATTTATAAAAAATAAATAAAATATCATGTTAAAATGCATCATTATCTTCACCATGTCATGAACTCTTTCCCCTAAGTTTTCTACTAATTTCATAGGTTTGGATCTTTTATATATTTTGAGTCAACTTTTTATGTATATACAGTAAAGGATCCTTGGCTTATTTTATTCTTGTTGATGTGGATATGTAGTTTTCCAGTATTATTTACCAAAGTAAGTTCCCTTTCTCTAGAGTCTTTTCTCCAAAGATTTAACACTTTTGTTCATAAAGAGACAGCTGAATATGGATTTATTGCTGGGTTTTCTGCCATTTCATGGCCAAAGTGTCAGGTCTTACACTGGTTTGGTATCTATATAGCCATGTCATATGTTTTGAGGTTAGGCAATGCCATGACTAAGATTATTTCAGCCATGCAGACATTTGTGCCTCCATATGAATCTTAGATTTTTTTATATTTTTATGAATAATGAATATGTCATCAGTATTTTAGTAGAGATTGCTATAAATTGCTTTGACTAGTATGGGTATTTTAACAATATTCTGTTAACAATATATATATATATACCAAAATTATGACATCTGAAAATAAACTACAAGTTAATTCCAAATCGTGTTTAAGAACTCACATTCTTCCCTTTAATTTTATATTACTCTAAAATTTGCATATATACCCTCCACCCATATACCAAAATTAAAAATTCTGAAAATCAGTGGTAGGTTAATTCTAGAGCCTGTTAATGGATTCACACTTTAACTGTACAGTTGCTTTCACATAGAAAGAAATATAAAATTAATGTTGCTCACTTTGCCTTACAACTAGGGATTTGGTGCGAGCATCCACAAATGAGGGATACCATTCATCATTTGTTTTTCTGGGACTGTGTTACTTCACTCAGCATAATGGCATCTAGTTCCATCCATTTACCTGGAAAGTTCATGATGTCCTCTTTCTTTACTGCTGCATAGAACTCCATTATGTAGATGTACCATATTTTCTTTTTTGGGGGGGAGGGTGCTTTTTGACACAGGGTCTCCCTTTAGTTCCAGCTGGCCTGGAGATTGCTCTGTAGGAGGCTGGCTTTGAACTCACAGAGATATGCCTGCCTCTGCCAACTGAGTGCTGCAATTAAAGGCATGCTCTAGCCGGGCGTGGTGGCGCACGCCTTTAATCCTAGCACTTGGGAGGCAGAGGCAGGCAGATCTTCATGAGTTCAAGGCCAGCCTGGTCTACAGAGTGAGTTCCAGGACAGCTGGGGCTACAGGGAGACCCGGTCTTGAAAGACCAAAAAAAAAAAAAAAAAAAAAAAGGCATGCTTTACCACGTCTGGCTCATACCATTGGTTGAGGGACACTTGGATTGCTTCCAGCTCTTCACTATTGTGAAGAGAGCTGGAATAAACATGGTTTTGCATGTTTCTCTGGGACAGGTTGAATACCTAGGAGTGATATGACTGGGTCAGGGAGTAGGTTTTTGAGTCTTTTAAGTATTCTCCATACTGCTTTCCATAGGGGTTGCATGAGTTTGCATTCCCACCAGCAGTGAATGAGTGTTCCCCTTTCCCCACAAGCTCTCCAGCACTTGGTGTCCTTTGCTTTCCTAATCTTAGCCAGTCTTACCAGGGTATGATGAATCTTAAGCAGGTTTCGATTTGCATCTCCTTAATCATTAGCAATGTTGAACACTTTCTAAGATGTTTCTTAGCCATCTTCACTGCTTCATTTGTGAATTTTCTTTTCAGCTCTTTACTCTATCTTTTGATTGAGTCATTTGTTTTCTTGGGCCTTTGTTTTCTGAGTAATTTATATATTCCGGATGTTAAGCCTCTGTCAGGTGTATCACTGCTGAAAGTTTCCTCTGACTCTGGGTTTTCTCTTTACTTGATAGTTTCTTTTGCTGCACAGAAGCTTTTGAGTTTAATGAGGTCCCACTTGTCTATTGTTGACCTTGTTTCTAATGTAGCTGTCTGATTTAGAGTCTTTTCCTACGCCCACATTTTGTAGATTACTGCTGATGTTTTCTTCTATCATTTTCAGAGTTTCTGGTTTCACATTGAGGTCTTTGATCCATTTGGAGTTGAATTTTGTACATGGTGAAAGGTAGGGGTTCAGCTTCATCCTTCTACAAGTGGTGATCCAGTTTTGGCAGCACCATTTGGTGAAGATTCTGTCTTTCCTCCATTGAGTCTTCTTGGCCCCTTGTTAAACATGAGGTAGCTGAAATTGCATGTGCTCAGGTTTGGATGTTCAGTTTTGTTCCATTGATCTACAGGTCTGTTTTTGGGCCAGTCCCAGGCTGTAGTATAGCCCTGTAATATAGTTTGAAGTCTGGTATGGTTATCCCCCTGTGTTGCTCTTTTTGCTTAGGATTGCTTTGGCTATCCAGGGTCTTTTGTTTTTCTATATGAATTTAAGGATTTTTTTCTAACTCTGAGAAGAAACTTATGGGGAGATTTATTGGGATTGCATTGAATCTGTATATTAGTTTAGGTAGGATGGAAATTTTTACTAATATTAATTTTTCCAATCCATGAGCATGGGAAGTCTTTCCAACTTCTGGTGTCTTCTGCAATCTCCTTCTTCAGGGATTTAAAATGTTCATTGTAGAGATCTTTGGTGTCTTTGGTTAGTTTGTTCCAATGTATTTTAGTTAGTTTTTTTTTTTTAAACCAATAGCAGCTTATTTCAAAGTTGGGCAAGTACATGAGTATTGTGTATCTGGAAAGCCAAGTCTCCTAAACATTGCTCATAATAAATTATACCATAATTAAACACCTGATCTGGCCTCCACCTATACCTGGCACTGCTAAGTGTATCCCTCCTCCCCACGTGTACACAAGCATACACAACAAACACAGTAGCACTTATTAAAGGCCAAATGAACACAAGAAAGCAAAAGAGTAGCTAAATCTAATTCTTCCTTTCTTTATTTTTTCATTTTTTTTGTATTTTTGAGGCAGGGTCTCCCTTTTAGTACCAGCTGTCCTGGACCTTGCTCTGTAGACCAAGATGGCCTTGAACTCACAGAGATTCGCCCATCTCTACCTCCCGAGTACTGGGATTAAAGGCCACCACACTCGGCTTCTCTCTTCCTTTCAAATCAACAACAGAGTAATTACTCAGTAGTTAGCAAACACTTATTAGATGCTGGGAACTATGTCCCTGACCACCAAAAAGGGGTTCTTCCTCTAGACTTTGGAGAATAAAAAGTGTATCAGTTTCAAACAAAAAAATCGGTTTATAACCTCAAGTGATCAACACTTAAAAGAATTAAATCACAGTGCTCTGTAGGCACTGACCTTCAAGTTCCAAAATTTCAACTGTACACTAACTTAAGAAAACTACATGTTCAGGGGCTAGAGATATGGCTTACCTAGATTCAATTCCCAGCACCCACATGGTGGTAAACAACCTTTATCTGTAACTCCAGTTCCAGGAGATGTGACACCCTCTTCTGACCTCCTCAGACACTGTATGACATGGGTGCACATACATGCAAGTGATACACTCAAACACATAAACTTAAAAAAAAAAGTAAGAAAATGGGGAAGAACCCAGCTGTTGACATGCCTGTCTCAGAATAGGCTGGCCTTGAACTCAGAGATCCGCCTGCCTCTGCCTCCTGAATGCTGGGACTAAAGGCATGCATCACCACGCCTGGTGACTGTCTCTTACATCTTTAGATTGACTGCATCTCATGGCAGTAGTTTTAGTGGTGGTTAAAAAAATACTTAAAAAAAAAAATCTGTTCAAACCAGGTATGCCGGTGTACACTTTAGTCCCAACACTCACAGGGCAGAAGCAGGCAGATCTCTATGAGGTTGATGCTAGTATGATCAACATAGCATGTTCCAGGCCAGCAAAGACTACAGGAAGACTCTGTCTCACCCCATCTCTACCNTTTCAAGACAGGGTCTCCCTGTAGCCCCAGCTGTCCTGGAACTCACTCTGTAGACCAGGCTGGCCTTGAACTCACAAAGATCAGCCTGCCTCTGCCTCCCAAGTGCTAGGATTAAAGGCGTGTGCCACCATGCCCGGCTTTTTTTGTGTGTGTGTGTTTTGTGTTATAATGTATTAAAATTTTTTTATTGTATTTTAGGGTATGTCTTTTTTCAATTTGGTGAAATTTTCTTCTATAATTCTGTTGAAGATCTGGTCAATTCTGTTGTCCTGGGATTCTTCTCCTTCCTCTATACATATTAAGTGGAGTTTTGGTCTTTTCACAGTGTTCCACTTTTCCTGATTATTCCATTCTTGTGTTTTTTAAAAATTTTCATAATCTTTGCTTTGAGCATTCCAGCTCTTCTATGTTATCTTCCAGTCTTGATATTCTATTTTCTGCTTCCTCCAATCTGTTACTGAAGCTTCCTCCCATCCTTTCCTGATAACTGGATGAGTGTTTGATTTCCTTGTTCATTTCCGCCTGAGATTTCTTCAGTATTTCTACTTCCTTCCAGTGTTTGTCATTCTCTCCTTCTAGTTCTTCAATTTGTTTGTCTGTGTGTTCTTTATATTCCTTGATTTCTTTTAAGATCTGTGGCCTGGGTTATCTCCAGGAAGTTCTCATTGTAGGAGTCTTCTGTAGGGCTGGTAGAATTTAACGAGGGTTTATTATTTGGTCCCATGTCGTTTCTTCATTGTGCTTTTGGGTGTGGATTTCCTTTGGTGTCTTTATTCTGTTATGAAGCTCAAGTGTGTATGCTCTGGGCCTGCTTCCAGGCGTCTGCTGGGGGCCTCCACACCAGCACAAGTTGGGCTGGCCTACCTCAGGGTGCCTGTTCAGGCCACCAACTGCTGGCGTGTGTGCTCAAGCTGGGTCCACTTGTCTCTGGGTGCCTATTGGGAGTGCCACCCAGCAGAATCTGGGTCTCCCTACCTCCATGAGTCTGCTGGGGCTTGCCTACCTCTGGTCTTGCCACCCCACAGAAAGCCTTTTCAGGCCTGGCTCCCCGCCTCTGCACTGCTCATTGGGTCACTGGTCTGCAGGGAGCCATAATGATACATTTTTAATTAATTAATTAATTAATTAATTAATTAATTTTGTATGTGTATGAATGTACTGTCTGCATGTAGGTTTGTGCACCCGTGTCGTGCAATGCCGCAGAGTTCAGAAGAGGCTGTTGGATTCCTCTGGAACTGGAGTTAAAGATGGTTCTCAACTGCCATGTGGGTGCTGGGGATCCAACCTGGGTCCTCTGCAAGAGCAGTTGGCGCTCTTAACCACTAGGCCAGCTCTCCAGCCCAATGATACTTTTTTATATGAACCCAAATAGAGAAGAAGCAAAAGCAACTATATACAAATGGCAGTATATCAAATTAAGCAGCTCCTACAATGGGAAGGGACTCATCAGCAGTGTGAAGAGACAATCTTCAGAATCTCTCTTCAGAATATTCATCTAACAAGGATTAATATCCAGAATGTACAAGGAACTCAGGCAAACTCATAGCAAAGCAAACAATGTAGATTGGACTAATAGTCTGAATAGACGTTTATTAAGAAGAGAATATACAAATACACAGTAAGCATATTGCAAACATGCTCACATTACATCAGGGAAATGCAGGTCAAAAGCCACAGGGAGCTGTCCTCTCCTGCCAGAAAGAATGATTGAAGGGTCATAGATAGAAAGCGTTAGTGAGGATGCAGGTGAAAAGGAATCCTTGCACAGCATTGATGGGGAAATATTTAGTAAGACAATATAGAGGCTCCTTAAAATGTTGAAATAGGCAGCTGGGCATGGTTGTGAAGGCCTTTAATCCCAGCACTGGGGAGGCAGAGGCAGGTGAATCTCTCTGAGTTCAAGGCCAGCCTGGTCTACAGAGCAAACTCCAGGCCAGTTGGGACTAAAGGGAGACTCTGTCTCAAAAAAAAAAGTTGAAATAGAACTACTATGTGGTACAGCAATTTTTCTGGTGGTAATTCCCACAAATGAAATGAGATCAGTATGTCAAAGTGATCTGCATGTCTCTGTCACTGTCAGCACTATTCACAATAACCGAGGATTAGAAAGCAACCTGAGTGCCAGTCATCTGATGAATGGGTTAAAGAAAATATGTTACATATAAGCAATAGAATACTCTTCATCCACAAAACCAATTCCTGCTATTTATAGCATATATAGAACTGATGATCATTATGTTAAATGAAATGAGCCAGGCACAGAAAGGCAAATTTTGCGTAAGATTGCTCTTACAGAAACTGAAATTAGAATGGTGATTCCCAAAGGGGAAAGGAAGGAGGCTGGAGGAAGGAAGAGAGGTTATCAATGGTCACTAAGTTTCAATTAGATAGAAGCAAGAAGTCCTGGGATGTTATTATGCAGGAGGGTGATTATAAATATGATTAAGGTACTGTAGATTTCAAAAGGCTAGAAGAGAGATTCTGAAAGTTCTCAAGGAAAGAAATGATAAATGTCTATAGAGAAAGAAATGTTAATTACAGTGACGTGATTATCAACACTTACATATATCCACTAGTATTGTCATATCCTCTGTACACTGCCACAATTATTATACAAAGTAAAAATTATACTACACCAATGAATGTTAGAAGAGAAATGATTTTTCTTTACTCAGAGGGTAAATTCTTTGCATAAATGAATTAAATATATTAAAATTAATATTTTATATTTTATCTATGTTTACTAATTTCACTTGTTAGGTTTTTCAGAAGGAGGAAAATGTAAACTATCCTGGCATGTACGTATGTCTGATTCTTCCTTTGTGACTTCAAGTTTTTTTTAATAAATTTTGATTTACATTATTTTTATTTTATTTAATTAATTTACTTAAAATTTTTTTATTCATATGTGTGTATGTGTGTGAGAGAGAGGTAGGTAGAGAGATAGGGAGGGAAGGAGGAAGAGAGAGAGAGAGAGAGAGAGAGAGAGAGAGAGAGAGAGAGAGAGAGAGAGAGAGAGAGAGAGAGAGAGACTACATGATGTGAGTTCCCATGGGAGGCCAGAAGAAGGTATTAGACCCTCTGGAGCTGAAATTATAGGCAGTTGTGAGCCGCCCAGTGTGGGTGCTGGGAACCAAACTCTGATCCTCTGAGAGAGCAGCAGGTGCTCATAAGTGCTAAGCCATCTCTGTAGTCCCTGACTCACATTGTTTTATTTATTCTTACCTTGGTGCTCATTGTAGGTTGAAACATCTATCAGTGAAGAAAACAGTTTTTGTCTTGTTTCCTGAATGTAACGTTCTCTTACTAGACTATAACTTATTTTTTTCTTTACATTTCCTTGACTGCCTTTGCTTATTTTTAATTTGTTTTTCTCAGTTACTTTGTTATGTGTTTTTGTCAAGTATGGCACCTAGGTAGATTTTCTTTGTAGCTTAGTTTTAGTTTTTTTTTTTTTTCTTTTCTAATTGCTGCAGGAGTTGATACTGTCATTAATTTAAGAAACATCTTAGTCTAAATTTATAACAAATCTTTGGCACTCATTTTATTTTCATTGATTATTTGGAAAAATTGTCAAACTATGCTTTATTTTTCATACATTTTTAGTCTTATTCTCTGTTTCAAGTGCTTGTGTGTGTGTGTGTGTGTGTGTGTGTGTGCGCACGCACGTGTGTGTGTTGCTTGCATCTATATAAGTGCACCCATGTCATGCAATGCCCATGGAGGTCAGAAGAGGACATCGAATCCCCTGGAACTGGAGTTACAGATGGTTGCTACTGACATGTGGGTGCTGGGAACAGAACCCAGGTCCTCTGGAAGAACAGCCAGCGATCTTAACTGTCGAGTCGTCTCTCAGGATATACTTTTCTATATTATAATATCCTACTTTTCTCAGACAGAATGAAGTACATTATTTTAGAGATTTGAATATTGCTTTCTTTCTGAAAGTTTTCTAGAAATATATGTTGAGTTTTTATTTCTTATTTTGTTCTTTGGGAATATGGATCATAGATATAAAAGACATCCTTTAGTCTATCTTTCCTTAATAAAATTTTCCTAAGATCTATAATAATTTTTTACCTCCATTAAATATTATTTGATTTTTGATATCTCATCTTCCCTGATTTTTTATGTTTTAATTCTGTTCCTTTTTAGGCACTATTTATAATGTCTTTATTTTAATATTGATATATTTTTCCTACCACTTTTTGCTTTGACCTATCATATTTTTCTTCTCTAATTTCACTCTACATTTCTAATCTCTTATATTTCTACTTTGGATTCTTTGACATATCTTTTTTTGTTGTTTTATTTTATTTTGTTTTGTTTTGTGTCAGGGCACAATAGCCCCAGCTGCCCTGAAACTCGCTATGTAGACCAGGCTGGCCTCAATTTCACAGAGATTCACCTGCCTCTGTTGCCCAAGTGCTGGAATTAAAAGCATGTGCTGCTCTGCTCAGCTTTCGAGATATTGTTTTATTTATTTAGTTTTTGATTCATAACAGTAAATTTTATTATGGTTTCCTCTGCTTGTTAACAAAATATATGTGTGTATGTGTGTGTGTATGTGTGTTGTGTGTTTGTGTGTGTACACAGGAGATAAAACTCATGTATGCTAACAAAGAGCTCTATATCTTTGAATATTCAAAATTAAATAATATATTGAATTATTTATAATATATTGAATTATAATTATTCATAATATATTGAATTATTTAAGTGAGTCACTGAGTTCTTGGGCTGCATGCCAATATTAAATTCTTGGGAAATGGACCAGGCTATGTTATAGATGCAAAAGTCCTTAAAAAATTCTACATTAAAGTTCCTTATCTATAATTTGTTTCTACTCTGTCTCTTCTTTTTTATTTTTATTTTTTGGTCGTTTTCAGAAAAGGTCTCCCTTTAGTCCCAGCTGGCCTGGAGCTTACTGTGTAGACCAGCTGGCCTTGAACTCACAGAGATCCTACTGCCTCTGCCTCCCAAGTGCTGGGATTAAAGGCCTGCGACATCACTCCTGACTCTGTCTCTCTTTCTCTCTTTCTCTGTCTTATTTTCTCTTTGTGCCAGTTCTTGTGTATGTGTGTAATAATTTTTAAGCCTTTATATATTTTATTCACCTAGTCATCAGACTTTCCTCTCAATTGTCATTTATCAACAATTACTTTTATATAGTATATTTCTTTTTCTTTCTTATTTCTGATACCTTTTGCTACTGAGCATCTTACTCCTTCCCCTTTCGCACAACCCCTAGAGATGTGGTTATTATTTCTTCTTATAAAGCTCATCTCTTTTGCCAATGGTCCTTTTCTGGTATTTTTGATGTCTGCTGCCATGGGCTTCTTTAGTTGTGCTAATCTCATTAATCTTATACTTTGACATCTATTAATCTTGTACAATGATTTAGCATTGGCATGTTTCTTAGTTTTGACAGAAAAAGAACTTGCTCTATGATATTTATTCTTCTCATTGCTTTGGGAGTGACATTTAATAAAAGGGGCCACCTTAGAAACATCAGTATCTTTACCATGCTGGTTTTAATAACATAATCCCTAAGTAAAGGTACGAAATAGAAGAATCATTGAGAAATTAAATGTAAGCAAATGTTAAAACTAATTGCATTAATAAAAAGATAATAAAAAACAAAAGGCTGATAGTGTTACTATCCCAGTTTCGTATGTTGATCAATCTTGAAACTTCCAGAAAAGCTTAGTGACATGAATGTAAGAAAAGAGGGAAGCTTAGTTTGTGTATATGTTAATTATTTTCATCAGCTTGGACAAATGACTTAAGAAGCTTCCTGATCTGTAAAATGGGGAGAAACCTCACTTTTGAGGAATCACCTTCAGCTAGCAGGCACTCAAGAAATACATACTGCATCACAATGTTATACAGTGCATATTCAATCTAAGAGTGTAATAGAGTGTACATTCATTCTAAGTGCCTTGGAAAACTTTCTTGAAACTAACATCTTTATAAAATTTATCTATCTGGGGGCTAGAGGGAAGGCCCCGCAGTTAAGAGCACTGGCTGCTCTAGCAGAGGACCCCAGTTCAGCTCCCAGCACCCACATGGTGGCTAACGAACAACCCTAACTGTACCAGTTCCAGGGGACCCACTTCTGACCTCCACAAGCACTGCAACGCACTCATACACATAAAATAAAAATGAAATATTTTTTAAATCTGTCTTTCTATCTCTACATATCATCTATCTATTGTCTATCTAGTCTGTCTCTCTGTCTATCATCTATCTATCTATCTATCTATCTATCATCTGTCTGTGATCTATCATCCACATATCATTTATCTATTTATCCATCAGTCTATCATCTATCAATCCATTTATCATCTATCATCTATCTGTCAATGTATCTATCTGTCTATCTATATCTATCATCTATGTATCATCTATCTATCTCTCTATCTATCATCTATCTGTATGTAATCTATCATCCATGTATTATCTATCATCTATCTATCTATCTATCTATCTATCTATCTATCTATCTATATGTCATCAGTCTATTATTTATCAATCCATTTATCATCTATCATCTGTCAATATATCTATCTATTCATCTATCATCTATCTATCTATCTATCATCAGTCTATTATCTATCAATCCATTTGTCATCTATCATCTATTTTTCAATCTATCTATCTATCTATCATCTTCTATCTATCCATCATCTATCTATCTATATCTATCTATCTATCATCTATCTATCTATCTATCTATCTATCTATCTATCTATCTATCTATCTATATATCTATCTATCTAATCTATAATATCTCACCATGTAGCCCAGGCTGACTTTTAATGTGCAATTCTTCTGCCTTAGCCTCCCAAGTGAAGGGATGACAGAAGTTACCATCTACTTGGCTGCTAGAAGCTTTTTAAAAATAGAAAATATTAAGAAGCTGATTCTATAATATATAAAACTGGTTATTTTGAAAGGGAATCCTGCCTGTGTAGATTTTTACTTTGATAATGGACTATATTTTTAAAATTTTTTCTTTCTTTTTTTGAGACAGTCTCCCTATAGCCCCAGCTGGCCTGGCCACTCTGTAGACCAGGCTGGCCTTGAACTCATAGAGATCCACCTGCCTCTGCCTCCATACCTGGGCTCATTTCCCAGCACCCACATGGTGGCTAAGGATTAAAGGTGTGCACCACCACGCCTGGCAATTTCTAAAATTTTATACCTCTGCAATGTTTGGCTATCCTTTCAAACATCGAACTAAACTGTCCACCTATTTTATGTTAGAATGTAGTAGTAGCACCACCAGTTGTTTTTGTCTTTGAGTTTTAGTTCCACAGTGTGTTCCAAACAATTCTTTGTTTTTCAAAGAAAGTATGTGCACAACACTTATCTCAACTAATACTAACAACATGTTTTTTAGTTTGAATGTATTCTCTCTCATTTGACTTCATTTAGTTATGAAAATCTAGGCCATGAAGCAAAATATTTGACTCATATTCCGACATACGGATCACTTGAAAATTCTGGGACTATGTTTGTGAAGTGTTCTATTCTAGATACCAAAATGAAAGAAATGTATGTTTCTTATTAAGATGGAGAGACAGAATGGAAGAACACCTAATTTTGATATATGTCATGTGGTCTAATGTTATTTCTTGGTGACATTACTCAGCTGAATATTTTCTATAAGACTTGCAAACTAGAAAAAAGAATTTGCACATCTTATGAATTTATATTTATATCACTTATCCTCAATGAGCCTCATTTTCCCCAAGTGTTTAAAAAGAATATTAATTCTTGGGGCTGAAGAGATAACTCACTAGTCAAGAGCACTGACTGCTGTTGCAGAGGACCTGGGTTCAGTTCCCAGCACCCACATGGTGGCTAATAACCATCTATAGCTTCAATTCAATTCCAGGGGATCTGATGCCCTCTTCTGGCTTCCTTAAGTATTATACACATGTGTTGCATCTACATATATCTAGACAAAACATTTATACACATAAAATAACAATGATTTAAAGATTATTAAGTCTCAGGGCTTGAGAGATGACTCCGTGCTCCAAGAGCACTGGCTATTCTTGCAGGAGACTTGAGTTTGTATCCCAGCACCCACATGGTGGCTACAACTGTCCATAATTCTAGTTCCAGGAGATTGACTCTCTCTTCTCTCCTCCATGGGAATTGCATGATACAGGTGCACTTGTATACATTCAGTTACCACACTCACTCATAAAATAAAAATTAAAACAAAATAAAAACATTAATTCTTAACTCTGTTCAATTTAAGTCCAAAATGTGTCAGAAGTTTGTTATGAGCCAGATAATGGATTTAAAAGATTATCCAATCTTACATCAAATGAGCTTTACCTGTTAAAATGTTTTATACACTGTTACAAATGCATGTAAGTCTGAATGATTATTAATCTTCCTTTCAGAGACATTGGCTAACCGAGAAAATACTTCGCTACTTCTCTTGGGAGAAATAGGTGCATTTTGTAGCAATTACAGTTTTCTTTTTTAAATTTTTTTTATTTTTGAATTTATTTATATATATATATATTTTTTTTATTAATTTTATTTATTTCCGTATGTGTATGAATGTACTGTCTGCATGCAAGTTTGTGCACCCGTGTCGTGCAATGCCGCGGAGGTCAGAAGAGGGTGTCGGATTCCCCTGGAACTGGAGTTCTCCTGGAATTGGAGTTTCACACGGTTCTCGGCCGCCATGTGGGTGCTGGGGATCGAACCCGGGTCCTCTGTAAGAGCAGTCGGCGCTCTTAGCCGCTAGGCCATCTCTCCAGCCCCTATTTATATATTTTTTAATCAAATCTAGATCCGTGTCCTCCCTCATCCCCCCTACCCCCCCAGAGCTCATGCATTCTGCCAACCATGCTTTCCATCCTTTCTCAGTCTTTCTCATATTCTCCAGTGGAAGTTGACTGTTTTGAGCAGAAGTTCACTGTTTCAGTTTTTTTTTTTTTTTTGTCATTTGTTTTTCTGTGTGTTGTTGTTGTTGTTGTTTCCAATCTACATCCCTCCAACTGCTTTGGACAAAAGCTCAAGGGGCTGTGCCAAATAAATACTTACAACTATGTAAATTGGTACTAGCATCACAGATGAGGGATAACATTCCTTTCGTTTGCTTTTATAGGAACTGTGGTAATTCACTCAGCATGATGTCCTCTCGCCTATTTTTCTGGCAAATTTCATTGATGTCACGTTCTTTACTGCCTAATGGGCGCACTCCACTGGTCGATGTTTTTACCACATTTTCTCTATCGAATCATCAGTTGAGCGGCATTTGGGTTGGTACCAAGCTCTTGCTATTGTGAAGAGAGCTGAAATAAAACATGGCCTTTATGCATGTATCTCTGTGGTGGGTGCTGAGTCTTGAGGGTTACATGCCTGCGGAGTTAGTATGGCCTGGTCAGGTGGCAATTTCATTCCAAGTCTTCCAAGGGTTCTCTACATTGCTTCCTATTGGGCTGTATGAGTTACATTCCCACCAGCAGTGGATGAGTTTGTTCCCCTTTCCCCACAACCTCTCCAGCACTGGTAATCATTTGTTTTCTTGATTCATAGCGAGTCTTATTGGAATAAGATGATACATCTTAAAGGAGTGGTTTTGATTGCATTTCCTTAGTGATTATGACTTTGTTAACACTTCTTAAGGTGTTTCTCAGCCCATCTATATTCATCCTTGTGAAGGTCTCTGTTCAGCTCTTTGCTCCTCTATAGGTGGGTCATTTGTTTACCTTCTTCTTTGTTTTTTTGAGTTAGTTATAATTGTTCTGGGAAATCAATGCTTTGTCAGATGTTTCGCAGTGAAGGTTTCCTCCCACTCTGTGGGCTCTCTTTCACTTTCTGATTGATTTCTTTTGATGTACCAGAAGGCTTTGATGTTTAATGAGTGAGACTGTAGCAGAGGAGAGCAGGACATGGCACTCGCAGTAAACAAGTGGAAAAACAGGTATACAAGAACACAAGATGTGGCCCGAATATTAGATAGACGAAGCCCCGTGGAGTCAGTCAGCGATTTTAAGCATGCGATGCTGGACAGAGGAGAAAGTCTATTAAGCAAATTGACTGAGAACCTACTTGTTTCCTCCATTTTAACCACCTCCCATTCTACTTCTAATATCCCTTTTTTTTTTTTTTCCCCTACATCCTAACACAGGTCGCTCGTCTCTCACATTTCGTTCGTCTAGAAACCATTTCCTGAGTCTCGTCATCCTAGGAGCCCTTTTTTTTCTCTTTTATCAGCCCCCCCCCATCTACATATCGCTAAGTTCTCATCAATCAAATATACTTCCTCCCCCGAAGCCCTCCCTCTTTTTTTTTTTTTTTTTTTTTTAATTCAGAATACATTAATGAACAACAATCTATTTAAAACTTCTCGTATTTGAACTCAGTGATTGAAGTACAGTAGCGATTAGATTCCTCCGGTCCATTTCAATTGTGGGACCTTAATTCTTGCCAGCTGCTGTCTGATTTAGGAAGTCTTTTTCCTATGCCTATGTCTTTATAGCTCTTCTTGCCAACTTTTTCTTCTCTCGACTTCAGCGTTTGGGGTTTCACGTTGATTGAGGTCTTTGATCCACCTGGGTGACTTTGTATAGGGTGATGGGTAGGGGTTTAATTTTTATTTCTTCTACAAAGTGGTGATCCAGTTTTGCCAACCACCACCTGCTGAAGATGCTTGTCTTTTCTCCATTGTGTTGTCTTGTCAAATCTGGCGATGGCTTGCAAATTTGCATGTGCTTCAGATTTGGATCTTTGGTTTTGTTTATTGGTCACAGTCTGTTTTTGTGCCAGTTACCAAGCTGTTTTTATGACTATAGCCTGTAACATAGTTTGAATCTCTGTTATAGAGATCTCCCTGTATTGCTTTTTTTTCACTCCAGGGTTGTTTTGGCTATTCGGGGTCTTTTGTTTTTCCAACTGAATTTAAAGACTTTTTTTACCAAGCCTGTGAAGAAAATCATGGGAATATTTATTGGGATTGGGTGAAATCTAGCAAGGAGGGTCGGTAGGAAAGGGACCATTTTTTTACTATGTCAATTTCCCAATCCATGAGCATGGGAGGGTTTTTCCATCTTCTGATTGTGTCTTCTTCAATTTCTTCCTTAAAGGCTTACAATTTTTGTTGTAGAGATCTTTGGTTGTCTTTGGTTAAGTTTGTTCCTTAGGTTATTTTATTGTTTTTGAGGCATCGTGAGTGGGAAGGTCTTTTTGAATCTTCTCCATTGCTTGTTCTTGGTGTACAAAGAAAGGCCATTGATTATTCAAGGTTAAATTTGTATCCTTCCACTTTGCTGAAGTTGTTAACTGTTCATTGTTTTACTAGAGTTTTCTGTGACTAGTTTTTTAGCATCCCTTAAGTAAAACAACATATCCTCAGCAAATAGGGATAGCTTGCTTGAACTCCTCTTTTCCAATTTAGTTTACTCCTTTAATTTCCTTTCTTGCTCTAATTTGCTCTGCAAGTGTATTTTTAAATATATATTGAAAGAGGAATGGTGACAGGGCAGCCTTGCCGAGGTCCTACATTTAAAGGGACTGTTTCTGTCATTTCCGCATTAGGATGATATTGGCTATGGTTTCCTGTATATGGCTTTGGATTTACATTGCGGAATGATCCCTCCAAACCCAATTCCTTCTAGGATTTTACGATTGACGGGGATGCTGGATTTGTCAAAGGCTTTTTCAACAAAATCTCAGCAAAACTGAGATTATGGTATGGTTTTTGTCCTTCAATCCATTTATGTGTTTGATTATATTTATTGATTTCATATGTTGAAACCATCCCTGCATCTCTGGTATGAATTCAAACTGGTCATGATGGATAGATCTTCTTGATATGTGAGTCTGTATTCGATTTCCAGTATCCTGTTTACGATTTTGGCAATTCTGAGTCACTTAGGGAGATGGGTTCTTCTTTATAATTCTTCTTTAGTTGTTATCTTTGCTGGGTTTTGGTAATAGAATGATGCTGGCTCATAGAAGAATTTTGGAGAATTCCCTCTGACTGTATCCTTCAAACAGTTTCAGCAATCATGGATGTAGTCTTTTTAAATGTTTTATAGCATTCTGCTGGTGAAAACCGTAACCATCTTGGCCTGGCTTTTTTTAGTTGGGAGTTCTTTGTTTGTTACAATTTGCTAATTTCTTTCAGTATTATGGGTCTAATTCATCTTTTTTGTTAGCTTTGGTGATTTCCCAGGATTTCAGATATTGCAATCCATTTCTTTCTAGATTCAAATTGGTGATGTATAGGTTTTTGAAGTATTCCCAATGATTTTCTGCATCTTTTCCTTGGCTGTTTTATATTTCCCCTTTTCATCACAGACTTGCAATGATTTGGCAGTTGTTCTTCTTTCTTTTGGTTAACCTGGGCTAGAGTTCTGTCTATCTGTTTATTCTTTCAAAGAACCAACTTTTGGATTCATTGATATTTTTTGTATTGTTTTTCTGTTTTTATTTCATTGATATCTCTCTGATTTTTGTTAATTTCTTCCTGTCTGTTGGTTTAGGGTTCCTTGTTGCCCTCAAGTGCTTTTACGTCTGTAGTTGTTAGATCATCTCACTTGTGCCTTTCTGTTTTTCTAATGAAGGCCACCCAGGGCTATAAACTTCCCTCTTAGGACTGCTTTTAAACATATGTTTTGTTTTTTTTTTGTTTTTTATTTTTCCTTGTTCTTTTATCAGTTCGTCAGTCAATGCTTTTATTTCTTTCTTTCATCTCTTCCTTGGACCATTCATTATTAAGAGTGTGTTGTTTAGTCCTCCATTGTGTGTTCTTGTAGGCAGTACGGGCTTATCGGTGTAGTGTTGAGTTTCATTGACTGCGGTCTGATAGAATGCATGAACAATTATTTCAATCTTTTTTTAGTTTTGTGGAGGTTTCTTCTGTGTCCAAGTATGTGTGTTATGATTCTGGATTGATGTTCTGTGGGGGCTGAGTAAAGTGTATTCCTCGTATTAGGATGGAATCAGTTCGGTAGAGGTCTAGTCGATGTTATCACATGTTGCAGAGGGTTCTCGATGTCTCTTTGTTTATTCTTTTGTCCTCGATGACCTACTCCAAAGGCTCAGTTGGGGGTATTGAGGTCCCCTACATCGAGTGTAACTGGGGGGTTAGTTTGTGTGACTTTTGTCCTGGAGAATTGTCTTTATTAAAGTTTGTGTGCAACCAGAGTTTTGGGCATTGATAGTTGTCTAATTGATGAAATCCTTTCTTGGTGAAAATCTGATTCCTTTCGAAGCAAAATTTAATGGCCTTCTTTGTCTCTTCTGATTTCTTTGGACTTTGAGTCTAGTTGTTGTCTGATATTATGAAATAGCAAACAACACTGCTTTATTTTGGTACCATCTTGGGCTTGGATATTTTTTTCCATCTTATCACTTTAAAGGTGTGCCTGTTGTTGAAGTTAAGATGTGTTCTTTGTAGACAGCATATCGATGGGTTCTCTTGTCCTAATCCAATCTCTCCAGTCTATGTCTTTTTGATTGGGGAATTTAGTCCATTAATATTAAGGTTATGACTGATAGTTTGTGCTTGCTTCCTTTTTGCCTTTTATCCATTTGTTGGTTTAGTCTACTCTTGCAGTTATCTTTTATTGATTCTCTTCTAGGTGGCTTGGGATAGTTTGCTCCTTTCTTCTGTCCTTTGAATTGCTTCAAGTTTTCTCTGAAGGGTTGGTTTTCTGACATGTATTCTTTCAACTTGTTTATATCATGGGAGGTTTTTCTTTCTCCTTCAATTATAATCAACATTTGTGCTGGTATAGTAACCTGGGTTGGCATCTATTGTCCTTTAACACCGGGAATGCTTTGCTTCAGGTTCTTCTTGCTTTCATAGCTTGCATTGAGAAGTCAGTTGTAATTCTGATAGGTTTCCATTTATAGATCACTTGTTGTTTTTCTCTTGTGGCTTTAAGGATTTTGTCTTTGTTTTGGGTGTCTAGCATTTTAACTATGATGTGGCGTGGAGAATTTCTTTTCTGATCTTGTCTGTTTGGCTTTCTATGTGCTTCTTATATTTGTATTGGTTTTCTGTTGCTGTGATAAAACTACCATGACCAAGGGAACTTAAAAAAAAATGAAGGGTTTATTTGAGCTTATGATTGATGGTTCTAGGAAGTTAGAGTCCATTGTGGTAGGGAGGCATGGTGGCAGGGGCTGGAGCAGAAAGCTGAGGTTCACATCTTCCAATGAGTATAGGAAACACAGAGAGAGCAACTGGAGATTGGCAAGGCTTGTTAAACTCTCTAAGCCCACCCCCAGTGACATACTTCCTCCAGCATGGCCACACCTTCTAAGACCTCCCAAAACAGTGCCACCAACTGGGGAAAAATGTCTGAATACTTGAAGCCTATGGGGGACATTCTTATTCAACCACCACATTGTCCACTCCCTGACACCCAAAGGCCCATGGACATATAAAATATAAAATGCATTCAGTCCAACCTTAAAAGTGCCCATAATCTTTACCAGTCTCAATACTATTCAAAAGTCTGCGTAAAGTTTCTTCTGAGACCCAGGCCACTCTCTTAAATGTAAGCTCCTGTAAAATCAAAAGGCAAATTACCTACTCCCAATATACAGTGGAACGAATACACATTCATTCCAAAAGGAGGAATAGGAAATAGAGGCATAGTGAGGAAATACTGTACCAAAACAAGACCAAAACCCAGCAGGGCAAACACCAAGTCCAGTAGCTCCATGTGAGACTTCTGGGAATTTGCTTCCAAAGGGCTTAGATGGCTCAGCTCTTCCAGCTTTGCATGCAAAATGCATCTCTTTCTTAGGCTGGTACCACTCCCTGTATGCAGCTCTTCTTGGCAAATATCTCACAGCTCTGGCATCTTGAATGTCTTCTTGGTGTCTCCACTGCCAACCAGGCTTCACCTTCACAGCTTCATGCAATGGCCTATCAGGGCCTTCTTTATGCAGGGACACCCTTGTTGCAATCTTCCTGGCCTCAGTGGCTCTCTGAAACTGTGGAGGAAGAACTGACAACCCCTTCACTCTTGCATCCTTCATGCCTCTAAAGCCAGCACCATGTGAATGAAACTGCTGAGTTTGGCAAGTTTGGGAGGGACCCTGGCCTACTTCAACCACATTTACAGCTTTTCTCTGCCCTGGACTTGTTGGAGCAGAAAACCCTTTCGGTATTTTCTTTTCAAAAGTTGGAGGCTTAGCTGGGTGTGGTCTTGCCCTTTCCATTGTTTACTTGTAAACCTCAGGCCTCTCCTTAATCACTTTAATCTCACTCTTTCCCTTGTTTACTTGTAAATCTCTAGGCTTCTCCTTAATTGCTTTAATCTCCTCATCAAAGGGATCCTCTCCTTCACCTGCCTTGGCTCCAATATTAATCTTTCTAGTGCACTTTTCCAATCCAAACTGTATATTTTGCATTTCTTTCTGCCCCATTTGCTCTTTTTCACTGTAGATCTGTATCATATTAACCATTAATAGCCACGCCACCATTTCTACATTAGGCTGTCTTGAAATATCCTCTGCCAAAGACATTAGTCCATTGCTTTTCAACTTAGCCTCAGGCAAGCATTTGGGCTGTGGACAAACTCCAGCCAGACTGTTTGCTAAAATAGCCCAGTTGCTGCTTAAGTCCTTATTTTCCTGTGGAACTAGATTTCTCTCACCACTGCTTTCTTCTAGAATGGACCGTTAAGCTCTCCTTACATCAGTCAACAGCTTTTCTAGCCTAAAGTTCCAAAGTCTTCCACATTTCTCCAAACACCTACATTGTCAGGTTCTTCACAGCCAATAGCCCACTTTCTGGTACCAAATACTGTATTAGTCACTTTTCTGTTGCTGTGATAAAACCACCATGAACAAGGAAACTTATAAAAGGAAGAGTTTATTTGAGCTTACAATTGACAGTTCCAGGGAATTAGAGTCCATTGTGACAGGAGCTAGAGCAGAAAGCCAAGGTTCACATCTTCCAATGAGCACAGGAAGCAGAGAGAAAGCAACTGGAGACTGGCAAGGCTTGTTGAACTCTCTAAGCCTGCCCCCAGTGATGTACTTCCTCCAGCATGGCCACATCTTCTAAGATCTCCCCAAACAGCATCACCAACTGGGGACAAAATGTCTGAATACTTGAGGCTTATGGGCAACATCCTCATTTAAACCACCACAAGGTTTGAGATGACAGATCTAGATTCATGCTTCTTATCATATATTATCAGTAAAAAGGCAAAGCTCATGAACAAGTTTCAATGTTGGAAGCACTCCGTGGAGCCTCTGCTGAGACTTCCTGAGTTCAGAAAAGTGACACAATTCATGCTTTTCTCTGGCTTGCTGTACATTAAGCTCATAGAAGCACTGTTTTAAGAGACTACAGTCTTCAAGCAGTTCTGGCTACATGTCATAGAGCAGGTTCCCCAAATTTAATAAGTAGGTGCTTTAAAAAGCCACAAGCCACTCGGTCTCTAACTCTGATGTCAGTGTAGTAGATGATGCTGTAGATGAGCTCACTCAATATCCACCTCTGATATCTTTCCCTCATATTTTCTTGGATATGTAGGTTTGAAAGCTAAAATGTATATTATTTGAGTTCTATGCAACTAAGACTTCATGTTTCTGCAAGATTCTGCTTAGCAGAGACAATTGGGAGGCAGTTGCAGAACAGAGTAAAAACTATGAATGAAATCAGGCTTTGCTGAAGAAGCATTTAGTTCTACTGGAGTAGGCAGAGTAGACTCTACTTTCTGGCAGTAGTTAAGTATCTTGGTCACTGTGGTGGTTTGAATGAGAATGTCCTCCACAGGCTCAAAGTATTTGGATGCTTTGTCCTCAGTTGGTGGTGCTGTTTTTGGAGGTCTTAGAACACGTGGGCATGCTGGAGGAAGCTTGTCACTGGGGGAGGGCTTAGAGATTTTTTTTAATTTAATTTTTATTGATGCTTTGTGCATTTTGTACATCATTTTCCAATTCAGATCAGGCATATTTCCCTTTCCCTTCCCCCCCACCCCCACCCCATCCCAGATCATGTATTCTGCCATAACTGTCCTGCATCTTTCAGGTTTTTTTTTTTTTTTTTTAACTATAAGTGATAATCCATGAGTACAAGCATCCTTCGTGCAAAACCAATCTGCAGGCTGTTGTGCCCAAACCCCCACAGCCCCACCATCCAGTGGGGGGTGACAGGTTGTTTGTTCAATCAAGTTGATCAAATGAGTGTCCAGACTACATTGCTGTAGTTTCACCATTCACCCCAATCGCAGCCTTTACATTCTACCACGCCCCCTCTTCCGCAGATTGTTCCCTAGGCTTAGAAAAGGGGCACAGGTGGATGAGAAGTAAAACAGTCCACTCTCTCTGGAGCTGTTGACTTGGACTCTGGTCAATTCTGGCTGTTTCCTTTCATGGGCTGACAGTTTGTCCAGGAATAACCTTTCGATCCTACTAATGAAGCACAAGCAATTAGATATATAGGTATTTAAGCAGCACTAATAGTTATGGTAGGTTACTTTAGCATAGACACATATGTTTGGATGATATGTTAATTCATGAATTACATTTTTCCCCCCTGTTAAATATGACAGGGTCTTACTGTGGCTTATAACATCTCCTAACCTGTAGAGGATGTAAGCTTGTGGCATCAGCCATGGGTTATTTCTCCAAGGGGAGAGCCAATAGCCAATTAGATTTGGGATATACAGGCACATGGCTGCCTCTGCTGCACAGTATTTCCAGGCAGGTGAGGTGTAGCTGGTGCTGACGGTGGAGTCTTGCTTGACTCAGGGAGACCCATATTTGCTTTATTGGTTTAGTGGCCTTTGGTAACACTCTCTGGCATTCCAGAGGCCATCTGTACACTTGCATGTGTGGTCTCAATACATCCCTCCCATGTTAACGTCAGGTCTTCGGCAGCAGGGTCTTATTGCCTCTCCTCCTGTAGGTATCCCAACTTAGAGGCAAGGAGCCCTTACCTTTTGTGGGGCCTTGGATCCCCTGGCCAACATCCACCTGGTAGAACAATCCATTGCTGATGTCAGAGCTCCTGTATTAATATATTTTGCCTGAGTGCATAGCCCTAGGACTTTAGTATTATATTTGGTTCTGAACAGAGAGTAATCCCTTCCACAGTTCCCATGTCTAGTAGTCAATTAAAGAAAGCAGTTTTACCGGTTTTATAAGAGATTACCTCTACAATAGTTGTCTCCAATTTACAGTTGGGGAGCGACCTCATCATTGTCATATTTCTCCTTGTTCTATGGGTGGGAAGGCAAGGAAGTCTCTCATATCAGAACCTTTGTGGCACCTAGAAGGTAAGTTTCATTAGGACTCATTATAACTAGTTGTTACATGTAGGATCCACAGAGGGGTTCGATGTTTATGGCAATCTGAGGCTTTTCTTCCTTTGAATGTTCAGACGGGTCAGCCTTTCCGTTGCCACTTTTTGGTACATCCTACTCAATGCAAACCTGTATCTTTTCTTTCTCAGCCGTTAAGTTGGTGACGTTTTGTCCTGTTGGAACAAACAAATCTTTTCCCATAGTTAGTTTTAAGATTTGAATTGCAGGGGTTTGATGAAAAGGTTTCATGTCTTTCTGTATCCCCCCCCCTTTTTTTTTTAGCGTATGAGTCTCCAGAAGATAGTTGTATTATACATGACTATAGGGTGGAGTCAAGGCATAGATTTCATCAAATTCACCCATGTTGTTTTGGGTGACTATATATGATTAACTTGGGAAGCAAACTTAATTTTTACGTTAAATCATCTTAAAGAGAATGCTACAAGGTGATACTGTACAACAGAGAAATTATAGAGAACATTTGTATGTGTCAATCCCAAAGTTCTTGCTCTACAGATTTTATGTAAAGCAAATGTGGGCAACAGCGAATTATATCTCCATTTAATTCAGATGCATTACCATTTTTATCAGATTCTGTAAACCAATGTTGTTTAATATACACATGTTTACTTTTACTTTTACTAAGTCCTAAAACACCATGTGTCCTGTAGACAGTGTCTAGGCGAAACTGGGTACTTGCTGAGCTCACGTCAATTAAATATGCCTTAATCGAATATACACCCGTGTCCCTCTCCCACCCATCCCCCCTTTCCAATTCACCATTTCAGTCCATTTTCTGATGCAGTCTTTCTGTTGTTCTTTTACTATGCCTCCCTCTCCATGAGAAATATTTATATCTGGGTTGTTGGTACTAGCATCCACATATGAGGGACACCATTTGTCGTTTGTTTTTCTGGGACTGTGTTACTTCACTTAACATAATGTCTTCCAGCTCCATCCATTTACCTGCAAATTTCATGATGTTGTCCCTCTTTACTGCTGCATAGTATTCCATTGTATACATGTACCACATTTTCTCTATCCACTCGTCAGTTGAGGGGCACCTGGGCTGGTTCCAGCTTTTTGCTATTGTGAACAGAGCTGCAATAAACATAGCTGTGCATGTATCTTTGCAGTAAGTTGTGTCTTGTGGGTATATACCCAGGAGTGGTATGACTGGGTCAAATGGAAGGCTCATTTTGAGTCTTCTAAGGGTTCTCCACACTGCTTTCCATAGTGGCTGTACAAGTTTACATTCCCACCAGCAATGGATGAGTGTTCCCCTGTCCCCGCAACCTCTCCAGCATTTGGTATCATTCGTGTTCCTGATCCTAGCCAGTCTTAGGAGTAAGGTGATATCTCAAAGTGGTTTTAATTTGCATTTCCTTAATTATCAGAGATGTTGAACACTTCTTAAGATGTTTCTCGGCCATCTGGGCTTAGAGAATTTTTAAGCCTTGCTGGGTCTCCAGTCTCTCTCTGCTTCCTGTGCTTATTTGAAGATTCGAGTGCCCCTGCAGTCTCCTCCAGCCACCATGCCTCTCTGCCCTCTGGAGCCATAAGCTCAAATAAATAAACTCTTCCTATTAGAAGTTGCTTTGGTCAGTGTTTCTATCACAGCAACAGAAAGGTAACTAATACAGTCATAGAAGTTCAGTCATGTGGTTTGACATTTCTCTTGAGGGTGTTGTTTCAGGCTGAGAAGCCCTAGATCTTATTGCCTTGGAGATACAGTAAATCCTATGAGTTGCTTACTACACTTTACTGTACATCTCTCTACTCAAACAAGCATAATAGCTTTAATTAAGCTGTCTCAAATGGCTTGGTGACTTCAAACCTGAAATGTTACTTCACTCTCACACCCAGGCTCAACTATTTTCTCCTTCATTGATATGATTATCAACCCTCACATCATTCAAGATTTTGTAGTGTAATCTCCTTCCATGTGTATGTGATCTCACCCCAGACACTATTAGTTTACCCTTCTGAACTTGGATTTCAAAGTTGATGACTCTCAAGGTATTTTCTAAGCACTTTTTTTCTATATATCTTTTCTTATCTTCCATTATTTTCCCCAATTTATCACTAAGAAATGAGATCATATGAACTAGGGACAGTTTTAGAATTATAGATATTAAATGGCCTTATGAATCCTATGGAACAGACATCAGAAGGTAACATCATAAATAAGAATACAAATACTGATGGTATGCAGCTTTATAGCATGGATAGCAACAATATCTTGGGCAGTTACTCTTCTCTAGATGATGCAGTAGGGTTTTACATAAAGTATGTTGATTGATAATTGGTGTGTTCTCATCTTTCTATGGTGCCAATGGACCCGGTTGGCATATTTTTGTTCCGACTAGAAACCTTAAGGCATGGAAAGGTAATTCTCTATGCTTGTCAGTGTTATTTCTAATTCCCATTTTTTCTCTTATCAGTGTGAGAGTATGCGTCTAGGTGTTCAAAAAACAGAAGTATACAACAGTGGCATGTAACTGTAAGTGGCAGGTAATGCACTCAACCATGCCTTAGCCACACAATGTTCCTTAAGTGCATGCCTACCAGGGGTGCAGGCTGATTTGCTCTTACCGAGTAGCATTCATCCATGTAGCCTGCAAAGAGAGTTGTCATGGCTTCTGTCTAGAATGAGTGGTCTTTGTTGGGCAGTGCCTGGCACCTAGTAGGTATACAATGTGCACAAATGAACCCAGGTTCTTTAGTCTGTGGCCCTAATGTAGATGGCATTGGCTGTAGGTCACCTTGGACACTACTGCATGTCCTCAGTTGTTATACCAGGCAGGTCTGCTCTGGGATGTCACTTCCTTTTAGAAGACATTTATTTCTATTTGCAGGAACTCTTCATTCACTCTGTCTGCTACTGATCAAAGGTCACCCCAGATGCAGAGCTTTTATTAGCTGTAGTGAAAGGATGTACTTTTCCTGAAAGCTTTCTGCCAAGTGCCTTTCTCATTCTTTTATTAATGAGAGAATGGATTCTCTCTTCACTTGCCTACCCTTGTGGCACTTTCTCTCCATCACCTCCTCTCTCTTCTCACACTTAGTAATCTCCTGCCTATGTTCTGATTTTTGCTCAAAGGAAAAAGACTGATCTATTTTTCTGCCTGTTTTTTTTCCCCTGAGGGTGTGTCACTGGTGTGCAGATGGGTATAGAAACTCACAAAGATTTCCCCTGTTCCCAAGATCCTGCTGGCTGTCCTCTCTGTGTAGTACTAGTGAATGGTCCTGGGATGTATGGAAGGGATTATGTTCAACCAGCTCCCTCCTCGGTCAAATGGATGCTTCAGGCCAGGACTGGTCATGCTAGCACAGAGGAGGAACAGTGGAGTGAGACTTAGATTAGGCTTTGACTTTGCCAACTGGAGATTTGTATTGCACAAAGGTGGCCCTCCAGTGTCATGAAGCTCTTAGGATAAGAATATTTCAATTCAGGTTGGCTCTATATTCATGGTTCATGACTAGGGAAGCAGCTTTCTCTTCATTCTCTCTCTTTCACTTTTCTTTCTTTCTGTCTGTTTTTCTTTGCTTTCCCTCTCTTTTAATTTTTTTTTTTTGAGAATTTGAAAACTCCCCAAACTATAAATCATCCTCATTTGCATTTCTTTTCAGAAGAGGAGTTGGAGCATGGGAGAAGCCTCTGTTAATGAGGATTAAACTCACAAAGCTGATGAGTTCACACAGTTTCTAGTATACTGCCAATATTCCTGGTTACCAATATGGCGCATCACTGGCAGGAGCTTGCCAGCAGGCCCTCGAGCCTCTGGTCTGCATTCAGCTGGCATGGACTGACTACCTGCACAGCCATTGTGCTGTCACCGTGGCTTTATAGCATCTTTAACAGCAGGAAATAAAGAGCAATACACAGAAAGAAAATACTGATATGGAGGAGAAATCCCAGGCTTTTTTCCTATTCTTTTCTAGACACAAAAGCTATACTTTATCTCTAATCTAGATCAAGTGACTGTGAGCCCTTCACCCCCAAGAGTCAAATGTTCAAAGTCTTGTCCTCAATGTGATGATATAGAAAGGTGGGACCTTTGTTAGGCGATCAGGTCATGAAGACAAAGCTCATGAGAAGATTGTCTTTCTCATAGAGACCACAGAGAGAGTTCCCTTACCCCTCTGCCATGTAAGACCCAGGTGAGAGACTAATGTCTACAGATAAGACCTTTGTCAAACATTGATATTGCCTTGATCTTGGACCTTATAGATTCCAAAACTCTGAGAAATAAGTTTTTATTGCTTATGCTAATAGTTTATGGTAAAGCTTATGTTAGTTTATTATAAAAGCCTAAATGGCCTAATATACTAGAATTGTAGCTAAATTCTCATACTTGTGATCTCTCTGAGAATGTCTGTTGAACAGGAAATATCCAAATTTGCAAAACTGGGAATGACAAAAATCAAGGTTCCAAATGACGAAAAATGGCATGAGAACTAAGGTGAGTCACAGTGTAGCTGAACAGGAAGTCTTTCAATGAAATGAAAAAAGTTTATTGTCTAGGTTCAAGTAGTTCCAGCCTGACATAATCACTGTTCTTACAAAAAACGTTAAACATGACTAGGTGGAGTTTAAAGCCACTGTGGATCAGCTGTCTAGTGTGTTGCTAGACTATAAACAGATTAAAAAAAAAATCACAGCTTTGTACACAATACACCTGACAAGAATGGTCTTTATGTAACCCAATACTAGGTCCAATAAATATGTGCCAATGAAAAGAAATAAATCACTTTAAAATCTTTTGTAAAACCTTTGAGTAAGTTCCAATATTAAGCATAGCTTGTGGAAAATATCAGTCATTAATAAAAAATGTATGGAATGTTGAGTGTGGGAGCTAAAGCTGCAGTTGTGATCATAGATGTAGAGAGTAAGAACTGTGAGCCGAAGAAAGAGACAGTGGGAATAAGGAGAGGAGAGGGATGTGGAGAAGATGCCCAAGCAGCATTGTAAAAGAAACGAAGAGAAAAGGGTTTGCTTTTCTTGGCAAAAGACAGATTCAGTGAGGGAAAATGCCACTTATTAGATTTAATTTTTTGAAAATGGTAAGTGTATTTATTTTTCCACTATTTTTCCACTGGAGAACAAATTATTTTCAGTTGCAAAAGCATCAGAGAGACAAATTTTATTCAAACTGGAGGAGGAGGTTTTTTTTTTTTTTATTTGGTCTTTTTGAGACAGGGTCTCCCTGTAGCCCCAGCTGTCCTGGAACTCACTCTGTAGATCAGGCTGGCCTTGAACTTATAAAGATCCACCTGCCTCTGCCTCCCAAGTGCTAGGATTAAAGGCATGCACCAACACGCCCTGCTCAAACTGGGGGAAGAGTTTTAAACCATGAATGGCAGAAGCTTCTAGTTGGCTTCCAATATGAATTTTTCTTTTTTGTTTAATGTAATTAATGAAGTGCATATGAGAGAGAGAGGAAGAGAGAGTTTATAAGTCTAGAATAAAAACCTTCCTTTTAACCATGTGTGACTGGAATGTGACTGGGTTCTGGTCAACTGGAATTAAGCAGAAATGGGCTATGCAACTTCTGGTTAGACTCTCAAAGGAAAAGGGCACGTCTTCCCTTTTTGTCCTTTTTCTTTCTTGCTAATAGGATTATAAACTCATATGACAATAAAAAAGCTTCATTTCTGAAGACAGTAGAACAAATGTTCCTAGAGTTGCCAATATGAGACTTGGACTATCCTCTTAGAAAAATATAATATTATTAAAACCATTATCAGTTTAGGTCTCTGTATTAACAGAACTGACACAGTGTAAATCCATTCTTTCCAACAAGTGATCTCAAATGTAGCTTCTTAGTAGCAGGATGGGTTCAAGTATAGGTGTTATAGAAGAAACTATCTCATTGGGTAGAGGACCAGGGAAGATTCCTTACATTTTAGATATGGGGCATTTGGATGATACTGGAAGAATTTATGTTAACCTATCATAGCTTAGAAGATAATTAATTTCTGATTTAAGTTATAAGATGACAGAAAAAGAAAAAAAAAAACTAGATTATTGTGAAGATTAGCTAAGCCCAAGTAGATTGGGTTAGCATTATGTGGAATTGGGTTGGCAGCCTGTAGAGTGTGATGTTCAGGATATAATTCTTCTGTCCTCCAGAGGGTGGAACCACCAGAATTAGAACTTGGCTGCCGGCTGGAGAGATGGCCTAGCGGTTAAGAGCGCCGACTGCTCTTACAGAGGACCCGGGTTCAATCCCCAGCACCCACATGGCGGCCGAGAACCGTCCGAAACTCCAATTCCAGGAGAACTCCAGTTCCAGGGGAATCCAACGCCCTCTTCTGACCTCCGCGGCATTGCACGACACGGGTGCACAAACCTACATGCAGACAGTACACTCATACACATAAAAATAAATAAATTAAAATAAAATAAAATAAAAAAGAACTTGGCTGCTTGATTGGGTTTCTTTCCATCTTGTATGAATACCACCTAAACTTCAGACTTTTATTTTGTTGGCTTCAATTCTGCATCCTATGGCCCTTAGTAATCCTGATGATGATTCATTGTCTAACAGTTTTATATTAATGCAGGCATGGTCTGTTCTTTATACTTAATTAGAGCTAAGAATTAGTAGAAGTGTGCTTTGGTGAGGAATCCCAATCATTGTGCAGTTAGTCTTGAATGGACTCTTTATTCCTCCTGTTGATGGTGCCAAGGTGGATGATCTCAGGGTTAGTAGGTGTCATGTGCTGAAACCTGAAAGTAGTATCTAAGTTGATAGAATTTTTTTCTGACATCTTTCACTTCCTTTATGCAAAAAATTATAGTAGTGAGTTTGGTTGACCAATTTTTTTATGTAACATTAACATAATAATTGGTATACACTACAAACAGATCTTCGTTTTCCTCTCATGGCCATGTTGTGGGACTTAGACTGTAGGCAAATCTTCACAGCCGAATTCCCAGTGCTGCCGTTTATTGGATGTTCACGATGTGGTGAGTTTCCCCTTCTCCCCTCCAGGGTTCTGCAAACCGTGAGCTGTCTGGCACGATTCCCCAGCCCTCATCACCCTACTTTTTTTAAAAATTTAATTTATTTATTTATGTATATGTATGGATGCACTGTCTGCATGGAAGCCTGTGCACCCATGACGTGCAATGCCGCGGAGGTCAGAAGAGGGTCTCGGATTCCCCTGAAACTGGAGCTCTCCTGGAATTGGAGCTTCAGACGGGGTTCTCGGCTGCCATGTGGGTGCTGGGGATCGAACCCGGGTCTTCTGAAAGAGCGGTCGGCGCTCTTAACCGCTAGGCCATCTCTCCAGCCCTCATCACCCTGCTTTTTAATCAGACTCAACCTTCTGGAACAGTTCAGGGAGTAGTAAACCTGGAACTCTCTTTCACTCTCTCTGTTGAACTTCTCTATCGCTACTGTCTCTATTTCTGCCTCTTCAGGTTCTTGTCTAGTTTCTTATGTATCTTTTGAAAACCTCCCATTCTTTTGTTTATCTATTCACTCATCCAACAAACATTTCCAGAACAACGACTTTCAAATTATATATTCTTTCATGCATTCAATGTGGGGAGATGAATATGAGTCCTTTCCTCATTCAACAAAGACAACACTACATAGCACGTGCCTACTATTGATGGAACTTTAATCAAAAGAAGACTTCAGACTCGTCACATATAATGAGTAGAATTGCCTGAAAGGACATTTAGTCTCCATCACTATTATAAGGCCCTTTAATGCATTGTTTTGTGTTTTCATCATACAAATTCACTGAGCAGATGATTTTCTTGTCACCATTTTACAGAGGAAGGAACCAAAGAAGAGAAAGATGAGTAATATGCCCAGTATCACACAGCTATTAAATGATGGATATGGTTGTTTCTACTCTAGATCAGAATAGATTGCTCATGTGAAGAAGAGGACTTTATCACAACACCATTTAGAATTGCACACCCATAAAACTTTTATTCCATTCCTATCAAAAACAATCTATAGATCCAATGCACTCTCCATTAAAATTCTAATGCAATTCTTCACAGAAATTAAAAAAAATATATTATCAGAATTCCATGGAAATGCCAAAGACTCAGTATAGGCAAAACAACCCTGGACAGTCTCAAAGCACTGCTAGAGATATTACCATCCCTGATAAATAAATACAGCATTCTGCTGGCATAAATCAGAGACATTGATTAATAGAATAGAATTGAGGACACAGATAAAAGCCTGTGCTCCTAAAGCTTCCTGATTTTTGACAAAGAGGCCAAAAATACATTGGAGAATGAATCCATCTTCGACAAATGGTGCTGGTAAAACTGGATAGCTCCATTCAGAAGAATGAAACTAGATCCTTATCTCTCACCGTACACAAAACTCAACTCCAAATGGATCAAGGACCTTAACATAAAGACATGATACCCTGAATCTGTCAGAGGAGAAAGAAGAGAATACATTTCAACTTATAGGCACAAGAAGAGACTTTCTGGACAGGATACTGATAGCACAGGCATTAAGACCAACTATTGACAAATAAAACTTAAAAACTTCTGTACAGCAAAGTATACCATCATCCTAGAAAAGAGGTGGCCTACAGAATGGGATAAAAACCTTTGCCAATGATACGTTCTTAATTCTTTTTACACTCTCCACATATGATACATCTCTTATTCTGTGCACAGGGCAGACCACTTCCACCATACCCCTGATTTCTCTCCTCTTAATCACTATTCTACTGTTTCCTCAGATCACTGTTACCCATGGGAGAGAGAAAAAAAAAAAAAAAAAACCAACAACGATGGGGGCCTGAAGAAAATTTAATTAACCCAGAGGGTTAGATGAAGCTGGAGGAGTTGAGTTAAATGGTCGGCAGAAGTTTGCTAAACAAAGTAGGTGAGAGATCAGGGGTACAGGAAAGGGCACTCCAGGCAGAAGGAGCTGCTTAAGCAAAAGAATGAGACAAAAACAATACGTGTGGAGACTGACAAACAGTCTAGTGTTACAGGATCCAAAAGTCAGAGACTGGAGTTGCCGGGCTAGGCTGCAAAGAGACAGACCCAGACAGACTAAGAAGCTGGAACTCCATCCTGGGTGGCATAGAAATGACTGAGAGTTTATGATCAGATTGGCGTTTTAGTAAAATACACAGGAAGATGGAATAGAGGGAGCCACGGGGAGAGAGGAGGGGAGAGAGAGAGAGAGAGAGAGAGAGAGAGAGAGAGAGAGAGAGAGAGTGTTCTTTCATAATTCCCCAAAGAGACCCCTGTACCATTGCCATGGAACAGCTCATAGAAAGTCAGGAAGTATTTGGACAGCAAATTGAGAATTCTAAAAACTTGTAATACCTCTGAGCGTAGAGATTCAACTTAGAGTATATGCTGCTGTAAGACCTGCGACAGACCCGGGGATGGCAACACATCTGAATCGAACCATCTATGGGAGCTAACTGTGACAGCATCTCACTCAGGCCAGTAACACATTTCTCCATCTCTGGCAGAGGTATCCTTGCTGACTGTTTCTTGTGGTAACACTGGATTTACAACGTGAAGCACTGGTGTTAGTGAAGGGTATAGATGACAATTTGAAACCGGCACGCACAGCAGTCAATCTATTGCTCCCCATCCTCACTGTCCCCCCAAGGTAGGTTTGCCATTAAACACAGTGTGAGGTCCCGTCCAGTGGGGACGCATCTCCTCCCAGCCAGGAACTTGCCCTCCCTCCACTCTCCTTGCCTCTGCCTCTTATAGACACAGCAGAAATGAACCAAGCTGACATTCGGATAGCTCTTTGGAGTTACTTTATCACTGAGCTTTCTGCTTTCACATCTCTTCAGAGTATACAGAAGAAGAGGAAAAGAGATGGCTTGAGAGAAAGAATGGCAGGAAGGCAGGCAGGAAGAGGAAAACACAGTTGTTTTTTAATCTCAATCCAATAAGGCAAGCCAGAAAGATTGTGAAACCTGCTTCATGCATTTCAACAAGTACTTACTAAACTCCTAGTGTACATTGTGGAGACCAAAAGAAGACTAAACAGGGTCTCTAGCCTCCAATTGTTCCAGTTTGGCTGGGGAGGCCTACACACATGTGCTGTGATCATATCCTTGTTTCTAAAGATTCTTCCTAAAGCAGTGTGGGTGATGAGAAGTGAAAGGGAAAGACTGAAATGAAGGAAATAATCTAGCTACAAAACCACCATGGCTCCAAGTTCCCATGTTTTCAACCCAGGGCTGGGTTAAGGGATAGACACTTGGTGACTCTTAGGGGTAATAACATTAACACCTTCCAATTCTCTGCTTGCTGTGCTCCACATGTCCCAAGTTCATGTGTTGAGAGCTCATCCCCAGGGCAATAATTTTAAAGAGTGAGGCTTTTAAGAGGTAAGTAGGTCCTGAGGGCACAGGTCTTAATCATAGGTTAAGTTCTCTAAGAAAAGAGGCCCAGAGAGCTCATTTACCTTGTTGTCCTCTGAGACAATGAGAAGATACTTATGGGAGACTGGCTTCATGCGTTTCTAGGAAGCATGAAAGCAAGTTCTCATCAGATACTAAAATTCTTAGGAACTAGCCCATAGAACTGTGGGAGGAAGTTTTGTGGTTCATAAGCTCTCCAATTTAAGGTACTTTGTTATAGTAGGCTAAATGGGCTCAGACATTACTATTTTTTTGAAAAGGTGAAATATTAATATAATCCAAAGAGAAACCAGAATATGACATTACTGTTTAATAGTTACTAAGATAGGGGGCTGGTGAGATGGCTGGTCTTGCAGAAGACCTCAGTTCCATTCCCAGCACCCACATGATGGCAGCTAACAACCATCCATAACTCCAGTTCCAGGGGATGTGGTGCCCTCTTCTGATCTGTGCAGGTATTGCATGACAGGAGGGCATACTTACACACATGCAGGCAACACACACACACATAAAATAAAACATTAAAAAGAATGTTACTAAGATACCCCAGCCTTAGGACTTTCTGTCTCCTCTTAGTTTCCATATTGGATAGGACTACAGTGTTATGGTTAATTCTACCATTTCTGGTAGAATTCCCTCACCATGCAAATCTGTGGAGCACTCTCTACTACTGTAAACTTCTCATTGCCAGAGTTATAAATTAGAGACAACATATACAATAATTCTCCATCTCACTGGATTGTTACCTGCAGAAAGGGAAAGGCAAAAGTAGATTCGATTGTAGTTGCCAGAGACAAGTTACTTGAGTTTCTATTTCTGCTTCACTAACTTCTACCCATGTGACTAAATAAGTCACTTGACATTTAACAAGATTTATAAAAACAATAATTTCTTTAAATTTTTTATTTACTATTTTTATGTGTATGAGTGTATTGCTTGCATGTATGCAAGTGCACCAGTATTGTTCATTGTCTGCAGAGGTCAGAGGAAGGTCAGACATTTGTCAGCCACCGTGTGGGTGCTGGGAACTGAACTCAGGTCTTCTGCAAGAGTAGCTGGTGCTCTTAACTTCTGAGCCATCTCTCCAGCTCCCAATAATTTCTTTTAGAAGTATTTTTGTGTATAATGTGTATGTGTGCTCATGTTGGTGTATGTAAGGAGATATGTACATATGTGCTGGCTCACTTTAGTTGTCAACTTGACACACATGGGAAGAGGGATCTCTCTCTTTTGGATTTCCCTATGGGCATGTTTCTGAGGCATTTGCTTGAATGTTGAGTGATGTGGGAGGGCCCAAAGCAATGTAGATGCTGCCATTCCAGAGCAGGTGGCCCTGGGTTTTGTAAGAAAGCAGCCCAAGCACAGGCTGGAAGAACAAACCAACAAGGAGCTTTCTTCCACGGCCTCTGCTTCAGCTCCTCACTCCGGATTCCTGCTTTGAGGTCCTGCCCTGATGTCCTTCAGTGTTGGATTGTGACCTGCGAGCTGTGAGATGAAATGAACTCTTTCATCCCCAAGTTGGTTTTGTTATTGTTTTATCACAACAATAGAAAGAAACTAGGACAAAAAAATTGTACTTGGATCATGGGATATTGCTGTAATGGAACTGGCCACATGTTTGGGGGAGGAGGATTATAGACACTTTTGGAACTTTGGACTGGAAAAGCTAAGTGCTCAGAGCTGAGTGAGCTCTTCTGTGGGAACTTGGAAGCTAATGCTGAGAGAAATGGAGATGCTGAAGGCCTGGCTTGTGAAGAAGTTTCAGGGGGAAACAAAGCATTTGTCTGATATATTTTGAATTAAAGATTTTCGGAAGTGAAATGTTTGTGCGTTGTTGGGACAATTGATGGTCAGCTGCGGTGGAGAAGTCAGCAGTGATTAGCAGGAGATGAGTGTCACTGAGGGGAAATCTCCTGGGAAGGGTTTCCCCAGGGTCACCCCACAGAAGCTCTGCTCCAGAGGGGCCAAGGCTGGATCTCGAGCTGGAAAACAAACTTGGCAATGTGTGAGAGTCGGCCATGTGGTACTGGTTTTGGCAGCAGGAAAGCTGCAGACATGATGGTCTTGGAGAGTAAGTAGCTGAGGCTGTGAGAGGCCAGGAGGGGCCATAGTGAAGGTGCAGCCTCCGTCACATGCTGGAGATGCTAGGACTGTGGGATGACTATCAAAGGCAAGAGCAGGTGTGGAGCAAGCTGGCCTGAACTAGAGCCACGCTGTGTGTGCTGTGGATGATAGAGTCAAAGAATCGGGGCTGTCCAAAGCCTTGGAGTCCAGACGATTGTGACTGAACCCCAGATGTCAGACATTAAACTACACTGCTGGACTTTGGTTTTGCTTAAGTGTGTTTTGGTTCTCCCCTCTTGAATAAGACAGTATGTAACTTGTCTTGGATTCTACAGCAGCGTACAGATAAAAGAATTTTTAAAGAGAATTTGAACTTTTAAAGTGTTGAAGTTTTTTAAAGACTATAGGCCTTTTAAAAGTGTATTATATGGGCTGGAGAGATGGCCTGGCGGTTAAGAGCGCTGATTGCTCTTGCAAAGGACCCGGGTTCGATCCCCAGCACCCACATGGCGGCCGAGAACCGTCTGAAACTCCAATTCCAGGAGAACTCCAGTTCCAGGGGAGTCCAACGCCCCCTTCTGACCTCCACGGCATTGCACGACACGGGTGCACAAACTTGCATGCAGACAGTACATTCATACACCTACAGAAATAAAAAAAAAGTGTATTATGTGTTGGGTGTGGTGGTACACACCTTTAATCCTAGCACTTGGGAGGCAGAGGCAGGTGGATCTTTGTGAGTTCAAGGCCAGCCTGGTCTACATAGTGAGTTCCAGGACAGTCAGAGCTACAGGGAGACCCTGTCTCAAAAAGACCAAAAAGACAAAAATTGTGTATAATGTTTTATTTAGGATATAAATAATAACACAAGATCTTGGAGATTAGATATTGAAAGGTTATATTTTAATAGTGATGGGTTGGTGTGTCAAGGTGACAAGGGGTCAATTGTGCTAGACAGCTTCGGCTGTCAACTTGACACACCTGGGAAGAAGGAACCTCAACTGACGGATTTCCTCTATCCGATTGGCCTGTGGTCATGTCTATGAGACGTTTTCTTGATTGTCGAGTGATGTGGGAGGGCCTAGTCCAGTGTGGGTAGTGCTATCCCTGGGCACTTGTTCCCGGGCTGTATAAGAAAGCAGGCTGAGCACAAGCCAGTAAGCACCGTTCCTCCATGGTCTCTGCTTCGGTTCCTACCTCTAGGTCCCTTCCCTGCTTGAGTTCCTGCCCTGGCTTCCCATGGTGATGATCTGTGATCATGTAAGTCAAATAAACCCTTTTCTCCTCAAGTTTCTTTTGGTTAGTGTTTTGTCACAGCAGCAGGGAGCTAACTAGGACAATGTGGCATATGTCTAGAGGTCAGAGGACAACCTCAGGTTGTCCTTGCCTTCAACCTTGTTTGAGATAAGGTTTTATGTTATTTCCTGTCATGTGTGCCAGACTAGCTGGCCTGAGGGTTTCTAGGGACTCTTCTGTTTCTATTTCCCATTCCGCTGTAGAGGTGTCCTGCCATGTTCATCTGTACATGGGTTCCAGGATATCACAGGTCGTCACACTTGCACAACAGACGAGCTGCCCAGTGATCCATCTTCCCAGTCAGAAAGACAATAATTTCTTTTTTTTTTCAAAGGCAATTTTTTATTGAAGCTTTGTGCATTTCATACAAAATTTCAAGTCAAATCTAGGCCTGTGCCCCCCCCCCACTCCACCAGAGCTCATGCATTCTGCCAAATGTGTTTTTCATCTTTTTCTCAGTCTCTCTCAAAATTCTTGATGCAGAAGTTTACTGCTTTGAGCAGAAGTTCATCGTTTCAGTCAGTTCTTTGACCCAGTCTTTTTCTTGTTGTTGTTATTCCTTCCAATATGCATCACTCCAAAATATGAATATATGCATGCTACACATATCATAGGTTTTAGCATTTCAGCTTATGATTTTTTTCTTTATTAGGCTGAAAGATGTCATGTTTGAACAGTAATTTCTTTTTTTTTTTTTTTTTTTTTTTTTTTTCAAGACAGGGTTTCCCTGTAGCCCCAGTTGTCCTGGAACTCACTCTGTAGACCAGGCTGGCTTTGAACTCACAAAGATCCACCTGCCTCTGCCTCCCAAGTGCTAGGATTAAAGGTGTGCGCCACCACGCCCAGCTGAACAGTAATTTCTTAAAGGAAAAACTGAATAGTCTATCTTTGCAATATTTTCTCACTCATCTTTAAATGAGTAATTAGAGTTTAAAGTTTGAAGCAAAGAAAACCATGAGTATGATAATCATTTCACTTCCCCATCACTACGGTTTTCAAAATACCTTAATAATTTCTTCATAACTAGCCACCCCATCTGAGTCGTTCTGTGGAGACAGCAGCAATGGATGGGTCAAATGTTTTGGTAGCAGCGAGGACTGACAAATTGAGTGGTGAACATTTATCTGGTTCTTCTTTGCTATGGGAGGGAACACAGTATAAAAGCAGGTATTGTGTGGTAGAACAACTGGAAGATACAAGTTTAAATTTCAATCCTGCCATATACCAGTCAACTGGCTTGCTAAGTTTCTTGAAATCTTTGGCCTGTAGTTTCATGTATGAGCCGAACCGATGAAAATGCAAATGTCTCAAGGGGCACTTCAGAGGGCAAGGGGAGCTCATGGTAGACACAAGAAGGGAATGGATTCTAGGAAGGCAGACTGGAACTATGGGTAGCCCATTATTTAAGTTACTCCTTAATTCCAACTTGAGGACTAGGAATTCTCTAATGATGGTCATTTCTAAATCTTTAATCTTTTTAGAAATGAAAAGGGTTGGGAAATCCATTTCAAGGAAACCCCTAACACTGCCTCCTTTCTGCAAAGGAATCTAGTGAGAATGTTTACTTTGCACTCACTGAACCTGAGTTCAAGTGCTAACTGTGCTGCATTCTGAGTATGTGGCCTTGGAAAAGCTGGTTGACCTCACAGGCTCCCGATTCTCCAAGTACCGCACCGCTATGCAGAGACTCTAAGAAAACAAAGGGGGAACGCCCTACCTGACCCCTGGAAAAATCCTGGCATGTAACAAAAGAACAATGCTCCCCTTGTTCGTTCTTTCCTTCCTTCCATCAGTCACTCTTTCCTTCCTCTCTCCTTCCATGTGCAAGCTTCCCTGACCCTCTGCTCCTTGGCTAAGTGGATTCAGTTCTGGAAACAGAATGGCTGACGGTTCATTTCAGGACACAGATATTTTGAGCTGTTTGTTTTCCAGCTTACAGTCATGTTTTCCAATTCAGGTTACGCATCCTGCTGGAAAACTGGGCCCTCACAAGAGCTGTTGGCAGCCACAGACTGATCTGGTTGAGAACCATCCCATCCTTGGCAGGCAGTTGAGGGGAGCCACTCTGTGTGCGTGTGTGCGGGCGGCAATTCACACTCCTCTGAGGTTGGACTGATCGCCAAAGTCACTACCCACACAGCTCTGTCTCCCCTGAGAAGGAGAAGCCTTTTTCCAACTTAATGGTTACAAGCTCCCTTGGACGTAGAATGCAGAGGCGCTGAAATAGACAAAGCTGAGCTCTGCCCATATCCTTTGTCAGAAGCTCAGTGTGGACTACCAGGCTTTTAAGTGTCTGTAAAGGGGAAAGATTCCCTTTGGTTGAATTCTATGGAAACTGTTCCTAACTGCTGGCTCCCAGACCTTGCCTTTGATTAATCTCTGCTGACTTTGACATCAGATTTAACCGGAAATTAAGTGGTCATGCTTGGAATACTTTACGTTCTTCCTAGTCCACCCTTTCTCACAACATCCAGAAGCTTGCTAGTGTTTTGTGCTCTCATTTTTATTTTACAGTTTTGGCTTCAGTGTTTCCATCTCAAGAGTAAATTAGCACATCTAAAACCACCCAGTAACTATCCTACCCACTCCTTGCTGGTACTCCTTGGTTCAGAGAACACTGTCATCAGTTTAGCAAGTAGTGCAGCTAGCAATCTGGGGACCATTTCAGTCCCTGATCCTTTCTGTCTTTGGTCCTTAATCAATCACTTGGATACACCTATCTCCTAAAAGTTTCCTGAACTCTTTTCTTCCTGTTCTTAACTCTTTATGTCTACTACTCGATCATAAACTTCATTATTTATAATTTTAACCATTGCAAAATGCTCTGGTGATGGTTAAATTTGTGAGTCAACTTGAGTGGGATAAAAGATGTCCAGGCAATTGTCAAAATATTTCAGGGCGTGTCTGTGAGGGTGTCGATGCATTCAGTAGAGAGATTGTGTTGCTGGTGGATGTGGGGATTATGATCCAATCTGTGGAGGGTTGAAATGGAGCCAAAAGGTGGAAACAGGTCTGAAGCCCCGTCCTTAGGCTGGCACATCCGTCTTCTCATGTCCTTGAGAATCTGTGGTCCTGATTCTTAGGGCTTCATTCTTGCACTAGGAATTACACCATTAGCTCCCTTGGTTTCCAGGCCTGTGGATTTGGACCAAGTGCCACCACGGACTTGCTTCCGTAGCTTGCAAGCAGTGTATAATGGGACTTCACAGTCATGTGAGGCAATTCTCACAATAAATCTTGTCTTCTCTATCTCTGTATATCCGATTGGTTCTGTTTCTTGGTAGAATCCTGATTAATATACCCTCTCTCCCTTTTCTTTCTTTTGCACAGTCTGTGATCCAGTACATTCAAAACTCAAATCCAATTGTGTATCTCCCTTGCATAAAGGATCTGTCACTTGTTCTTCGTCTATTAGCCACGGGATTAAGTGGCAGTGCAGGAAATGAACTCATCCTCCACATCCTTCTCTCTTGAAATGTAGCTTTAATAATGTTAAATTCCAGAATAGCCTGGGCAGTGTCATAATGTCTTCTATTCTGTAATTCCTTTTACCTGCGATGTCTTCCACCACATATTCTGTCTTGTTTGATCATTCATTGATTTAGGAAATAATTAACATTTCTGAGCCCTAATGCAAAGCGTTCTGTTTCAAACATAGTTTGAAAACACTGGGCTGGAGAGAAGGCCTAGTGGTTAAGAGCGCCGACCGTTCTTACAGAGGACCCGGGTTGGATCCCCAGCACCCACATGGCGGCCGAAAACCGTCTGAAACTCCAATTCCAGGAGAACTCCAGTTCCAGGGGAATCCGACGCCCTCTTCTGACCTCTGCAGCATTGCACGACATGGGTGCACAAACCTGCATGCAGACAGTACATTCATACACATACATAAATAAATAAAATTAAATTAAAATTAAAAAAAAAGAAAACACCAGGCCCTGCAATACCCAAAGTGATTCTAGCTTCAAATATATAATTCTACAAAACTCATCATTTTATACTCAAACTCACCTACCTACCCTTCTGTCATTTATATATATATATATATAAATGTGTGTGTATATATATATATATGAATGTGTGTGTATATATATATTTATATATATACACACACATTCATATATATATATATGTGTGTGTGTGTGTGTGTGTGTGTGTGTGTGTATTACAACAGTATCTGTTGCAGAAACTATGTTGTGGGTCACAATGCCCCTTGGAAAAAAGTTTGAAATTAAAGATCGAATCCACAGAACTATCACCACATTGTAGAAATGAGTCTTAGAGGATCAACAGTGGGGAAAACTGCACCAACGAGAGGAGAAAGAAAACGTGAGCTCAGAGATCTCACGGGACTTGACATTTCTATCGATCATGGCCAGCAAACATGGGCGGGAAGGACTTGGTTTAATGCAAATCCTCTGGATCGAGTTAACCATTTGGAAATCATGAATAACAATCACTATCTCTATTAAGGCCCAATTCTTGTCACCAGTTAAAATAAATATATTATATTATCCATGCGTCTATGTTGCATAGTTGTTCAAGAAAAGTCTGCAGCAGTATAAATGAATGTACAAACTCTCTCTCTCTCTCTCTCTCTCTCACACACACACACACACACACAAGCATATTTATATACATTTTATATTCTGAAACACAACATAAGGCTGATCGATGATTACATGGAACAGCTCAATTGCTATTCTTGTCTCATGTAGCAGCACCACATCTAAACCATGTCTTTGTCCTTCTACAAGCATGTAACACCCTAAAGAGAGTTTAAACATTTCAACTCTGAGCACTGTATGCCTTCTTATTACACTGCCATCTAGTCTCTTATCCTAACTATATCCCCTCTCTTGCCAGTCCCTCAGCTCCTCTCCCAACCACTGGTGCTGCAGTCCCTCCTGTCCTAACATAGAGTTTGGCTTCTCACTTTTTGTCTTGGCACAGTCACTTGGACTCTTTCATCCGTTGATTGAGTTTCCTCCCAAATGTTCTAGGAAACCATTCTCTCCAATTTCCCAATCAAATACCCTGCCCAGAGAATCCACCTTTGCAAAGGCTGGGGGCCTTGCCATCACTCAGCTGGGCCAGATAGTAAACGACTCTCTCTTGGCTCTGGACCTGGTATTCTGCAGTCGGATTTGTTATGTTAGGGCTGGGAGCCCACAAACCTCAGGTCTCCTTTGCAGCCTGGCTGCATGAGAGATTCTGTCACTAGAAAGTTCTGGGGGGAGAACATGAGGCTGGTCACCCCCGGCTGCCTTTTTTTTTTTTTTTACCCCCAGCAGCAGCTGAATTCAATTTTTCCAATGGCAGAAATCCTAACCTCCTCAGAGACACAAGCCTAGTCCAGAAAAGGGAGACTGCACTCTCAGAGGTTTGTGGGTCTAAGGAACTTCAGTGCATTCCTTAGCCCTTTTTCATTAGTGGGACCTTCATCTACACTTCAATTTTAATAGCTTCAGTCTACTTACTTGCTCTCCCCTCTACCTCTGTGATACCTTAGTAAATCTTTTCATTTTTTAAATTATGTAGCTAACAATTCTTCATACTTAGATAATAGTTCATTGTATTGAATTTTAAGCAACTGGTGCGATTTCTTTCTGAGACAACAGCCACGGAAGGGGTGAAGTAGCCACTTAACCACACCTTGTCTGACTCTGTTAACAATAGTCCCATCCTCAATGCTTCAGGGGACTCATAAGCACCAGTGCTGGGTTTTCAAGGGTTGGGCTGGGGCACTTGCCTACCATTTTGGGCCGATGGAGGAGGACCCCATTTGTTCTGTTAATTCTGTTTTGAGTTCATGTATAGATATTATTGGCAACTGGACTTACTGGGCAAGATGGCCAGTTGGGGACACCTCAGACTCTTCTCTGATGCTACTCATCTTTGTAAGACTTGCAAAGATCTCCCATTCCCAGAAACTACCTTAGACTATTGCTGGGTTGTATTCTTGTACCTTGAAGTTAGATGTGGCTGTGCACTCTGATTCCAACAATAATGTGTGAGGGGTGGCGGGTGTGGTGGTTCATACCTTTAATCCCAGAATTTAGGAGGCAGAGACTAGGGGGACTCAGTATGAAATATGATACCTTGTTTTGTCTGACTGTATTAAAGGATGAGGGTTGGGCCTCTGTCAGTCTGGGTATCTAAATTGCTATATACAGGTATTGACATTCGTAAGTAACAGTTTAAATATTAGGGGCTGCAGAGATGGCTTGGTGGTTAAGAGCATAGGCTATTCTTGTAGAAGATTGAGTTCGACAACAACAGAAAGATTGCATCAGAAAACTGACTGAAATGGTGACTTGGGAAGGGTGGGAGGGGTGGGAGAGGGACAAGGGTGTATATTCAATTGGTGCATCTTTAATTGACATGAGTTCAACAAGTACCCAGTTTTGCCCAGACTCTGTCTACAGGATACATGGTGTTTTAGGACTTAGTAAAAGCAAATATGTGCATATTAAACAACATTGGTTTAAAGGCTGATAAAAAAGGTAATGCATCTGAGTTAATTGGTGATATAAATTGCTGTTGTCCACATTAGCTTTAATTAAAAGCTGTATAACAATTACTTTGGGATGGGTATAAACAAATGTTCTCTATAATTTTGCTGTCCTATGTATCACCTGGCAACAATCTCTCTCACCATAGGTGATTATAATTTAAAAATAAGTTTGGTTTCCCCCAAGTTAATCACATACATAATCACCCAAAACAGCATGGGTGAACTTGATGAAATCTGTGCCCTTGACTCCACCCTAGGGTTTATATTTGCTTTTTGTGAGACTCATGGGTCTAAATAAAAACCTAAAATTAAAAAAGGGGGATATAATAGTATGAAAACTTGTTTGTCAAAAAACCTTGCAATCCAACCCTAAAACTAACTTGGGAAAGGATTTGTATTTCCCAACAGGCCAGAGTATCACAATTACTTATGGCTGAGAAAAGAAAATGCAGCGTTGCGTGAGTAGGATGTACCAGAAAAGGCCAGCAGAGGAAGGAATCCTCTGGGCATTGAAGGGAAGAAATGTCTCAGATTGCTACAGACATCAGGCCCGTCTCTTGGATCCTACTTGTAACAACGATTTTTAATGAATCCTAATGAACTTATCTTCTAGTGCCTGCAAAGGTTTAATACAAGAGACGTTGCTTAACTCCCACCCCTCCATAGAATAAAAGGAGAAATATATGATGAGGTCTGGTCTCCAGTTTTGTAGAGTGGAGCCAGCTGTTATAGAGGTATCTCTCAAAATCGTGGTAATAACTGTTTCTTATATTTGACTAACTAGACATAGAAATGTGAAAAGGATTATTTTCTATTCAGAACCAAATATAATGCTAAATCTCCTTAAGCTACGAACTTAAAGCAAAAATATATAATACAGGAGCTCTGACATAACAATGGATTATTCTACAACAGGAGATGTGGGCCAGGGATCCAAGCCCCCACAAAAGGTAAAGGCCTCTTGCCTCCAACGGGATATTCTGCAGGAAGAGAGGCGATAAGGCCCGCCTGTTGAAGACCTGAGATAAAACATGGGAAAGATGTAGGAGACTGTCTGTGCAAGCATACGGTAGGGCCTCTCGGAATGCCAGAGAAGCTGTGTTTACCAAAGGCCATAAACCAATAAGCAAATATGGGTCCCTTGAGTCAAGCAAACCACCCTCCATCAGCACCAGCACCACCTCACCTGCCTGGAAATACTGTGCAGCAGATGCAGCCTTATGTCTGTATAGATCCCAAATCTATTGGCTATTGGCTCCTCCGTTGGAGGAATAACCCATGGCGGATCCACACAACTTACAGCCTCTAATGGTGAGGAGATGTTGATAAACCACACGATGACCCTTCATACTTAACAGAAGAAAATGTACATCAGTGGATTAACATATCATCCCAAACATCTGGGTCTATATATGTAACCTCCATAACAACTAGTAAGGTTTAAATACCTATAAGTAGCGAATTGCAAGTGCTTCATTAGTAGGACTGAAAGGCTATATATATTATACTGTTTTAAATACCTATATACTACATTGAATGTGCTTCAGTTAGTAGGATTGAAAGGGTTAAATGCCTGCAGGCGCACATGAAAGAAAACACCAGAAATGACTATGAGACCAAGACAACAGCTCCAGAAGAAAGTAGAACTGTTTGCATCTCATCCACGTGTGCCCCTTTCTAAGCCTAGAGAAACAATCGCGGAAGAGGAGGCGTGGTAGAATGTAAGGGCTACGATTGGGGTGAAAGGTGAAACTACATAATATAGACTGGACACTCATTTGATCAACTTGATTGAACATACAAGCCCCCCCCCGCTGGATGGTGGGACCCGTGAGCTGTATGGGTTTGGGGACAACTGCTCGCAAATTGGTTTGACATGAAGGATGCTTGTACTCACAAATTATCACTTATTGTTAAAAAAAAAATGAAAACAAAACAACAACAAAAAAAACCAGAAAGATGCAGGAAAGTTACGGCAGAATGCATGATCTGGGATGGGTAGGGGTGGGGCGGGGTGAAGGGAAGGGGATATACGCCTGAACTGAATTGGAAAATGATGTATGAAATACACAAAGCATCAATAAAAAAAAAATTAAAAAAAAAGAAGATTGAGTTCGATACCCATATTCTGGCTTACAGTCACCCATAACTCCAGTTCCAAGGAATCTGACGCCCTCTTCTGACCTCCACAGGCATTTCACAATATAGGTGCACTAAATACATCCAAGCAATGCACTCACACACATAAAATAAAAATAATAAATAAAATAAAATAGAGTTTGAATATTAATGCTGGGTTTCTGCTCTTTACTTAGAAGAGCTGAGGTCCAACTTCAGTATTCCCAAGGATGCTCTCTGGAATATTCTGTTGCTTCCATGTCCTCTTTGTCCACATCTCTGTTGCTATTTTGACCTACAGTTTAGAACCATGTGTTGCTTTTATGACCATCCAACCCTAGTCTCTGTTTCTGAAGAGTGTGGTATTTTTCTTGGTGAGTTCAGCTGCATTGCTCTGCTTTGAAATGTCCTGAACATCTCTTCTGCATCAGCGTCTGTGTTCTATAGACAGGACAGAAGAAAACAGAACTTTGTTTCCTGACTTACGGCCAATTGTGTAGAAATTCTGTCTTATTCAACTTATCTTTTTGCCAATGCGTCTGCAAGAAAGTAGGGGACTGACACATGGATTTTGGATTTTTAAAGATTTTATTAGAGTTATTTATATTTTGTGTGTATGAGTGTTTTTGCAAGTGTACCACATGCATGCAACACCAATGGAGGCCAAAAGAGAGTATCAGATCCCTGGAACCAGAGTTATGGACACTTGTTCGCTGCCATGTGGGTGATGGAACCAAATCTAAGTCGTCTTAAGAGCGACTAGTGCTTTTAACTGCTGAATCCCACCCCCCACCAAAAGAATTTTTTAAAGGCCCGTGATTAACTGTATTAATATGTACTATCATTGTATTTTGCCCATTAATTGATCCTTTCACAGATTTCTTTCCACATCCCTGTTCAAGTTCTTTGTTTTGAAGTTGATTATACCTACTATTAACTTACTGATGTCAGCTTTCTTGCAAAATTTATTTATATTATTTATAAATATTTCTCTCTCTAGCCCTTAAATTTTATTTTATTTGTGTTTTTATATCTAACAATTGCCTTTTTACACGGAATACTGTTGGCTCTTGATTTTTTATTAAGTCTAATAATTGCTGCCTTTTGTTTAAAGGTTTAGTCCATTTATAGAAATATAATTGTTTAGCTAAGAGCTGGAACTAACCCAAGTGCCCCTCAACTGATGATTGGATAGAAAAGATGTGGTACATCTACACAATGGAGTTCTATGCAGCAGTAAAGAAAGATGACATCATGAACTTTGCAGGTAAATGGTTGGAGCTAGAAGATATCATGCTGATGGGACCTCATTAAACTCAAAAGCTTCTGTACATCAAAAGAAACAATCAAAGAAGTGAAGAGAAATCCCACAGAGTGGGAGGAAACCTTCACCACAGAAACATCTGACAAAGCACTGATTTCCAGAATATATAAACTACTCAAAAAACAAAGAAGAAAGAAAACAAATGACCCACTCAATAGATGGAGCAAAGAGCTAAACAGAGATTTCACAAGTGAGGAATTAGAGATTGCTGAGAACACCTTAAGAACTGTTCAACATCACTAATCATTAAAGAAATGCAAATCAAAACCACTTTAAGATCTCATCTTACTCCAATAAGATTGGCTAGGATCAAGAAAACAAATGACACCAAGTGCTGGAGAGGTTGTGGGGAAAGGGGAACACTCATCCACTGCTGGTGGGAATGTAAACTCATATAGCCACTATGGAAAGCAGTGTGGAGAACCCTTGGATGACTCGGAATGAACTTGCCAGTTGACTCAGCCATACCACTCCTAGGCATGTACCCTCAAGACTCACCCCACCGCAGAGATCCATGCACGGCCATGTTTATTTCAGCTCTCTTCACAATAGCAAGGAGCTGGAACCAACCCAAATGCCCCTCAACTGATGAGTGGATAGAGAAAATGTGGTACATCTACACAATGGAGTTCTATGCAGCAGTAAAGAAAGATGACATCATGAGCTTTACAGGAAAATGGCTGGAGCTAGAGGACATCATGCTGAGTGAAGCAACACAGTCCCAGAAAAACAAACGACGAATGGTATCCCTCATCTGTGGATGCTAGTGCCAATTACCTAGTTGTAAGCATTTCCTGTGCATGGCCCCTTGAGTTTTTGTGCAAAGTAGTTGGGAGTGATGCATATTGGAAACAACAACAACAACAGAAAGGAGTGCATCAAAGAACTGACTGAAACAGTGAAGTTCTGCTCAAAACAGTCAATTTCCACATGGAGAATATTGATAAAGACTGAGAAAGAGATGAAAAGCATATTTGGCAGAATGCATGAGCTCTGGTGGGGTGGGGGGATGGTCTAGATTTAATAAAAAATATATATAAATTAATAAATTAAAAAAAAACCAATACCACACATGAGTTTCTCCCACTGAGTGGGCCTTAGGTCCAGTCGGTTAGCCATTGATTTCCTCCAAGATAGAAATGTTGCTATTGCACCAGTGTCATCTGTTGTGCTGCTCATTGACGTGGCTATTTGGTCTTGAGGCTGATGTTGGACCATAGATTGATATTCTCCCTTTGTGCCAATTACCTAGTTGTAAGTATTTCTTGTGCACGGCCCCTTGAGCTTTTGTCCAAGCAGTTGGGAATGATGCATATTGGAAATGACAACAACAACAGAAAGGACTGCATCAAAGAACTGACTGAAACAGTGAACTTCTGCTCAAAACAGTCAACTTCCATATGGAGAATATTGAGAAAGACTGAGAAAGAGATGAAAAGCATGTTTGGCAGAATACATGAGCTCTGGTGGGGTGGGAGGATAGGGTGGGGGACTCAAGTCTAGATTTGATAATCTTGTACAAAATATATATTAAAAAACAAATTCAATCAGAAAAAAAGATATCATGCTGAGTGAAGTAACACAGTCCCAGAAAAACAAACGATGAATGTTATCCCTCATCTGTGGATGCTAGTGCCAATTGCCCAATTGTATGGCAAACTGAACAACGTTAATGTGAAAATAACTGTGCTCTTATATTGTGAATCCCTTAAAAAAATAAATAAAAATTTTAAAAAAGAACTGAAAAAAGAAAAAATTTGCTTTGAAAAAAATAATGACAATAAAAAGGAAATATAATTGTTAATATCACTATTGGTATATATCTGTTATGTTATTGTTTATTTAAATAATTTTTCTTTCTCTTATTTTTTGGAGGGGGTAAAGGGTTTGCTTGCTATACAACACAGTTCATCACCAAGGGAAGCCAAGGCAGACCATGCTTACTGGCTTGCTCCCCTGGCCCGTGCTCAGCCTGCTTTCTTAGATAACACGGGACCACCCACATCACTCAATCAAGTAAAGGCCCCACAGACATGGCCACAGGCCAATCCAAGGGAAGCAATTCCCCAAATGAAGTTCCCTCTTCCCAGGTGTCAAGTGGACAACTAAAGCACAGTATGTCTGCTTGTCATATTCTATAAAGGCAGGTGCTTTCTCTCAGTGGTCACATTTGCCATTGCCCCTTATTCCAGCTTCCATTATTCCATCATCTCTGTTAAGAAATCAGCTGAAGACGTAATTGTTGCTCCTTTAAAGCCAACATGAATTTTCTGCTTTAAAAACCTTTGCATTCTCGCTGGGCGTGGTGGTGCACACCTTTAATCCCAGCACTCTGGAGGCAGAGGCAGGTGGATCTCTAGGAGTTCAAGGCCAGCCTGGTCTACAAAGTGAGTTCCAGGCCAGCTGGGGCTATAGGGAGACCCTGTCTCAAAAATACAAAAAAAAAAAAAATCCTTATTTGATTCTCATTTTCTTTTTATTCCTCATTCTTTTGATTTATTCTGTTGTTTTTATTCTTTTTATTCTAACTGTTGTTCCTTAATTTTAGAGAATCTAAGTTCAGGGCTGGAGGGGATAGCACAGCCTTTGAAGGCCGAGGCTAAGAACCACAAAAAAAAAAGAGAATCTAAGTTCAATACTCAATTATTCTTTAAAGTTATTTATTTATTTACTTTTTATTTATTTTTATTTACTTTTTATTTATTTTTATTCTATGTGTATGAGTGTTTGCCTCCATGTGCTTGCAATGCTTTCAGAGCACAGAAGAGGGCATTGGATCTCTAATATATATCTTCATCCATTCAATGTGATAAACTTTTATTGCCTAATCTGAAACAGAGGAAAATTGCAGTAGCTGAGTTTCACTAATGTCATCCTCCTTTTGTTATGATAAGCATATTATACATATATATTTGATGCACAATCTCATTTACACAGTCCTTCAGTTTTGAAGAAAATTTGAAAGGAAAACCATTTACATGTATGTAATTTTTATGATTTTGATTGTATTCATCCCTTTTGTTTGTCTGTCTGAATTTCTATCTTGTGTTATTTTCCTTCAGCTACAGAAATTTTTTCAGCAATGAGGGTGTGTGCATGTGCATGTGTGTGTGTGCGCATGCGTGTGTGTGTATGTGTGTGTGTGTGTGTAAGTCTCTTGACTGCAGATATTTTCAGTTTTTGTCCATCTGAAAATTTCTATATTTTCCTGCTATTTTAACAATGGTTTTATTGATTCTAGAATTCTTGGGTATCTTTAAAATCCACTGTCCTGTTTCTTTCATTATTTCTGATGAGAAATCAGCAACTCTTGCTGTGGTAGGTTCTGTAATTAGTGTTTTTTTTCCTGGCAGTTTTGATCTTTTTATCTTTGGATCTCATAATTCAGTACAACTTAATGTGATATCAGTTATACGTATACTGCTTAGTATTCATTGAAATTCTTGTTCAGCGAATGTTTATAAACTGAACACTCTCACAATGTTTGGAATATATTTTTGGCCACTATATTTTCAGGTATTTTGCTTTGTTCCATTCTCTCTTTGACATATTTTGGGAAACTTAAATACTAATGTATTAGACTGCTTGATATTGTTTCAAAGGTCACTAACACTTTTTTTTTTAATTCAAAGATTTTCCTTTCCTTAATTTGGATAATTTCTACTTGCCTGCTTTTGAGTTCATTTATTTCTATCATTTTAAAAAATTATGTTTTGTGGTTTTGGATAAAAATTTTTCATTTCAATGAATCCTTATATTTATAGACAAGTATACCAGTACCAGTCACCACTCATGAAAAGAAGCTTCTTTTGCAACAGACTGGTCACACACAAAGAATAAATGTCTGTGAGATGCCCAGCCCTAAGTGACACATGTACAGTGGAACCTCCACACCTAAGGCTCATGGAACATAGTGGGGTAAGGAGTAGAAAGAATACTAAAGCATCTCTCAGCTCTCTTCAGAGAAGCTTTCTCCTACAAGAGAGTGCAATGCACACAGAAGATCATAATGGGCAAAAGTGTAAAGAATATGAGACTGGATAGATAGGACTCCTCTATATTAAACCTCACCCACCCAGGGCTCAGGGACCATTGTGGAAGAGCAGGTAGAAAGATTGTAAGAGCCAGATATGGCACATGGCCATAAAGAGAGTCTTACAGGCTCCTGGGAACTTGCTTCTATGAATTTACAACAGTGGTGACAGCATGCTTAAGACAAATGCAAACTCTGTCACACAAAAACCAGCATAGAACTGGGGAAATGGGTAAGAGACCCAAAACTAAAGTGAGGAACTATTGGTAGCTGATCACTGCTGAGTGAGGAAGAGTTGGTCTTCTTTAAGGGAGTGATGATAGACAGGCTAACCAGACTCCGGTGGGTGAACTCACACCAAGGGACATCTGAGTACACAAACTTGACATGTAGGCCTTAACATATATGGCAAAATGCACAAAATCCTATAGGAGAAAGGTGTTCAGATAGGGGAGGAGCTTTAAATATTATTAAGGTGTTTTGTATGAAATCCACAAAAATTCAATAAAAACATTTAAAAATTGCATTTAGTTTTACTGTTTGCTAATGACTCCTGTTATAAGCGTGAAGTTTTTTCATGGGCTCATGTATTTGAATACTTGTTTCCCAGCTGTGGCACTATTTGGAGAGCTTGTGGAACCTTTAGGAAGTGGGCTCCCTTTAATGAAGTGGAAGCAGGTCTTAGGGATATAGGTCACCTCTGCTTCCAGCCTCTTCTCACCCCCCGCCCCCACCCCCCACCTTCCTGGTCTACTGAGACATGATGAGTCCTAGCCACAAAGTCCTGCAGCCGTGAACTCTGCCACATCTTCTTCACTATATTGGATTACACCTTCAGACCATGGACCAGAAGAAATCTCCTTCCTCCCTTAAATTGCTTCTTGTTAGGTGCTAGACACAACTACAACAATAAAACAAGCAGTAGAAAAAAAACCCTCCACACATCGCCCCTTCTGTCATTTACTGTATTTTCTTAGATTTTTTTGAACATAATAGTTTTTTCTCTGGAGTATGACATAGTTGATACTTTTTTATCTAGTAAACATTACATGTAAACATTGTAAGAGATACATTGTAGAGGCTCTAAAATATCATCTTCTCCTTCCCTGCCCTCCTCCTCTCCCCTACTTCCTGTCTTTCTCCTTTCCCTTCCCTGTTGGTCTCCCTTTTCCTTTCCCTTTCCCTTCCTGTGCGCCTGCTTTTCTGCTTTCCTTTTTCACTTTTTAAAATAATGTTAATTGAATTTTTGTGATTTTCATATAGTACAGTCTGATGGTATTTAGCCCCTCCCCTGTCTGTACCTCCCCCCACTGCTCTCTACCCAATTTAATATACGACCTTTTTAAAATATATTTAATTTTTTTTTAATTTTTATTTATTTCTGTATGTGTCTGAATGTACTGTCTGCATGGAAGTTTGTGCACCCGTGTCGTGCAATGCAGCGGAGGCCAGAAGAGGGTTTCGGATTCCCCTGGAACTGGAGCTCTCCTGGAATTGAAGTTACAGATGGTTCTCGGCCGCCATGTGGGTGCTGGGGATCGAACCCGGTTCCTTTGCAAGAGCGGTTGGCACTCTTAACTGCTAGGCCATCTCTCCAGCCCAATATACGCCCTTTTGTTGATGATGTAGTCTATAGAGTCTGATATGTGTCCTTACATGCCCTTTAGTGTGGGTGAGAGAATCTGGCCCAGGCTGACCTTCAACTCATGAACCTCCTACCTCAGTCTCTTGAGCACTGGGATTGGAGGAACAAGCCACCATACTTGGTTTTTATTTTGTTTTGTTTTGTTTTTACTTTTGAAGAATGTTGATGCTTGTTTAAGCAAGCAGGGAACTTGGCTGAGTACATCCATCACTGAGTACACCCCATCACTGAGTACACCCATCACTAAGTACACCCATCACTGAGTACACCCCATCACTGAGTACACCCATCACTGAGTATACCCCATCACTGAGTACACACATCACTGAGTGAGTACACCCATCACTGAGTACACCCATCACTGAGTACACCCCATCACTGAGTACACCCATCCTTGAGTACACTCCATCACTGAGTACACCCCATCGCTGAGTACACCCCATCGCTGAGTACACCCCATCGCTGAGTACACCCATCACTGAGTACACCCCATCACTGAGTACACCCATCACTGAGTACACCCCATCGCTGAGCACACCCCATCGCTGAGTACACCCATCACTGAGTACTCCCCATCACTGAATACTCCCATTGCTGAGTATACCCCATCACTGAGTAACCCCATCACTGAGTACCCCATCACTGAGTACACCCCATCACTGAGTACCCCATCACTGAGTACACCCCATCACTGAGTACACCCATCACTGAGTACACCCCATCACTGAGTACACCCCATCACTGTGTATACCCCATCGCTAAGTACACCCATCACTGAGTACACCCATCACTGAGTACACTCTCATTGAGTACACCCCATCACTGAATACACCTATCACTGAGTACACCCATCACTGAGTACACCCATCACTGAGTACACTCTCACTGAGTACACCCCATCACTGAATACACCTATCACTGAGTACACCCATCACTGAGTACACCCATCACTGAGTACATCCATCACTGAGTACACCCCATCACTGAGTACACCCATCACTGGGTACACCCCATAACTAAGTACACCCATCACTGAGTACACCCATCACTGAGTACACCCATCACTGCATACACCGCATCACTGAGTATACCCATCACTGAGTACACCCATCACTGAGTACACCCATCACTGCATACACTCCATCACTGAGTACACCCATCACTGAGTACACCCATCACTGAGTACACCCTCACTGAGTACATCCCATCACTGAATACACCCATCACTGAGTACACCCATCACTGAGTACACCCATCACTGAGTACACCCATTACTTAGTACATCCATCACTGAGTACACCCCATCACTGAGTACACCCATCACTGAGTACACCCATCACTGAGTACACCCATTACTCAGTACATCCATCACTGAGTACACCCATCACTGAGTACACCCATCACTGAATACACCCATCACTGAGTACACCCATTACTCAGTACACCCATCACTGAGTACACCCATCACTGAGTACACCCATCACTGAGTACACCCATTACTCAGTACATCCATCACTGAGTACACCCCATCACTGAGTACACCCTTCACTGAGTACACCCATCACTGACTTTCCAGTTCTTTCACCATCTTGGAACTCTATTGACTGACCTCTTAAGGTGGTAGGACTATTATTTTCTACTGCTTTGAGCTTCATGAACTGGGGAATATGTTCAATAAAAATACACAAATCTTGCCAATATACTTCTGGTGTAAAGATTGATACATCTAGTTCCCGCTTGCTTTGGATATTCCCCAAAGCTTTTTAACAACCTTATTCAGATTGACTTATTACCTGTAGATTTAATCATCCCAAGCAACTTTTCATTACTGGAGACTAGAGCTCCCACACATTCACTTTTTTCTTTCTTTTTGTGGAGTCCTTGGAAGGCTTTGAAACTCTTAACAATTTCTTTGACAAGTCAGCTATAAGTAAGTATAATGTATGACATTGTATTATGATTTTAGTTTATGATGAATTTTCATATATTTTTCTTCTTTTAGACTTTGACTCAATCTGGTGAGAAAGATATTTTTACCATTCCCATTTTAGAGATGAGGAAACTGAAATTCAAAGGCACTATCTTATACAAGTTCATGCTTCTAGCACATGGAAGAATCAGTCTTTAAACTCAGATCTACTGATTCTAACTCTGCTTTTGTCAAAATGCCAAAGCTATCTCAAAAGATAATCTTTATCATTAATCTTGTATGTGTGCATGCAGTCACAAACATATTTGTGTGTGTGTGTATGAGACAGAGAGAGAGAGAAAGAGAGAGAGAGAGAGAGAGAGAGAGAGAGAGAGAGAGAGAGAGAGAGAGAGAATGCTTCTAGAGGTTAAAAGAGAAATGAGGTGTTCGACCCAGCCTTCCACTTAGAGATAGGATCTCTTGTTCAGGCTGGGTGCCGGGCAAGCTGGCCCACCACCTTCCAGAGATTCTTCTCTGCCTTTCATCTCACTGCAGGGGTCTGGTGCAGTAACTCATTGCTATGAGTTCTACTGCTATGAATGTTACTGCACTTGGCTCTTACATGGGTCCTGAGTATCTGAAATCAGGTTATTAAGGTTGGATGGCAATTGCTTTACCCACTGAGCAATCTCATGGGCCCAGAATCTTTGTTTTGAGGCTGAATCTCAGGTCAATTTGTTGACCTTTTCTAAGAATATTTTTTGGCTGGGTGTATCAGAATGGAGACCAGAAAGGGTAAGTCTTTCCAGGGAGCTGGGCAAGCCCCACCAAGAAAGTTCTGCCAATGCTCATTGACTTTTTTTTCACCATATAGAATTCCCCAAATCTGGATATTTGTTTTCCTATGATGAATTAGTGCCCCCCCCCCCAGTCTGGTGAACCAGTATCTAGGTAGTGACATGTTCTCCAAGCATTAGGCTTAGTGTCCCACCTACAGGTTTAGACTCAGGGAAGGCATAGCGATAAGATGAGTCTGGCTGAGATAAGGGACCTTGAGGCAACTCTTCTGGTGCAGCTACTTGTCCTGGAAATATAGCTAGACAGGAAGGCACAGAGGCCAGAGACCTTATTAACCTTGACATGTAGCAGTCTGGGCTGAGAGCAGTATGTGGGACATAGGAGTCCTGCAGTCATCGTCTAAGGGAACTGGGCTCTAATCCAGACAGAACCTCAAGCAAAGCAGAGCTTTGCTTTAAAGTCCTAACTGGCAGCTGGAGGGCCCTGGAATGCCTGGCAGATAATGGAGTAGAGCCTCCATTCAACCCATTGCTCAATGCCAGGCCCTGTGCCAGGTCTGCATTCTCTTCCATTTAATTTTATTGAGCAGAAACACATCTTGATAACTGAGCCAATGCAGACAAAGAAAGGAGGGAGGGAGGCAGAGAGAGAGAGAGAGAGAGAGAGAGAGAGAGAGAGAGAGAGAGAGAGAGACTGAGAAACCTCCCTCCATAGAGTAGACATTCAGACACCCACCAGCCCTGGGGAACTAGGTGAAAGGTAGCAGTGGAGTGTCATCACAAACACATTTAAGGCCTACTAAAGTATATATAAAGCGTCAGGGGCCATAGATCACCATAACCAAGATACATGTCCATTTCAGATATTCTCTTTTCTCTCTGCTTGCCCATGTCCCTGAGTTGATTCTTCTGGCAGCATGCAAGGGCACGGACCACTATTCTTTTTGGCAGCCTTTGTCTATGCAGAGCTGCCAGTCTGAGTTAGTGAGGGCTTGGGGGAATCTACCATACAGTGAAGGGCCTCAGCAAGCCTGTTCCAGGAGAGCAGAGTTTGCTCCAGAATGGCAATTCTGACAAATTGACAAGGCAATAAGAGCTCATTGGACTGCCAAGTGCTCTACAAGGCAGATACTGGGACACGGCGACCATCGGCTACACTCTGCAGAGAAGTTTGTGTCCTGTGTACACAAACCATCAGTGTCCAAAGTGACCCACTGGGGCTCCTTCGTGCCATTGTTGCACACAGACAGCCACAGCCACCAGAAGCTGGATGCAGGAGCTCTGTGAGTGGTTTGTCACCGAATGTCTGGCTTTTCAGCCTGCGTCTCAATGGCCTGGAAAGCCCCGATGCAATGCGCTTTGTGTGCCAAGATCGCTCCTCGTTTCATTTTTCTTCCATTATTATTAAAGCTTTTATGGTCTCTTTGTTTCATTTTATTATACATTTTAATTCAATTTTATCCATTTTATATTGAGCATTTTAATACAATCTACCTTAAATCATTTCTTGAAAGAAAGAAGGTATGGATAAAATAGGCAAATAAACATGATCTCTGCGTTACCCAGTCTTGGGCTCCACGCAGTGGTAAAATAGTCCCAGAAAAACAAATGACAAATGGTATCTCTCATCTGTGGACGTATAACCCAGTTATAAATATTTCTTGTGGAGAGGGATGCATATTAAAAGAACAACAACAGAAAGATTGCATCAGAAGGCTGACTGAAATGGTGACTCGGGAGGGGTGGGAGGGGTGGGAGAGGGACACGGGTGTATATTCGATTGGTGCATCTTTAATTAACGTGAGTTCAACAAGTATCCAGTTTTGCCCAGACTCTGTCTACAGGATACATGGTGTTTTAGGACTTAGTAAAAGTAAATATGTGCATATTGGATAACATTGGTTTGAAGGCTGATAAAAACGGTAATGCATCTGAGTTAATTGGTGATATAAATTGCTCTTGTCCACATTAGCTTTAACTAAGATCTGTATAACAATTACTTTGGGATTGGTATAAACAAATGTTCTCTATAATTTTGCTGTCATATAGTATCACCTGGTAGCAATCTCTTTCACCTATAGGATGATTTAACTAAAAAATAAACTTTGTTTCCCAAGTTAATCACATACAGTAACCCAAAACAGCATGGGTGAACTTGATGAAATCTGTGCCTTGATTCCACCCTATAGGTATGTATAAAACAACTGCTTTTTTGAGACTCATGGGTCAAAAATAAAAACCTTAAGTAAAAAAGGGGGATATAGATAGATATGAAAACTTTTTGTCAAAAAACCTTGCAACCCAAATCTTAAAACTAACTATGGGAAAGGATTTGTATGTTCCAACAGGCCAGAGTATCACCAACTTAATGGCTGAGAAAGAAAATGCAGCTTTGCAGTGAGTAGGATGTACCAGAAAGTGCCAGCAGAAGGATTGACTCCTCTGTGCATTGAAGGGAAGAAATGCCTCAGATTGCTGCAGACATCAGGCCCCTCTCTGGATCCTACTAGTAACAACTATTTTTAATGATTCCTAATGAAGCTTACCTTCTAGGTGCCGCAAAGGTTTTAATACAAGAGACTTTCTTAACTCCCCCCCATAGAATAAGGAGAAATAAGATGACGATGATGTAGTTCTCCAGCTGTAGATTGGAGCCAGCTGTTATAAAGGTATTCTCTTGTAAAATCAGTAAAACTGCCTTCTTTAATTGACTAATGGACATAGAAACTCTGAAAAGGATTATTTGCTATTCAGAACCAAATATAATGCTAAAGTCTCCTTAAGCTATGCACTTAAACAAAATATATTACTACAGGAGCTCTGACATCAACAATGGATTATTCTACCAAGGAGATGTTGGCCAGGGTATCCAAGCCCCCACAAAAGGTAAAGGCTCCTTGCCTCCAAACTGGGATATCTGCAGGAAGAGAGGCGATAAGGCCCTGCTGTTGAAGACCTGATATAAACATGGGAAAGATGTATGGAGACCGCACTTGCAAGTATACAGATGGTCTCTGGGATGCCAGAGAGTGTTACCAAAGACCACTAAACCAATAAAGCAAATATAGGTCTCCTTGAGTCACGCAAGACTCCTCCGTCAGCACCAGCTACACCTCATCTGCCTGGAAATACTGTGCAGCAGTGGCAGCCATACGTCTGTATATCCCAAATCTTATTGGCTATTAGCTCTCTCCTTGGAGGAATAACCCATGGCTGATGCCACAAGCTTACATCCTCTAATAGTTAGGAGATGTTATAAACCACACGAAGACCCTGCCATACTTAACAGAAGAAAATGTAAATCATGAATTAACATACCATCCAAACATCTGTGTCTATACCAAAGAAACCTACCATAACAATTAGTACTGTTTAAATACCTATATATCTAATTGTGTGTGCTTCATTAGTAGGATCGAAAGGCTATAACCCCACTGGATGGTGGGGTTGTGGGGGTTTGGACACAACAGCCTATAGATTGGTTTTGCACGAAGGATGCTTGTACTCATGGATTATCACTTATAGCTAAAAAAGGAAAGGAAAAAAAAACAGAGAGAGATGCAAGACAGTTATGGCAGAATACATGATCTGGGATGGGGTGGGGGTGGGGGGAAGGGAGAGGGAAAAATGCCTGATCTGAATTGGAAAATGATGTACGTAATGCACAAAGAATCAATAAAAAAAATTAAATTAAAAAAAATAGAAAGGCTATATATTATGCTGTTTAATACCTAAATATCTAATTGCATGTGCTTCATCAGTAGGATCGAAAGGTTATGCCTGGACAAGCTGGCAGCCCATGAAAGAAAACAGCCAGAACTGACTAGAGACCAAGACATCAGCTCCAGAGAAAGTAGAGTGTTTTGCTTCTCATCACCTGTGCCCCTTTTCTAAGCCTAGGGAACAATCTGCGGAAGAGGGGGCTTGGTAGAATGTAAGGGCTTCGATTGGGGTTAATGGTGAAACTACAAAAATATAGACTGGACACTCATTTGATCAACTTGATTGAACATACAAGCCCCCCCCTGGTGGATGGTGGGACCCATGAGCTGTGTGGGTTTGGGCACAACTGCTTGCAAATTGGTTTTACATGAAGGATGCTTGTACTCACAAATTATCACTTATTGTTAAAAAAAATGAAAAAACAAAACAAAAAAGCAGAGAAAGATGCAGAAAACTTACGGCAGAATACATGATCTGGGGTGTGTAGGGGTGGGATGGGGGGAAGGGAAGGGTATATATGCCTGAACTGAATTGGAAAATGTTGTATGAAATACACAAAGCATCAATCAAAAAAAAATCCCCCCACACCCATGACTCTAGATAGTAAGGAAGCATACGGTGAATTTTAAGTACAGTGGTTTTTCTTGAGTTCCTACTTGGGTTCCATATTGGAGATGTTGGCAGGGTGTTCTGGTTGTATCCTGGGGCTGCTTTATTCTGGTTCATGAGTAAGGATATTTAATTTGGGGGAGTTTTTAGTCAACTGATGGCAGTTTGGTAGCTTTAAGCCAGCCATATTGGGAGTTTTGTTCAATAGAAGCTACAAATTAAAGGTGCTTCCTGTGCTCCTCCACCTCCTCCCCCTCCTCCTCCCCCTCCTCCCCTCCTCCACCTCCTCTTCCTCCCCTTCCTCCCCCTCTTCCTCTCCCTTCCTCCCCCTCTTCCTCCTCTTCCTCCTCCTCCCCCTCTCCTCCTCCTCCTTCTCTTCCTCCCCCCCCCCCTTCCTCCTTTCCTCTTCTTTGTGAGAACTGATTTACTGGCATGCCACTGGATTGTGTTCTTTTCCCTAAAGTTTTCATTCGAGGATATGGAATTATCTTTTGAGGCTTAAACTATAGATTATTATATTAAGGCCTAGAATAAAGGGAGGCCCAATCTTGTCTAGTGGGAAGTAATAGCAAGCAGCTGTGGAAACCAGGTATCCAGCCTGTGAACAAATACCTTGTTAATATCTTATTAAGGTTTCAATTAAATGCAGCTGAAGCCTCCTTGTGATTTTTTTTTTTATTGGACATCTATTCTATCTCATCCTGGTGGGGTGGAGGTGGAGTGTAGCTCTTCTCTCTGGATTGTCCAGGAGGGCTGGAACAGGAGGCCTGGAACTTAGTCCAAGTAGGACTTGACTGATTGCAACTGTTTCCTGAAGGGAAGTGAGGGATACATTCCTCTCTTACGTCTAGTTTTCTGATACCCATGGCAGTAAGTTCTCTGTGTGAAGATGATGTATACATGGCATCATCTGATTTCTCTTCTGTTAAGATGACTCTTCTGTTATTCCATGGTGTGCTTGTGCATGTGTACATGTGTATGTCTCTGTCTCTCTGCATGTGTCTGCTCGTGTTTATAGGGGTGGAGATTAGATTTCTGCAGTGGTATCCTGACCTGTGGTTACTATGGACTGACCTAACTCTGGCTTTGAGTTCATACAAAGGAAATGATCTCATTATCTCAGTCTTAAACATAGATAAGGATGCCCCATGCTATATATAGCCTGACTCTCAATCACACCAAGGCTCTGTAGACTCATCTGTATGATAACTTCCTTTCCCAGGAGCACCTTCTCCTTCAGGAGGGCTGGGGAGGACTACTTGTAGGATCTGCCTCATGTAAGCCTATGTCCATTTCCTTTCAGAGGTGACTGATATCTAAAACAATGATCTATTATTGAAGTGGGAGATGATCTTCCATAGAAGCAGTGTAAAGGAGTCACACTTGTGGGTGCGAGCAGTACCTTGCAGACTGCTGTCCAGGGGGATGGCCACTGGATTAAGAGAAACAGTTCCCATGTCATGAGGGAGACACTGTCTACATTTTGGGATGTAGACCAGTCAATGACTGTTGGAAAATTGGCAGAAGCATCTGCAATGTGCACACCATGGATTCTGAGAGCCTAATGCTGTTCAGCATTCAGCATAGAAGCTTTTAGTCAGCCCATGCTGGTCTCTAATGAGACTGGGCTTCTTTGTGGCTCTTCTCGAGGGAGAGGCCATGAAGAACTGGCTGCAGAATTGTTCTGGCCCATGTGTCTGCTATATTCACATCAGAATTATAAAACTGGAGATAAGGAGGCTGGGGAGATAGCTCAATAGGTAGAATGCTTGTTATGTAAGCATGGAGACCTGAGTTCAGTCCCCAGAACCCATATAGAATGCTGGGTGTGCCAGCATACACTTCAAAGCCCAGCTCTGGGGAGGTGGAGACAGGGGGATCCCTGGGGCTCACCGGCCAACTAGCCTAACCCTACTTGGTGAGCTGCAGGCCAACAAAAGACCCATCTCCAAAAAAAATAATTGAATACTGTCTAAGAATGACATCTGAGCCTCCATAAGCCCAGCACATGCACGTATGTACACACACACACACACACACACACACACACACACACACACACAGGAGGAATAACAAAATGGGCATCAAGACTTCGAAATCTTGCTATGTTATAAGGAAACAGTTAAAATCTCAGCGATTAATTGGCTCTGGACCCCTGACAAAAGTGAATTTTAAGACCATTTAGACTAAAGGAGACCCTGGTGCATAACATCCTCCAAGATTCTTTTTCCTTGAGGTACCACTCCAAGTTTATCCAAATGTACCCAGTTATAGATCAGGATTGATGTGAACTCCATCAGCCAGGGTACAAGGAGGAAGGAAATTAAGCATTTAAAAAAGAGCAAATTAATAGAGAGAACTGCCTACATATATAGAAGAAAAACTGCAGACTGAAGCTAGAGGCAGCAACACACCCTAAGGTTAATCACGACAGTCTGAGGGAGGCTCGGGGGACAAAAGGTGAATGCAATACGGCCAGAGTTCAGAAGCTGGGTGACGAGGTAAATGCTGGAGTCATAGAAGGGACATCACCCCTTCCAGAGGTTCCTCCCTGAGCAGAAAGAGAAATGGGCAGAAATACCCCGGTCTAGGCATTTCTTTTATGCATTTGTGTATTTACATTTTCTTTTGTTGTATGTTTCTGGCTTTTTAATTAATTTCTCATTGGCTAAGCCCTGTTAGTAGTCAGCTCACACAGTGCTGAGGAAACAGTTTTCAGAAACAGTCCCTATAGGATACAGCCCTGTCATGATACCCAGAGAAACTGAAGGACAAAGAACAAATCCTGCTGGCTCTTTCCACACCTCTCAGCTGAGACTGCTCAGGTAAGCATTCATTCTAGATCAGATCAGTGTTACCTTGAATAATGCCCAAGTTTCCTGCAGGGCTGTGCTCAGTGCGGAGGGTACTCCTGGCAGGTAATAAAATGGCTGGGTAGACACAGGCGTGACAGACCAGGAAAGCACTGCTGCTCCATTCCCAGGTCAAGCAGAGATTTTTTCAGCAGATCAGAAGCAGCTGTTGGGAACTTGAGCTTGATTTAGCCTGTCTCCTCTCCCTGAACTAGTGTCTTTAAGGAGCAGGATCATTAACATTTGCAACTTCTGGAGGGAATCTCACCTCCAACTTTGTTTGTAGAGTAATCTTAATGACATATCTATTTGAGCAGTCTTAAATGGTTAAGGAGCTTTTTATCATTTATCCCACACATATTCAGTGTCCATCATAACGCTGTGAAATAGGCACTTATACCCAAATTTACAGTTGATGATCTGAACCTCAGAGAAGTAAAATAACTGGTTCCAACACACACAGTTATCATTATGCATTTGTATATTTATATCTTATCTTATTCTAAAGGGTGAGTTTAAGGAGTTCACATGACTAGTAAGAGATGGAATTTTGGTGGAAACACAGGTTTGCACTCTTATATAATATGATGTTTATCCTGCTCTACGAAATCAAAATACTAGGCCCCAGTGACTCCCAAAGGTGTCCTTCTTCCTTTGCTGGGCTGTATAAAGAACAAACCTGAGGCCTTGATCTTAGGACAGAACTGCAGGTCCTACAGCTATAGACTGAGGACATCATCTGAGCACTTAGAAAATTTGAAAACAGAGCTAGCCAGGTTAAGGGCATGGTGCCATCGTCACTAGGCACATTTTCTAGCTGTGAGTTGACAGGATTCTCTCTCTATTCAGGGAAATGTACACTGTTTGGTGATATGGATTTTCCATCTTGTGATGCTAATCTGGTTCTTTGACCCACGAAAGGGTCATGGAAAACAAGATGGACATGTTTTCATGCAAAGTACATGTTAGTCAGGCTCGGGATGGATGCTGCTGAGATGACCACTATTCCTGTGTCCTGTAGAGTGTGCGGGCTTTGGGTGTGCATGGTGGGAGCATCCCGATTGGCTGAGCTGAACTCGACAGCTACAGCTCTTCTCCGACCCCAGGCTTTCCACTTGAACACTCTCCTCCAAGTGTCTATTCTAACCACATAACGCCTTCCTTTCTTTCAGCTGAAGCCTGAGTTCCTCCAGTGATTCTTTGGTCCAACCAAGGAAGGACCTGCTTGGGTTTCTGACCTCCGTGCCCATGTCTCACCCTACTGCTTGTTTTTCTCTGCCGTGGAAGCCTCCTCATTTCATTGTGAATATACTTTGAGTTTTGATCTTTATAGGAGGCTCCCCGCCATGCTGTCAGCTTGGTTTTCCTCTTAAGTCTGTGATCAAATAGCACCTTCTCAGAGGACGTTTCCCTTCAAAGTCCTGTTGAAATAGCTCTTTGTCCACACTCCCCACTCCTCACCTTACCTGCTATTCTGCAGCATATGGCACTCACTCCTCACCTGTCACTCACTCCTCACCTGTCACTCACTCCTCACCTGTCACTCACTCCTCACCTGTCACTCTCCCTCACCTGTCACTCACTCCTCACCTGTCACTCTCCCTCACCTGTCACTCACTCCTCATCTGTCACTCACTCTCACCTGTCACTCACTCCTCACCTGTCACTCTCCCTCACCTATCACTCACTCCTCATCTGTCACTCACTCTCACCTGTCACTCCTCACCTGTCACTCATTCCTCATCTGTCACTTTCCCTCACCTGTCACTCTCCCTCACCTGTCACTCACTTCTCACCTGTCACTCCTCACCTGTCACTCTCCCTCACCTGTCACTCCTCATCTGTCACTCACTCCTCACCTGTCACTCACTCCTCACCTGTCACTCTCCGTCACCTGTCACTCACACCTCACCTGTCACTCTCCATCACCTGTCACTCTCCATCACCTGTCACTCACTCCTCACCTGTCACTCTCCGTCACCTGTCACTCACACCTCACCTGTCACTCTCCATCACCTGTCACTCTCCATCACCTGTCACTCACACCTCACCTGTCACTCTCCATCACCTGTCACTCCCCACCACACCTGTTACTCTGTTGGCCTTTTCACTCACTCTAGTTTTCTTCAGATATCTTATCCCTTTCTAATACAGTTTATCCTTAATGGTATTATTATACCTGGATGCCTGTTAGACTGTGAGTCACGAAGGGTGTTTGATGATTAACCACATGCTTTTCCCTGATCTCAATATCTACAATATCTACATCAGTGCCTAGAAGCAGAGCAGGCTCTTGAAGATATTGTGTGACTGAATAAATAAACTCATGATCCACGTCTCTTCTCCTGCTCCACTGGCCACCCTGAGGCTTCATCACTTGTGAAGTTTCTTGTTGAAACTGTTCCAGCAGTTTCCTAACTAGGCTCTCTGACTTTGTTCTGCCTCATTCTCATGAAGAACTGCCACGGGGACTCCTGTGAGTCCTCTCCAGTGCAAAGCTCTCCGTTGCTCCTCACAGATGGACTCCTGCTGCCTCCCAAGCTTCGTCTCAGGCTTTTCTTCTTTTATATACTGTGTGTTATAAAAAGCAAGAGCAATTTGTAACCTCCCCCCATGTGGTTTCTCCTGTATACATTTTCATGTGCTGCTGGGACGGTTTACCACTGACTTCCTGCCTTAAAACAACACACACTTATTATTTTGCGGTTGTAGAGGTCAGAAGTCTGACACAGCTCCCACAGAGCCCTGGTCAAGGTATCAGCAGTGCTGTGCTCTTCTCTGGAGGCCCTTGGAGAGAGCCTGCTTCCTTGCCTTTTATGACTCTGGAAGCCACTCCCATTTCTTTGCTTCTGGCCACTGCTGAGTCATCTTCAAAGCCAGCAACGAGCGTCTCTCTGCTTGGCTTCTACATTTCACTGCTGCCTCCTACTTCCCACCTTCTGCTGTCATCTTTAAGGGCTCCTATTGGGACCATTCAGATGTTTTGGGATTGTCACTCTGTTTTGATATCAGCTAATTAGTAATTCTCATTCTCTCTTCAACCCCGAGTCTCCTTTGCTATATAACCTATGATATTCCCAGGCTCTAGGGTATAGGATGTAGAGCTTTCTGGCTGGAGGTAATACTTTGTTCACTGTAGTTTACTTTGCCTGGTTCTTTTTTCTTGGCCTTTTATGTGTTGATGTCTCATCCATTCATTTTCTCAATCCTTCAAGGGTCTTCTTCTAGTTAAAAGCAAATGGACCTGGGCTGGAGAGATGGCCTAGTGGTTAAGAGCGCCGACCACTCTTACAGAGGACCCGGGTTCGATCCCCAGCACCCACATGGCAGCTAAGAACCGTCGTGAAACTCCAATTCCAGGAGAACTCCAGTTCCAGGGGAATCCAACACCCTCTTCTGACCTCCGAGGCATTGCACGACATGGGTGCACAAACCTGCATGCAGACAGTACATTGATACACATACAGAAATAAATTAAAAAATAATAAAATAATAAAATAATAAAATAATAAAATAATAATACGAGGCATTGCACGACATGGGTGCACAAACCTGCATGCAGACAGTACATTGATACACATACAGAAATAAATTAAAAAATAATAAAATAATAAAATAATAAAATAATAATAAAAAAAGCAAATGGACCCAATGTTTTAACTCTACAATATATTCTTCCATACTTCTCTTAAGGCAACTAATACTTTTCCTTTTCTGTTATATATTTATGTTTCCACATCTTTATTTCCCAATTCAGACTAGTGCCTCCTGTGTGACATCAATGAGATAATTTAATTTATCTATTTAAATTAGATATTTAGGGGCTGGAGAGATGGCTCAGTGGTTAAGAGCACTGTCTGCTTTTGCATAGGTCCTGGGTTTGATTCCCAGCACCCGCATGACAGCTAACTACCATCTGTAACTCAAGTTCCAGGGGATTCAATGACTTCCTCCAGCCTCCACAGGTACATGCAGGTAATACACTCATACACATAAAATAAAAATAAAATATTAAAATAAGATTTATATGTATAGAAGAGATTAATAAGAATCCATTCCATATTGAAAACTGTGTGTAGTGGCTCATGCCTGTAATTTCAGGCTAAGGTAGGATCACCATGAGTTTGAGGCTAGCCTGGACTACGTAGCGAGAATTCCAGGCCTGCCTGGGTAACAGAATAAGTCTCTGTCTCAAAAAAAGTTTTTTTTTTTTAACTCTTTAAAAAAATTTTTTTTTTCAAAAAAAGCTTTTTTTTAATGAATTAAAGGAAACTTAAGTATGAAAAGGAAAAAGAATAAGGGATAAATAAATAGGTGAACATAACAGAGAATTGGAGAACATACATGAAAATCGACTCTTTCTGGAGACACAGAAATGGTGGCTGAATTCTCACACCACATTTTCCTCTATAGAGTCCTTTGTTAGGTCATCGGAGCTCACACTGTATCATTACTCATGTATCCTTTTAGATACAGGCCACATGCTGTTTTGGTGATATAGGTGACAGACTGCAGAGACAGAGGCATTAAAATATTCCCAGGCTTTCTCCTCTTTTATCTACTATCTCATAATGACATCTCCCACTAGCTATCCGCCAACTGGAAATCTTGATTCCTCATTCCCTAAAGGCCATCCCCCAAAGACTTCCAGTAGGTCTCCAAACTCTCTAAGACACAGACTTAGTTATCGGAAATCACACGATAAAGCACATGTTTGGCATTCATAGTCCTGGGTTTGAACCTAATTTTCTGCTGTTGCTTCTCTAATTGGAAGTAATACCTTTACCTCTTGGGACAATTGTGAAGGGCAAAGGAAATTACATCTATAAAGTGGCCACTCTGCTACTTGTCTAGTCAGTGTTTAGAAAGTTCTGGAGCTTTCTCCTACACATAAGGAAAGGTTACTGCTAGGGGGCTAGCTCAGATTTGGCAGTGGAGTGAAATGGTCTTTGGAATCATTTGAACTCCTCACGGCATTGGATGTAAGTGGTAACCCCAGCCTTCAGGGTGCAAGGTGCCAACATGGAAAGCTCTGGAAGGCACCAGTTGATGATAAAGGTATTGTACTGGTTAGACCTAACTGACAACTTGACACAGCCCTACACTCACCTAGAAAGAGAGTCTTAGTGAAGAATTATCTAGATCATGTTCTGCGGGAAATTATCTTTTATTAACATTTCTGCACTGAATTTTTGTGCATTTTATATAAGACATTTTGTTCCCTAACTGCATCCCCCAGAGATTCCCCTTGCCAGATTTTTATGCATTCTCTGTGGAGGCCTTTTGAATCAAGTTTGTGTCCCCAAATGTCCCTCAGTGTGAGTCTACCTGCCTGGTCAGCCTATCTAGTGTCACTGCCTTAAAGAAGACCAACTCTTCCTCAGCCAGCAGCGGTCAGTTGCCAGTAGTTCCTTGGCTGAAGTTGGGGTCTGCTGCCCATTTCCCCTCTTCTATGCTGGATTTTTGTCTGATTGAGTTTATTTGAGTCTTGTGCATACTGTCACCATTGCTGTAAATCCATATAAGTAAGTTCTGTGGGGGATTATCTGGATTGTTAATTAATGTAGGAAAGACCCAGCCCCTTATAGGCAACACCATTCCCTAGGCAAGTGAAATAATACAGTAATACAAAAGAAGAGAAATCTAGCTGAGAGCAAGCCAGTAAGCAAGCAAGTGCAGGTGTTTATTTCTCTCTGCTTTGGATGTGATGTGATCAGATGCTTATGTTTCTGCCTTGATTCCCTTAGTGACAGACTATACATAACCTGGAATTGTAAGCCAAATAAATCATTTCTCCCCTCAGTTACTTTTTTGTCAGGATATGTTATCATAGAAACAGGAATGAAGCTAGGACAGGCATCATATGAGAGAGCAGGGCCTCCCATGGCTCAACGTGCCTTCTCTCCTGTACTGACAATGACTGAGGAAAGTACATTTCACCAGCTATCTGAGGGGACCAGATTAGCTCAAAGACATAGTAGAACTTCCCATTCCCTGTGTCCAGTTTCTATGTTTTGCCACAGATAAGTTCTGGCATCCTTTTGATAGCCCTCTTTGTCATTTTCCTCTCTGTGTAAGTCAAAGAGAATCAAATCCGAACTCACAATGACTGGATTAACCCACTGATACGCACCCTCCACTCTAAAGTGTGAGGCTCCCGAGAAACATGGAATTTTATTTCAAGTGGTCAGGCACCAGGTGTGCTCAGCCACCAGGAGCCTTATTTATTATCATGATGGAAACCAGATATGAGGATGCAGTGAGGGGGAGAATAGCCGTAATTCCTTGATGCCTTTTAAAAACCTTCACTCATTTGTACTGACTGAAGCTAAGGTCAGGAACGGAGAAATTATTGAACACCTTGCTTGAAAAAGTGAGGACCTGTCAGACTCAGTGCCTGACAACGGAGCACATTTGAAGAAAGGAGATTTTTATAAAAGCTTATGATGGAGTGCAGCAACTCAAAGCTTCCCTTAATAGAGAAAAGTATTGCTCAGGGGCCGTCTTACGATGACTTGTGGGCAATCACTCTCTCCTGGTTCCTGAAACTTTTGGAGAAATAGCATTTCAGTGGAAAACACATTATCTATGTGAGGTCACTCAGATTCTGGATGTGTGTATTTTGACCAACAGCCATGTATGCGCAGATCTAGAACACCCAGCAGTCCCTATCTGCGGGAGAAACCTCAGTTCTTGAGAATTAGAGATGAAAAATATGGTCTCTGCTTCACTCCTTTGGCATGCCCGAGAGTTCTTGCTTTATTAAAACCTGCAGAGCTAAATCTTCTGCCACTCTTTGCACAAGGTTTTCACTGGCAAAGCTGCTGGTTAATGAGCACTTGCAATGGAAGCCCAGGCTGTAGCTGAGCCTGTGGGTATATGGAGATTTCCTTGGTTATTTAAGTTTGGGTGACTGGTGAGGATTTTAAAGTTATGGGATTAAGGGTGTTGTCGGTAGATGATACTGTCTCTGTAAAGAGGTAAGGCAGCCTCCAGTCACCCCTGTATCCTTTTGAAAACTATTGGGGGAACTCTAAGGAGCTCAAAGGTACATACATAGACTAGCGAGTGAGGAAAGAGAAAAGGTGAAGGCTTTTGTTACCAAGTTAGAGATACACAACACATCTATACTTTCCCTTTAGAAGGGTAATGTTCAAGCTTTCAGACAGGTAACTTCTTGTCGTATGCCTGCTTCAAGGACTCAAGTCTGGGCAATAGATGGTGGCTACTTTGTGGTGCGTAGTGTTGGCCAGAGTGGAAATATAGATCGGAGACCAGGGGCCAAGTGTAAGCTGATTATGAACAGGGGAGTCAAGTTTAGATTATAAAATAGAAATGGGAACATCTACCCTCAGGCATGAGACAAAGGTAGGCTAGCAGCAGGGGAATCTGTAGTTCAACACATTGAGGGTTGATTCTAGGCTTCTTAAGTCTATAAGTGATTGTGGAAGTCTATAAGTGATTGACTCCTATCTGAAAAGGGATGCTCTGACATAAACTATAGAGAATACTTAGGAAAAGAGCCAAACAAAACCCTAAGAACTAGAGGGGCAAAGTGTCATTTTACTTTGGGATTTGGGAAATGTTTTTTTTTTTCAAAAATTTTTTGCCCCTGAATAGCCATATAATTTAATAGGTGAAATCAAAGATTAGCTTTCCGAGCTGTTGGTAATTGTTCTAGGTTATCTTTAGTTATTAAGGGGCTTAGGAACTGCTTTAGCATTTCTAATTCATGAGGAGCTCAAATCGAGCTTGATGGGTAAGAATATGCAGGTGAAGATGTCTGTGGGTTTTTGTTTGTTTGTTTATTTGTTTGTTTTGGTCTTTTCAAGACAGGGTCTCCCTGTAGCCCCAGTTGTCCTGGAACTCGCTCTGTAGACCAGGCTGGCCTTGAACTCACCGGGATTTGGGAAATGTTTATAGAGAAGAGGGCATCTGATTGCTTATGTAGATTTCTTTGTTTTTGAAACAAAGTAACTAGTCTTGGCTGGCCAAATTCCATATGCAGAGATGAGGATGGCTAACTTCAGACCTTCCTTCCCATACTTCTGGGATTACAATGCACCCCAATGTCTGGTTTATGCAGTATGAGAGGTTGAACCCAGGGCCTTGTACATTATAGACAAGCATTCTACCAACTGAGCTATATCCCCAGCCCCATGAATGCTCCTGATTTGGAATGTTAATGGACAAAGGAAAGAAGAGTAAAGCCAAAGCCTGAAATAGGATTGAGAAAACAGTCTATAGCAAGGACAGAATGAACCAGTTTGGCCAGTGTCAGGAACTGAAAGGAGGTTAAACTGCTCTGTGGGCAGGGAATGGAGGTCTAGAAAGCCACATAACAAAATGAGTAATTTTGGAATTTCTCGATGAGATGATTATGACCCCTATATCCAATGGGTCTTAAAATAATTCTGGAAAGAATTTATCTATTTCACATATTGTAAGGACTCAATAAAATGTGAGGACTCACTAAAACTAATTCTATTAGTTTCTAGCAACATAGAAAATTAATCATCATCATCATCACAGAAAACATACTGATTCCTTTGTGTCAGAATTGTTCTAAGACCATTACATATAGCAACTCATGTGTTTGAAATAGTTCTTCGAAGTGGCTTTTATTTTCCTAATCTTATATATGAGGAAACTGAAGCAAATAGCCACCTACCAGTGGCAATGCAAGTGATTGGTGTTAAGCTTGAGATCCAGATTGAGGGAGATGACTTCCAAACTTGTGCTGTGAACCTCTGTGCCATATAGTTGCTATAGAGGAATTAAGGGTTCTGCCCTCATAAAACATCTACTAGGAACAGTGGAAAATGAATCCAGATATGGCTCAGTAAAGTTGGTTAAAGGTCTGTCAGCATCACCCAATCCAATGAAAGTGAATATAAGCATTTTAAGATAAACAAATAAACAAATGTAAGATGATCTGTCACTATACCTACCTAATAGCAAATTCCAAAAAAGAACTTAAAGAAACAGAAAATAACAGAGGACAATGGGGAAAGAATAAAGAACATTGGAAATATTGAATTTGTAGGTGAATATAAAGGATTATTTTCTTCCCATTCTGGATAGCTTGACTGTATGGCTCTTCCCTATTCCTAAATGGAAAAATAAAGCAGAGTAGCACAAATCCACATTTATCTATGGAAAGACAACTCAAACATGTCATGTGTCCATGTTTCACATATAATTTGCCAGTAGAGACTTTCTGCATCAGAAACTGGGAGAGATTTTTATCCAGTTAAGTCAGCAAAGAACTCGGGGATTTTTCTCTGATAGAGTCCCAAAGCCCCAGTTCACTTATAACTGGTAATGTCTACATGGACAAGATCCCAGTCCCACCTGCTCAAAACATCCTTATTAGAAAGTAAAGTCAAATGTTGAAAGGATTAGAAAGCAGTCTGGGAATTCATTAGAGTTGGAAGTAGGCTCAGCTCTGGGCAAGTTTGCCCCAGTCATGCAAATGTACTGAGGAATAGTGTCTGATGTGAGAATATCTCTTCATGTCACCACAGTAGGGCCAGTCCAGGGGTGCTGAAGATTTTGGAAAGTGCTCTAAGCTTATATAAAGGGAGACCCTATATGCGCAAACTTGATATAGATGCCTAGTGAATTGCTTATCATCAAATGACTATCAGTTGCAACAATGAGGTCTCAATATTTGAAGTGATTTAGATGCTTTAAGTTGAAGCTTACTTTAGGTCCAATTCCCTCTAAAGTGGAAGCCAGGACAGGAATTTAGTTTCTACTACCTGTTACTGTTAGTATTTGCATATGTTCTGTTTCTATGCTTTTATTTTAAAACACTCTGTATCTTTACATTGGTAGCTTTTTAATTGCAAATCATTTGTCTTTCTGTCTTGCTTTGTTAATCCACACAGGAAACCTCTGCCTTTTAATTGAAATGTTTTGTCCATTTATAGTTAATGAAATTATTGAACTATTTATATGTAGGTCTTTAATTTTGAGATTTTTTTTCTGTTATCACCATCTGTTATTCAGTTTTCCTTGACTTATTTATTTATTTATTTATTTATTTATTTATTTTTGTTTTTTTCAAGACAGGGTCTCCTTGTAGCCCCAGCTGTCCTGGAACTCACTCTGTAGACCAGGCTGGCCTTGAACTCACAAAGATCCGCCTGCCTCTGCCTCCCAAGTGCTGGGACTAAAGGCGTGCACCACCACGCCCAGTTTTCCTTGACGTTTTGGGCCTTATTTGGCTAAATTTTATTCTTTACAATATGTTATTTTAATTCCTTTAATAGTTTTTTAACTATACTCTTGTATTTTTTTGGAGGTTACTTTCATTAAGTTTCTTCATCCTGTCATAGTATACTTAAAGTTAGTGCTGTGCTATTGACGTAAAATACTAGGACCATTGACAGTTCCACTTTCATCTACATATTTGCATCATTTTGTCAGGTCATTTAGTTCCATAAGTTTTAGGCACCATCTTATAGTTGTGGAACTTGTTCTAAATAATCAATTTCTGAGAACTCCTTAGGGGAGGAGTCTAATCTTCTGCTTGGCCCAATCGTTAGCATCTTTCATGGTCTCTGTTACTTTCTTTAAAGCCAAGTGTTTGTCTGATGTATACCTTCAGTCTGAGGAGGCTATTTTGGTACTCCTATTAGAGCAATGTATGTTCCTGGCATCATCCCGTTTTAAATTTTGTATCCATATTTTAGAGTAATATAAAATTAATGAAGGAAAATGGAAATTTCTAAGCATAATAAAAGACTTAGAGAAAGATACAGGACAGTTATGGCAGAATGCATGATCTGGGGTGGGTGGGGGGAAGGGAAAAGGGAATATGTCTAAACTGAATTGAAAAATGATGTCTGAAATACACAAAACATCAATAAAAGCACCAATAAAAAGATTTGGAGGGAAAAATTAAAATTTTTTATTGAATTGTTAAGTATTGCATACATAACATATCAATCAATCTTAATCACCTTCATACTCCTTTCTCCATTGATGCCACTGACAGATCCCCCCCTACACTGGAATTTATACATTCTGTCATTTGTGTTAAGGCCTATTGTGCTAAATTAGTGTCATTGGCTATTTCTCAGTGAAAGTTTAATTGTCTCCATTTATCATCATTTATTTAGGCAACTGAGCTCTTTTAGTTTGAAAATAAGCTGCATTAAAATAAGATTTTCTTGTTTTAAAATGCACCTATATTAGGGGATAAGTTAAACCTATATAAGAACCACAAATTCAAGAAACAAAAGAGTTTTCATTACTTTACAAAGTTTTCTGTAAACTTTTGCGGCCAATTTCTCCTGATGCCACACCAACTAGAGGTAGCCACTGATGTGTAGACTGTTTTTCCTAACCCTATTGCTATGCAAACTGAATTGCATGCATTTATGTGTGTTTGGCACACAAGACATAATATTATTGAAATTTGTCCATATTGTGTCTATCGCTAACAAAATTTCTTCTTTTTTTCTTGCTGGGTAGTATTTTTTTATATGGACAAGCCATAATGTGCTTATGAAATCATGGTTGATATTTATTTGGATAGTCCAGTTTAGAGCTAAAATCTATTTATATCTCCACAACACTTTCATTTCTCCAGAGAAGAAATCTAGGAGCTTGCCAGATTCAAGTTTGTTTATAAAATGATCCTGCTATTTTATATTGGTGCATTCAACACAGGAGAGCATTTACTGCTTGCCACCATTGCCACCATACATTTTGTTGATTTTTATAACTGTAATGGTTCTGTAATAGTATCTCTTGGATTTAATTTCTCTGATGACAAAACACAAATTCCAAGTGCTTTATGTTCATTCATTTCATCCTGAAATTTTCCAATTTTCAGTTGAGCTATTTGTCTTCCTTTTATTGAATTGTAAGCTTTTTATATATTATGGCTAAAAGAGCTTTGGCAGATACACATATTATGAATATTTTCTTTCAATCCATGAGTCACTTTTATATTTGTGACGGGCAGAATTTTATCTGATGTTTATCAGTTTTTCTTTGAGGAGTACTGTCTTTCATCCAATATTCAAAAAATCTACTTCAATCCTAAATTCTTGAAATTGTCGTGTTTTCTTCAAGAAACCCCTCACTTGTACCTTTTGTTTATTGGTTTGTGATATTTAAAGTCAATTTTCACATATTCTGTACAGTGTTATTTTTTTTATACTGATAGGGTCTTATTCCAATATGTTTATTAAAAACTATCTGTATTAATATTGGCACCTTTAATTAAACTAATTGATCAGAACCATGTGGTTTTATTGATCTCTGTGTTGTGGTTCAACTCATCTGCATGTCTGACTCTGCGCTAAAATCACTCTGTGTTTAATTACTGACCCTTTATCATAAGTTTCAGAATCAAGTAATGTGCCTAATGTTTTTCTTCTCAAGATTGTTTGGGCTATTTTTAGGCCTTTTGCTTTTTCATATTAATTTTAGAATCCACTTGTCAATTTTTATAAATAAGCCATCTGGTATTTTGATTTTGATTATACTAAATCTGTCAGTCAATTTTGAGAGAGTTGACATCTCAAAAATATTGAGTATTAATCTGTAAACATGATACATATATATTGTCTTATATGGAGTATCTTTTTAGTAACGACAGAGTTTTATTTTGCTTTTACACTTATTTATTTATTTAGTGTGTGTGTGTGTGTGTGTGTTTATGTGTGTGCACATGCCGTGGTATGTGTGTGGTGGTCAGAGAACAACTTGCAGAGTCAGTTTTCACCTTCTACCAAGTGGGTCCCAGGAATCAAACACAAGTTATCAGTTTTAGCTGCAAGTGCCTTTACCCCCTGCTCCATCATGTTGGCTGATTTTATTAATGTTTCCAATATTCAGGTGTACAATGTTATAACTTTTTGTTTGAATTATCCTTAGGAATGTCTGACTTTTGGACACTGTTGTAAATGTCATAAATTTTGGTCTCTAATTCTTGTTCACTTACTATAATACTGAACACAATAGATTCCTAGATGTTACCCAGGTATAAAAATTTGCTATGCTTATTCATTAGTCTATCAGATTCTGTATGTTATTTAAGATGTTTCTGGAGACAAGGTCTCCCTTTGGCTCCAGCTGGTCTGGAACTTGCTGTGTAGACCAGCATGGCCTCAATCTCCCAAGTGCTGGGGCTAAAGGTATGTACCACCACAACTGGCTATTATTCAGTATTTTTGTGTGCAATTTTATCATTTATCAATAAAGGCAGCTTTACAACTTCCTCTAAGTCTTCTTGTCTTCTCTTCCATTCTTTTGTCTTACTGAATTAATTAGGACCTCCATGAGCACAGGTGGTTTTGCCTTGTTCCTGATCTAATTTTTTTTTACCATTAAATGTGATTGGTCTGTCATCAAGTCCTGTTCCCATACTGAGAAAGTTTATCTTTATAGTCAGTCTTCTGAGATGTCATACCATGAATGGGTTTTTAATTTGTCAAATGCTTTTTCTATGTAAATTATATGTTTCATCCTTTATTCATGATTGTGGCATTAATATGGGAAATTACATTGCATGATTTTCAAGTTAAATCAATGTTGTGTTCTTGGGGAAAACATCATTGGTAACTATATTATCTTTTCCAATACTTCTGGATTTTACTTGTTATTTTTTAAAAGCCTGATTTTTGAATCAATCTTCATGGAAAAAACAAGGTCTTCTAGATTTTTGCAATATCACTCACTGTCTGGTTTGATCACCACAAGTTAATTCTGGGTCCTAAGAGTTGGGAATGTTCCTTCTCCAGTAAAAACTGTGCTTTGTAAAATTCATAAATGAAGCCATCTGGACCTGAATTTTATTTGTGGGAAGGTTTTAAATTAAAAATTCACTTTCTTTAATACATGGAAGTCTATTCAGATGCCAGGTTTCTTCTTTAAGCCACTTTAGTTTTTTCTGATAATTCTGGTCTTTCAGAAGGTTTTAATCTATTTTATCTAGCTTCAAATCCTGTAATTCCTTGAGCTTAGGGACATCTATGTACAATGGAAAGTGTCTTCTCATTCCTGATCAGGTAATTTTCATCCTTTTTCAAAACATTTGCTATATATTTATAAATTTTCATAATTTTTTTCAAAAGATTCAACTTTTTGTTTCATGAATTTTCTCCATTATTTTGTAGTTTGGGGGTTCATTGATTTTTGCTCTTCATCTTCATTATTCCTTTTTTCTATTTATTTTTGTTTGAATTTTGTAGATAGAGGCTGCATTGTCTTAAATTGCCTGCCTATTTTTCGAACCTGACCCTGCTCCCTAGGTGAGAAAGTCTCCTGATATATCTTGTGAGGCAAGCTTGCGATGCAGAGCTGGTGATTTTCAAACTGTGATGCAGGGGGTCTGGGAGTGGGCCCTGAGAGATGACATCATCCTGTCTATATAAAGGATGGGCTGTATGCAATAAATTTCATCTTCATTACCACCTAACAAGGTTCCCGGATTCGTTATTTCCACACGTGTGTAAGTTTAAGCCCATCAGGCTTGTGTTTGAGTGTTGAGTGCTAGCAATGACTGAGGAGAGCCTACCAGGTACCAGCCTGTGAAGTCCAGCATCAGAACCAGAAGCTTGATGACTGGTGAAAATGTTGTGTCTGTGCCTGTGAGAAAAGACTGAGGAGATCTAAACAAAGGGTCAGTCTGAGAGGTCCAGCCGTGGAATCAATTGTTCCCTGTCTGGTGTAGGTGCTGGGTGCTAGTGGGTGGGCTAGAGAAAGGTGATCGACCACTAGCCTATAAGGTCAGCAGATAGCCGCAGGTGGCTGCTCTTTTCCCCTTTCCCTTTTATCCAGCAGATGTGGGCTGCATCTCCGAGTGCAGCAGAGTGCAGACTACAGAATTTGCTCTTCCTTTTCTGGTTTCTATGTTAACGTTTAGATCCTTTGTCCTCTTTTGCATTAGGTTAATGGTCAGAGGTCAGCAGATACAGGTGCAGAACAGAGATAGAGAGGCGGACAGTTACTGAGTGGAGCAGTAGGCATCAGACAGCTACCATCTGGATTCCATGATCAGTCATTTGAATTTTATTTTTAAAGGTGTGGAGCGTCATGCAAGTCTCTGAGCAGAGGCACCATCAGACTCAACACTAGTGACCAGAACACAGGTGGATCTCCCCACGGGAAACCGAATCACTGTTCTCCTCATCCAAGTAACTTGTTCCAGATGCCCGATCAGGACCACTTGGCCATGCTTCTGTCAGAGTCACTGCTTCTTACGCTCAGCTCGATGGTTTCTGAAGTTCTGTCTAGAACTTGTGGGCTTTTGCTTCTCTTAACTTATGGAGATGCCCATTTCTGCTGACCTATCAGCTCCTAGGTTTCAGCATCATCTTCAGGTTCTAATGACAAGCACCTCTTTTCCCAAACTCCTCTACCATTGGCTCCCTTATGAAGAATATTGGTAGAGTTGACTAGTTTTTTTTTTTGTTTGTTTGTTTTTTTTTGTTGTTGTTTTTGTCTTTTTGAGACAGGGTCTCCCTGTAGCCCCAGCTGTCCTGGAGCTCACTCTGTAGACCAGGCTGGCCTTGAACTCACAAAGATCCTCCTACCTCTGCCTCCCGAGTGCTAGGATTAAAGGCATGTGTCACTTTGCCCGGCTGAGTTGACTAGTTTTAACAGACCACATGGCTCTCAAAGATTACAATATTAAGTATGAAACTCTTTAGAGAATATGTTTGCTGATGTCTGCCCTAGATCAAAATAAATGAGGGGTTATCAGGCAGCTGCTGAGAAGTAATATGGAGATACATTCTTGTAATGTTTTTAAATTTCAGGTGAGAAAAAAAACATACCATAAATATTTATTCAAAATAAAAGATCACTCCGATCAGAGTAAATACCAAGCTGTCTCAAGTCTTTGTCTTATAACAATAGAGAAGCAGCCGTATAATTATGGAAGAAAAAGTTTGTGGTCTAGACAAGCCATCACACAGTATGAAAGCTATAGAAAAAAAAATATTAGCAAACAGTCAAGGGTACCAAAGAATTACTTTTCTTATTTATCATTATTGAAAAATTAGATGGAGAAATATTTTAGGTATCTTTGAGGTGAATCAAAATATAGAGCTTATTGCAAGAGGAGTGACAGAATAGATGTCTTGGAAGCTTAAATTAAAAGAATTTAAACATAAAAGTCTATTAAAAAATCACAAATAGAAATAAGAGGAAAGAAAATTCTAATGTAAATATCTTTGATAATTCTCAAAGTGGCAAATACACAGAATAAAATAATAATATATAATGCTTATCATGGTTAGCTTGAGTTGTCAGTTTGACACAAACCTAGAGTTACCTGGGAAGAAATAACATGAACTGAGGAATTTCTACCAGATTAGCCTGTGGACCTGTTTGTAGGCAGTTTATATTTTTATTGTTTTTTATTGATGTAGAAGTGCCCAGCCTACTGTGGGCGAGGCTGTCACTGGGTATGCGGGCCTGGGCTGTATAAGCAAGGTGGCTGCAGGTGAGCCTGGGAGCAAGCCGATAAGCAGCATTCCTCTGTGGTCTCTGCCTTTGTTCTTGCTTGAGTTCCTTCCCTTCCCTCAATGATGGACTGTATGACATAACATGAAATAAATTGTTTCCTCCACAAATTGCTTTGGTCATTCATGTTTATCACAGCAACAGAATGCAAACTAGGCCAGAATTTGCTACCCAGGAAAAGGCAGTATTACTATGACAGACCTGAGTATGTTGTTCTGGGGTTGTGCAAGTGTTAGGAACTTTGGGCTAAAAAGGCCATTGAGTACTCAGAGCTTAATGGGCTGTTGTGTGAGAACTTGAGAGGTAGGAACTGAAGAAATGCACCCAATGGAAGCTTAGCTTGTGAAGTTTCAGAGGGAAATTTGAGAGTGCCTCAAAGACTGTATCAAGCCTGTTCTTATGATACATTTGAATAAAGAATGTGTGGAAGTCAAATCTTCTGTGCGTTACTGGGACAATGGATGGGGATTATTTAGGGCCACAAAATCAGATGTAATTAATCAGAGAACGGCATCATTGAGGAGAAGTACTATTTCCTGAGAAGTGTTTCTTCAGGATCAATACACAGAAGCTGTGGAGCACTGGGAGTAGGCTGGAGTGCTAGGAGGCCAAGGCTGCATCTCAAATTGGCAGCCAAACTTACTAATGTGTAAGAGTCTCCACATGTTTCTGATTTGGTGTCATGAAGCTGCAGGATTGAAGAGATCACGGAGAGAAGCCGAAGATGGGCACTCTGTGCTAGGCTTGGAGTCCCTGGGAGAGGCCAGAAGAGATTACTGGTGAGGGTGCAGCCTCAGTTGCAGTGGAGAAACCAAGGTATTACAGATGCTAGGACCATGGGATGACCAGCAAGGATAGCAGCAGGGATGGGGTGGACTGATCTGAGCCTATGAGATGTGTGCTGCAGATGGCAAAGCTGAAGAAGATCTCCAAGACCTTTGGGACCAGAAGATCATTAGTGAGTCCCAGATCAGACCCTAAGCAAGCCAGTAGGCAGCATTCTTTCAGGGTTCTGCTTTGAGTTTATGCCTTGAGTTTCTGCCTTGGCTTCGCTCTGTGATGGACTGTCATCTGTAAGATGAAATAAACCCTTTCCCTCTCAAGTTGATTTTGATCATGGCATTTATCACAGCAACAAAATACCAACCAAAAGATAATAGAACATAAAGTAGTAGACTAGGACAAAAATTCTATATCCTAACAAAGTAAGTTTTGACTAGTAAGAGGATCCTATATCACTTTCCTCATCTTATAAAAGGTATGTATATCTACATATGATGTATGTCTTATTAAAACTACCAAGAGCCTGGCGTGGTGGCGCATGCCTTTAATTCCAGCACTCAGGAGGCAGATGCAGGTGTATCTCTGTGAGTTCAAAGCCAGCATGGTCTACATAGCGAACTTCAGGCCAGTTGGGACTAAAGGGAGACCCTGTCTCAAAAAAAAAATACCAAAAATAAAAAAGACTACCAAGAATCAGAGCAGTATCAATAATCCATTTTATGTAAATTAAAAATAATAACCAGTATAACTTAAAAATTGGTGTTCACCTTCCTGATAACATTGTGGAGGAATAAAATATAAATTATGGGCTGGAGAGATGGCCTAGCGGTTAAGAGCGCCGACCGCTCTTGCGGAAGACCCGGGTTCAATCCCCAGCACCCACATGGCGGCTGAGAACCGTCTGAAACTCCAATTCCAGGAGAACTCCAGTTCCAGGGGAATCCAAGACCCTCTTCTGACCTCCGTGGCATTGCACGACACGGGTGCACAGACTTGCATGCAGACAGTACATTGATACACATATAGAGATAAATAAAAATGCCGGGCGTGGTGGCGCACGCCTTTAATCCTAGCACTTGGGAAGCAGAGGCAGTCGGATCTCTGTGAGTTCGGGGCCAGCCTGGTCTACAGAATGAGATCCAGGACAGCCAGAGCTACAGGGAGACCCTGTCTCAAAAAAAAAAAAAATAAAATATAAATTATATGGTAAAAGAAATTATGAGACATTTCTACTCTTTGATTGTTACTGATTTCTCTGTACTTCTAGTTCCTGAGGAAATCTGTTGTGAGATTATATATATTCTTAACTGTTTGGGTCAACAAATGTGTGTGGAAATGGAAAGAATTTAATTTTTAATGCCTTAGTTTCTGTCTCTTCCTAATCTTGGCAATTATGGAAGCTTTTATTAATGTAGAGATACAATATATTGAAATATCTCATTGTCAAGACATCACAAAACACTCTCAAGACATCCTGGTTCTTAAGTGGACTTTGCCTAGTTACTCATCTTGTAAGTTATTTATTCCACCAGCATAACCTAACCTATCAGGGCTACTTCAAAAGAAAATAAAGAATTAATCACAAAATGAGTGATAACTATGTCTATAACACATTTCATGTGTTGAACTTGCATGTTTTTTAGATTTTATTTATTTTTTATGTGTATGAATATACTGTCTGCATGTAGGTTTGTGCACCAGTGTCGTGCAATGCCATGGAGGTCAGAAGAGGGTGTTGGTTTCTCCTGGAAATGGAGTTAAAGACGGTTCTCAGCCGCCATGTGGGTCCTGGGGTTTGAACCCGGGCCCTCTGCAAGAGCAATTGGCACTCTTAACCGCTAGGCCGTCTCTCCAGCCCCGGTTGCATGTTTTTTAAAGTCTCTGAAGTGCAAGATTTTTTTGTCTGCAAGATATAAAAAAGAACACTTGGGGGCTGGAGAGATGGCCTAGTGGTTAAGAGCGCCAACCGCTCTTACAGAGGACCCAGGTTCGATCCCCAGCACCCACATGGCGGCCGAGAGCCGTCTGAAACTCCAGTTCCAGGAGGACTCCAGTTCCAGGGGAATCCGATACCCTCTTCTGACCTCCGCGGCATTGCACGACACGGGTGCACAGACTTGCATGCAGACAGTACATTCATACACATACGGAAATAAGTAAAAATTAATTTAAAAAAAAAGAACATTTTGATGATTATGGACAAATAAAGAAAATATAAATAAATAAAACAAGAGTTACCACGGTGTTAACATTTTTCACTAAATAAGAAATGATCTGTACAGGTTACAAAAACCAATGACCATTAACTTTTACGTGTGTGATTAAACTAACTGTGGGATAAATTATATCTTCTTTGAAACATACTTATCATTGGCAAGCTGCATACTTAGAGGAGGGGCTAAGGGCAAAGCCCAGCAGGTGCAGAGCAGGTTCCCCCAATGCTGTGAGAAGGTGCATGGGACTTTTGAACTCTGGGATGCTGCTGAGGCATATAAAAAGCCCACCACATGAGGCTGGGGGCTCTCACCATTCTACCAGCATGGGTGGAGGGCATGGAGTTCATACCAAGGCTTCGGCTGGCCATGTTGAAAGGGAGAAAACCAGCCATGCCGTGGCTTGCATGAGGGTATGTTTCCCCCCAGGACCCACCGTGCCATGTGGCTCATGTGAGCGTATGCTTTACTGCCATTGCTTTGTAGGAAAGTCCAACGAGTTCTAAGATGGAAGAGTTCTCTCCTTGCTTTGTCTTAGTAACCAGGGAACAAGAAAATGGCAGGGGCGGGGGGAGGGCACTGTGTCCATGGCTGTATCCTGTGGGTGCCCCTGCCCTGGGGTGGAAAATTCTCTGCTACACTAACATTTTCAGAGAATCTATAATTTCTTAAGACATTAGAAGTATTTGTTTTTAACATATATATAGTTATAAAGACATTGACGATCTGGGAAGAACAATTTCAGTCAAGTCGGCAAAATTGAATATTTCATTCTCTTCAGGATGAGAAAATGACTGGTTTGTGAAGCTGTGAGAAAAGGGAGCTGCGAGAACTTGAGGTGCTATGAACTTGAGGACGGTGCTGTGAACTTGAGGATGATGCTGTGAACTTGAGGATGATGCTGCGAACTTGAGGATAGTGCTGTGAACTTGAGGATAATGCTGTGAACTTGAGGACGGTGCTGCGAACTTGAGGACGGTGCTGCGAACTTGAGGACGGTGCTGTGAACTTGAGGATGGTGCTGCGAACTTGAGGACGGTGCTGTGAACTTGAGGACGGTGCTGTGAACTTGAGGACAGTACTGTGAACTTGTGGACGGTGCTGTGAACTTGAGAACGGTGCTGTGAACTTGAGGACGGTGCTGTGAACTTGAGAACGGTGCTGTGAGATTGAGGACGGTGCTCCGAACTTGAGGACGGTGTGCTGCGAACTTGAGGACGGTGCTGCGAACTTGAGGACGGTGCTGCAAACTTGAGGACAGTGCTGTGCATGTTTCTGTGTTGAGGGAGTGTGAAGAAAGCCCATGAAGTGGTAGACGCCTTTCCTCTAGGAATAAGCAAGACTAGGACCAGAGTCTCGAGACATGACTCTGTGGTTTGAGTGCATACTACTCTTACAGAGGACCACAATTCTGTTCCCAGCACCCACATCAAGTGGCTCTCAACCACCTGTAACTCCAGCTCAGAATCTGATGCCCTCTGCTGGACTCTCTGGGAAACTTCACTTATACCTGCACACACACACACACACACCACACACACACACACACACACACACACACACTCACACAGACACAGACACAGACACAATTTTAAAAATAAAATAAGTCTTTTTAAAAAGGTAGTAACAAAACCAAAAAGAACATTTGCTCTGTCTAAATACCTTGGGTTGAACAAGGGAATCCTTCCTCAAATCCAGAGTTGTATGAACCTGGAGACACACTGGAAGGGTGAAATTCCTACCCAACAGTATTTTCCCCACTATTTCCTCGTGTCTCAAATCTGGTCTCACATGACAGTTCTGGCCATATTTGAGGATCGTTCCTGTGCTTCCTCTGAATCCTCAATTCCCAAGTCTGCATACACTCAGCTCACTCAATTATTTTTTAGAATTTCAATTTTTATTCCAATTTTTAAAACAACAATGATCAAATTAGTTTCTCTGATCTCTAATAGAGATCCCTAGAGATACCAGTAGAGTAAGGCAACTTTTTATTGTTTTTCTGCCTTTTTAATAGAATACAGAAGAGTCTAGAAATGAAAGACATCTGTTATTATTCTTAAGCAACACATACCACAAATTATTAAGAGAAAAGATAGCGTTGTTCAAGAATCCAAGGCATGTTAGTGAACGTGCTGGCCCCACAAGAAGATGGGAAAAAGCATCTGGAAGGAAGGAAATTTTCATTCTTGGTCTTTTTGAGTCAAAGTCCAATAGACCACACTGGCCATGATAGGACAGAGATCCACCTGCCTCTGCCTCCTGAGTGTGGGACTAAAGGCATGCACCACCACATCTGCAGGAAGGAAAGAATCTTTTCAAGACTTTCACTACACAGTCCACAGTCTTTCAGCAGCAAGCAGCACCCTCGCCCACTTCCAGTTTTGCCTTGGCTCCTGTATTATTTCTGTCATTCTGGTTTTTCTACAGACACTTTAGCTGCTGCTTCTAAAGTTACTTGTTTCTTCTTGCTGTCCTCCCTCCCTCATTTTCATTTTAAAATCGTGCTTCTCTGGTATAGACACAGATGTCTGGATGGTATGTTAATCCATGAATTACATTTTTTTCAGTAAAATACGACAAGGTCCAAAGTAACCTACCATAACAATTAGTACTGCTTAAATGCCTGTATATCTAATTGCTTGTGCTTCATTAGTAGGATTGAAAGGTTATTCCTGGACAAACTGTCAGCCCATGAAAGGAAACAGCCAGAATTGACCAGAGTCCAAGACAACAGCTCCAGAGAAAGTAGACTGTTTTGCTTCTCGTCCACCTGTGCCCCTTTTCTAAGCCTAGGGAACAATCTTCAGAAGAGGGGGCATGGTAGAATGTAAGGGCTGTGATTTGGGTGAATGGTGAAACTACAGCAATATAGTCTGGACACTCATCTGATCAACTTGATTGAACATACAAGCCCCCCGCCCCAGCTGGATGGTGGAACCCATGAGCTGTGTGGGTTTGGGCACAACTGCTTGCAAATTGGTTTTACATGAAGGATGCTTGTACTCATAAATTATTGCTTGTTGTTAAAAAATGAAAAAAATAAAGTAATTTAAAAAAGAAATATCCTATATTATGAAAACAAAAGTTGTGCTTCTCAAAGTGTGCTCTGGAAACAGTAGATATCAGAATCACCTCTGCTGCTAGTCAACATGCAAATTCTAGGCCCTTTACAGGTCTTTAGAATCACTGTATCAGGAAGTGGGGCCTGAGTATTTGTCTTCAGTTGGAATGTCCCATTTAGGGTTTTTTTGTTTTGTTTTGTTTTGTTTTTTGCTGTTTTTGAGACAAGGTCTTCCTGTAGCCCCAGCTGGCTGGCCTGAAACTTACTTTGTAGACCAGGCTGACCTTGAACTCACAGAAATCTGCCTGCCTCTGCCTCCCGGGTGCTGGGATTAAAGGCGTGCACCACTATACCTGACCTGGTTTTTTGTTATTTTTTAAATGCACTTTAAAGTCTGATATAACTTTAAATGCCACTTACCCCCATCCATTATCCTGGCTACAACTTCCTCCTCATTCCTACAAACCAGACCACTTCTCTGTCTTGGAAAATTTGCTTTCAAACTATAGAAACAAACCCTAAACTCCTTTGGACCTCTTATTGTTGGCTCAAAACCAAACCAAACTTATGAACCAAAATCAAAATTGTAATGAGCATCTTCTCTGCCTTTCCCTCTTAGATTATATTGACTCCATCTACTTTCACATCTGTACCTTAACCTGATTGTCACCCATAGCTCCTCTTCTTCTGCCTATTCTGCTTCTCCTATTGTGTCTTCCAGCAAGACTTGTATGTTCTACCTCTTTAGCATATCTTATCTTTCTGATCTCCATCTCTAAACATTGGTTTGATTCAGGTCTTCTCATTTATCAAACAGATAATTAGTACCTTTTCTTTCTTAGTTTTAATCTTCTTTTAAACTATTTTCTATAGTATGTAAAATATGAATTTGTTCATATCTTGTCATAAGAAGCACCAATCCCATGGCCTCAATATATAACAGGAAATAGACTGCTTTCTCCTATGTCTCTTAGTCCTGGACTTACTAATATATTCTAATATCCCAAAGGTACTGATATTTCTTATGTTTTTATTTTTTAAAATGTCTTAACAGCGATCTGTCTCCTCTACCCTTCCTCTGCTTTCCACTCTGCTAGATTTTCTCATTTATCATTCAGCTTAAGCAGTCTTCCCTGGCTCTACAGCTATCGTGCATTTGGCTTCCCTCCAGGGTTTGTAGAGAATCCCATGTTCACCTCTACCCCTGAACTGATAGACACACTACATTTGATTTTCTGTTGATGCTACAGTGTTTCCTACTTGACAAAAGCTGTAGCACATCTGGGACTAGTGATGCAGGAAAGGATATAGGGTGTTTAAATGTATACATTTCTCAATTTCAGAAATGCACATGACCAAATGTCCCCAGATACAGGATTGGCTTTGGATAGATTTGTAAGTCTATTTAATCAAAGATTGATGACTCATTAATGAATCGTGTGATAGTTATATCTGCAGCAAAATGAAATACAATTTTTCTTTTCCTTTATTTTCAATGTTTTTATCAGTAATGTAGATCAAGACAAAGGCTGTATCCTTATCAAAACAGCATATCATAGAATGGTCAGAGAAAGCCTAACCCTGCAGTTGTAAAACTTAGTTTAAATGTCTCAGCAGACAGGAATATTGGCTGGACATCTAACATGAAAAAATTAGCAATCATAAATAAGGTCCAGATTTTAGCTTCAAGTCAATTAAAAAAAAAAATAGACGAGTGGATTTGTGCTGGTCTCAGCTCCCGTGAAACAGATTTAGGTATGTTTGTTGACTAGAAACATAATAAAGTCCAGCAGTATGACAGAGTCCCTTGCATAGATAACCCAACATTAATCCCAGTAAATATCTGAGTTCTATATTGGCTGATTTGGCTTAGTGTCCCAAAAGGTCCATTTGTTAAAGGCTTATTCTCTAGGGTGGGGCTGACAAAAGGTGGAAGCTTTGAAAGGTGGGGCCAATGGTTGGTCCTTAGGTTATTGATGCTGTGCCCTTGGAAGGAGTTATGAGACATGCCCCCAGTCTCTTCCTATTTTCCTTGGCCTCCTGATTTGTGGTTTCTGTTACCACCTGCTGCCTCTCCACAGATCCCAAAATCAACTTGGCCATTTGAACGTGAATTGAGATCTTCAAAACTGTGAGACAAATCTTTTCTCTTTATAAATTACCTCATGTATCACATTATAGTGACTAACATAGGTGGTATGATCTTTTGTATGACCATCATATTGGAGAAAGGGCTTTGAAAACATATGTGGGTATTCAAATAAAAGCAATTTAGAGGGATATAGAAGATGAATATTATGCTACGGAAAGATGTTAAAGTATAGTTATTAAAAGCCACTGAATGTTTTATGTATTTATCTACTTAACAAGTATTTATTGAACACCTCATTATGTGCCAGACACTATTTTCAGAACAAAAAAACTAAGTGGTAAATAAGACAGAGTATATTCCAACTGAGGTTCTGTTTGGGTAGAACGAAGGAGATGACAAAAATAGCTAATAAAATACATGTGATCATTGGTAACACACATATTAGCTTTCTAAAATTACATTTACGAGGGCTGGAGAGATGGCTCAGTGGTTAAGAGCGCCAACTGCTCTTGCAGAGGACCCCAGTTCGATTCCCAGCACCCACATGGCAGCTAAGAACAGTCTTTAACTCCAGTTCCAGGGGAATCCGGCAATGTCTTCTGACCTCTGCGGTATTGCATGACACGGGTGCACCAACCTACATTCAGACAGTACACTCATACACATAAAAAATAATAAATAAGCTTAAATAATTAAAAAAATATTAAAATTATATTTACTTATTATAGGTATGTGTGTATGCGCATGTGTGGGTATATCTCTGTGTGGGCACATGTACCATGACATGCGTGGAGGTCAGAGGAACCACTTACAGGAGTGGGTTCTCTCCTTCCACCGTGCAGGCTCTGGTCAGCACCCTCAGCAGCAAACATTGTTACCTGCTGAGTCACCTTGCCGGCTCTTTAAGTTTGGGGGTCTTGTTGTTGTTGTTCTTTGTTTTTGTTTTTGATACAGGGCCTCCCTGTGTAGTTCTGACTGATCTGAAACTCACTAAGTAGACCAGGCTGGCCTTGAACTCACAAAGATCTGACTCCCTCCCAGGTGCCAGGCTTAAAAGTCTACTACGCCATGCTATTAAATCTTTTTTTTTTTAATTTTATTATTTATTTTTGTATGTGTATGAATGTACTGTCTGCATGCAGGTCTGTGCACCAGTGTCGTGCAATGCCGCGGAGGTCAGAAGAGGGTCTCGGATTCCCCTGGAACTGGAGTTCTCCTGGAATTGAGGACAGTTCTTAGCCGCCATGTGGGTGCTGGAGATCGAATCCGGGTCCTCTATAAGAGGGTCGGTGCTCTTAACCGCTAGGCTATCTATTAAGTCTTTAACAAAGGCAGTTAAGTGTTCCTGGGCATCTTATACTGGGTGTGTGGAGGGACAGGACGGCCTCTCTGGGAAGACACTCTAAACTTGAATGCCTTGAGAGAGGATCCAGCTTTGCAGATCTCTGAGAACAGGGTTTTGGGAGAGAGGAGACTGAGCGCCAAGGCCCTTGTGGGTGAGCATGGTCCTCGTGGGTTTGAAGTCCAGGAAGAAGCTATGTGTGCTGGCCTATCAAGAGATTAAGACGAAGTGGTTCCAGGTGAGGATGGAGAGAAAGGTGGGGAGAGAGCTTGTGAACCTACTAACTATAGGTCACTAGGTTTAGGAGAAGTGACAACCTGTTAATAAACTGCAGCAGCAAAATTAATGCTAATTCCAAGGCAGGAAAAGTCCTCTTTGACTGTTGTAGACAGAGAGGATTTGGGGTCCCAACTTTGAACATATGGAGGACAGTCAGGAGCTGGCTGCAATTGTATATGTAAAAGACAGTGAAGAGTTGTCTATCAGGATCGGAGCAGTTGATTTAGGAAAAAAAAAACAGATTTGGGGTATATTTTAGTAATAAAAAAGAATGGATTTGCATATAGTGTGGATGTAGTTGGGGTGCAAATAAAGGAATCAAAAGTTAGCTTCGTATTTTGCCCTAATCCTTTAAATAGAGAAATATGTTATATGGAAGAAATTGGGATTACTGCAGAGGCAATGTTAATTTAAACCGAGAAAGTAAGTTTAAGACCCAGTGACAATGTCAAATAGCAATTGAGTGTAAGTATCCAGGTCTCAGTGATAAGGCATGGCTGAATATTTAAATTTGGGTTTTAGTTGGCATGTAGAATGTCTGTTATTGTCAGTAAAATTTCCCTGAATACAGCTTTCCCTCCTCCAAACCTGAACAACATTGGGAGTTAGTGCTTATTTCCGGTGGATGTGAAATACCAGAAAGAGGGATGGAGAGATGGCTCAGTGGTTAAGAGCACTGACTGCTCTTGCAGAGGACCTGGGTTCGATTCCCAGCACCCACATGGCAGCTAAGAACCATCTTTAGTGCTGGATGTGGTAGTGCACGCCTTTAATCCCAGCACTTGGGAGGCAGAGGCACGTGGATCTCTGAGTTCAAGGCTAGCCTGGTCTACCGAGTGAGCTTATACACACACACACACACACACACACACACACACACACATGCACACACACAAATACTGGAAACAGATACTTTATATAACCTTCTGGGGGTTATACAGCCTGGTAGGCTTTTGCTTTAGTGTCCTCCAGCATGTGGTATTAGCATTCACTGACCATACTTACTTGGACCTGTTACTGCATTATGGGGGAAGGTTACAAAATATTGCTACTTAATTATGTCATTTATTTCCTATTTCTTACTATATTTTTCTGTAAAGAAGATGCCTCATTATTTGAATTTTACTATTGATTAATACACATATTTTAAGGTTTAATTTTTTTTCACATAAATTTATTTTTATTTTTTTAACAAATCTAGACCCGTGTTCCCACCCATTCCCCCACCCTACCAGAGCTCATGCATTCTGCCAAACATGCTTTTCATGTCTTTCTCAGTCTTTCTCAATATTCTCCATGAGGAAGTTGACTGTTTTGAGCAGAAATTCACTGTTTCAGTCAGTTCTTCGATGCAGACCTTTCTGTTGTTGTTGTTGTTTCCAATATGCATCACGCCCAGCTGCTTTGGACAAAAGCTCAGGGGGCCCTACACAAGAAATACTTACAACTAGGTAATTGGCACTAGCATCCACAGATGAGGGATACCATTCCAACTTCCTCAGGACCATCCATCTCTTCTCCCTCCCAACTTCTTGTCCTCCTTTTATAATTTTGTATTATTTATTTATTTTAACCACTGAGTCCATTTAGTTCCACCCATATGCACAATAGAGTGGGTTCATCCACTAGAGTATGGAGAAACAACTAGTGGTCACACTCCTACAGAAAAGTGATTCTTCCTCCCTGAAAACCATCAACTACCGATAGCTCCTCAGCTGTGGGTGGAGCCTCAGGAGCCCCCTCCCCTTTTCACTGGAATTTTTTACTGGCTTGATCTTATGCGGATCTTGTGTAGGTAACTGCATCTGCTGTGAGTTCATGTGTGTATCAGCCACGTCATGTCCAGAGCACAGCATTTCAGCACTCTACCCTATTCTCCAGCTCCTGTGTTCTCCCCCCATCCCCCACCATTCTGAGTTGTTTTTTTTGCCTTAGGTGTGGGGTTATAGATGTCCCGTTTTTTTTGGCTGAGCCCTCACGATTGCTTCTTTTTAGTACTTTGACTGCATCTCTCCACTAACCATTATCCATTGCAATGAGAAACTACTCTGACCAAGGTCGGGAGCAGCACAAGTCTATGGCTATAAATAAATAGCTATTTAGAAGGCCGTTTGACAACATGATCATTTAGAAAGCAACATTAATAGGTTCTCCCTTAGGGCCAATGATTTCCCTAGCCATGATTTTCTACCATGTTTGCAGTACTCCTAAAATCCAACTGGAATGTGCTTGGTTACTCCGTAATGGTCATGCCATTATTGCACCATGGGCAGGTCCTGCTGGAAAGGTTGGAACTGTGGCATGCGGGGACCAGTGCTAGAAAAGACCATCAACACCTTTTCTCTCCCAGCAGCCTTCCAGCATTATGAAAGCCAGCCAAGAGGAGGTTTCCTGGTTAGTTAAATATTGATTTCTCTGTGTCCTGTGACAAATGTGTATGGTGTGTTCAGCAACAGGATCTTCGTAACTGCTTCGTGAGATATCTTTGTAACTGCTTTGCTTTTAGAATGTCTATCACAACAGCTATCCAGTCAGAGAAGGATGTGGAGATGCTAAAAGATAGAAAGAAGATGGTCGTAGGCTTACATTGAGTTGCTTCATGTCTGTTTTTGGAACAGCGAAACAATTCCTGGAAAACCTGGGTGGCCTTTTTTCTCATGTCATTGGTAAAGAAATGGGCTTTCGAGACTGGCCTTGACTCATCAACATTTACTCTGAGTCACACGGAAGAAGGGTGAGAGCTCAGACAAAATCGGGTTTTCCAAACTCCATCCTTCTTTTGGAGGACTGCCCACCTTACAATAACCCACATCTGGGAATAGTGTTGTTCACTAATGTGGGGCTACTTCTATTCAAACTTCCTCTTTTAAAAAAAATGTAGCCGGGTGTGGTGGCTCACACCTTTAATCCCAGGTCTTGGGAGGCAGAGGCAGGTGGATTTCTGTGAGTTCAAGGCCAGCCTCCTCTACATAAAGAGTTCCAGGACAGCTGGGGCTACAAGGGGACCCTGTCTTGAAAAGATTTTAAAAAATGTGTAATTGGCGACTATAGAGATGCCTCAGTGGGTAAGAACACTGGCTTCTCTTGCAGAGGACCCAGGTTTGATTCCCAGAACCCACACAGTGGCTACCAACCATCTGTTAACTCCACTTCTATGGGAATTCAATACCCTCATCTGGCCTCCATGGGCACTATACAACACAGGTGCACTTATACACATGCAGGCAATACACTCATACACATAAAATAAAAACTAATAACTAAAATATTAAAAATCATGTATTTTAACCAGGTTACAAACTAATGGGGTTTCATAGAGTTTCTTCACATATCTGAAGTCTTGATTAACTCACCTCAGTGTCTCCTTTACCTTCCTCCCTGTCCCCATCTCTGCTTAAACCTTTAGCTCCCAATATTCTCCCCCATTCTTCCATATCACAGTGTCCTACTGTCCTCTGCTATTATATTTTTACTTGGATTTCAAGATCCATAGTTTCCTAACTAGCTCTTTTCATGTACACTTCATTTTCTTTACGTCTTTGTCTGATCCCTTGTTTCTCCATTTCCCATGTCCCACTACCTGCTTGAACTGTTCTGGCCTTGGTATCCTTCCTCTCTATTTTCATTTCACCTATTTTCTACTGCCCATCTTCCCTAAGTGCATCCCCCCAATCTTTTTCTAGTTTCTTCCTTTCTAAGTGTATTCCATTTTAAACACATGAAAGATTTAAAGCTACAACTCACATATGAGAGAGAATATCTCAGGCTTTTGTCTTTTGAGGCCTGGATGATCTCACTAGTATAATTTTTTTTTCCATTTACCTGAAAAATTCATGATTTCATTTCTCTTTAGAGTGGAATAATATGCTATTATGTATATGTACCACATTTCACTATCCATTTTTCAATTGATGGAAAAGATATAGGTTGTTCCATTTGTCAATTGATGGAAAAGATATAGGTTAGTTCCATGAATAAAGTAAAAATTAACATGAATGTATAAGTAACTTTGTAGTAAGATATTAAGTCATTTAACTATATGCCTAGGAGTGGTATAGCTGAATCATGTGGTAGACATATTTCTAGTCTTTTAAGGAACCTTTGGACTTATTTCCAGAGTGACTACAGTAGCTTACCCTCCAACCAACAGTGTATTGAGTTCCTCTTTCTCCCCTTCTGGTCCAGCATTTGTTGTCTGATGATGGTCACTCTGAAAGGAGTGAGATGGAATCTTAAAATAGTTTTAATATGTATTCCCCTGATGGGTAAGGATGTGATATGTTGAACTCAGTGTTGAAATTAATCAAAAAGATGACTCTTCTGATGTTTAAATTGTCCCAGATTTTGCCAGTGAGAACATCTTCAATCTGGTTCCTATATGCTTTAAACATTACTTCTTTAGTTTTTGCTTTCTGGCTGAATAAGGTATCTAAGATTAGCTTTCCACTTTTCTGTCTTAGACATAGAATTATCCATTTCTGCAAGAAGTTATTATTTCTTTTATTTTTTTTGGATTTCTTTTTTTATTTTATATTATTCCAAAATATGCATATACAGTCCACACATAAGTCAAAATTAAAAATTCTGAAAATAAACTCTAGGTTGATTCCTAAACACATTTAGAGATTCACATTTTAACAGTAAATTTGCATGCAGGTATAAAGTCATGTAACTTTACATTCTTTTTTTAGAATATGACTACATATCCTCCATCTATATATAGTAATTACAATGTGTGAGTATAACTGGTAGGACAATTCTAGAGCCCATTTAGAGATTCACATTGGAATAGCACAGTTGCTTTCAGATACAATGAAATATAATAATAAAGTTGCTCAGTTTGCCTGACAACTGGGGATTTGGTGTTAGCATCCACAAATGAGGGAAACCATTCACCTTTTTTTTTTTTCTGGGACTGTGTTACTTCACTTAGTATAATTGTTTCAAGTTCCATCCATTTACCAGCAAAGCTCATGATGTCATCTTTATTTACTGCTGCATAGAACTCCATTGTGTAGATGTACCCCATTTTTGTTATCCAGTCATCAGTTGAGGGTCATTTGGGTTGGTTCCAAGTCTTTGTTGTGAAGAGAGCTGCAATAAACATAGCTGTGCATATATCTTTGTGAAGGGAAGCATCTTGTGAGTATATACCCAGGAGTGGTATGGCTGGGTCAGGTGGTAGGCTCATTTTGAGTTTTTTAAGGGTTCTCCACACTACTTTCCACAGTGATTGTACCAGTTTACATTCCCACCAGCAGTGGATGAGTGTTCCCCTTTCCCCACAACCTCTCCAGCATTTGGTGTCTTTTGTTTTCTTGATCTTGGCTAGTCTTATTGGAGTGAGATGGTACCTTAGTGTGGTTTTAATTTGCATTTCCTTAATTATTAAAGATGAACACTTTTTAAGATGTTTCTCAGCCATCTTTACTTCCTTACTGGTGAAGTCTCTGTTCAGCTCTTTACTCCATTGTTTGAGTAGGTCATTTGTTTTCTTACTTCTTTATTTTTTAAGTAGTTATATATTCTGGATGTTAATTCTTTGTCTGATGTATCAGTGGTGAAGGTTTCCTCCCACTCTGTGGGTTTTTTGTTCACTTACTTGATTGTTTTTTTAGCTGTACAAAAGTTTTTGAGTTTGATGAGGTTCCCACTTGTCAGCATTTGTCCTTATTTCCTGTGCAGCTGCTGTTTGATTTAGAAAGTCTTTTTGTATACCTATGTCTTGTAGGTTGCTGCCAACTTTTTCTTCTATCACTTTCAGGGTTTCAGGTTTTAGGTTGAGATCTTTGATCCACTTGGAGGTTATTTTTATACAGGGTGAGAGGTAGGGGTTTAATTTTGTTCTTCTACAAATGGTGATCCAGTTTTGCCAATACCATTTGCTGAAGATGCTGTCTTTCCTCCATTGAGCTTTTTTGGCCCCTTTATCAAATATGAAGTGGCTGAAATTGTATGAGCTCAAGTTTTGATCTTCAATTTTGTTCCATTGGTCAATGGTTCTTTTTGGTTTTTTGCCAGTACCAGGCTGTCTTTATGACTACAGCCCTGTAATATAGCTTGACATCTGGTAATGTAATCCCCCCAGTATTGCACTTTTCACTCAGGGTTGCTTTAGCTATTCAGGGTCTTTTGTTTTTCCATATGAATTTAAGGATTTTTTTTTCTAAGTCTGTGAAAAAGCTCATGGGGATTTTGATTGGGATTGCATTGAATCTGTATATTAATTTGGGTAGAAATGGCATTTTTACTATATTAATTTTTCCAATCCATGAGCATGGGAGATCTTTCCATCTTTTGATGTCATTTTCAATCTCCTTCTTCAGGGTTTTAAATTTTTTGTTGTAGAGGTTTTTGGTGTCTTTGGTTAGGTTTATTCCTAGGTATTGTGTGTGTGTGTGTGTGTGTGTGTGTGTGTGTGTGTGTGTGGTTATTGTGATTGGGAAGGTCTCCTTATATTCCTTCTCCAGCTGCTTATTGTTGGTGTAAAGGAAGGCTACTGATTTTTCTAGGTTTATTTTGTATCCAGCTGCTTTACTGAAACCTTTGATCGTTTCTAAGAGTTTTCTGGTGGAGTTTTTAGTATCCCTTAGGTAAACTATCATATCATCTGCAAAAAGGGATAGTTTTACTTCCTCTTTTCCAATTAGTACTCCTTTTATTTCACTTTCTTGCCTTATTTCCCTAGCAAGCATTTCAAGCACTATATTGAAGAGAAGTGGTGATAGTGGACAGCCTTGTCTTGTTCCTGCCTTTAAGGGGAATGCTTCCAACTTTTCTCCATTTAGGATGATGTTAGCTGTGGATTTCTTGTATATGGCTTTGAATACATTGAGGAATGATGCCTCCAGTCCAATTCCCTCTAAGACTTTAAGCATGAAGGGATGCCAGATTTTGTCAAAAGCTTTTTCTGCATCAATTGAGATGATTGTGTGGTTTTTTGTCTTTAAGTTCATTTATGTGTTTTATGATATTTATTGATTTATGTATGTTAAACCATCCCTGCATCTCTGGTATGAATCCAACCTGGTCATGATGGATGATCTTTTTGATGTGGGTCTGTATGTGATTTGCAAGTATTTTGTTGAGAATTTTTGCGTCTGTGTTCATCAATGATATGGGTCTATAGTTTTCTTTCTAGTTTGTTTCTTTGCCTGGTTTTGGTATTAGATTGATGCTGGCTTCATAGAAGGAATTTGGGATATTTCCCTCTGTATCCTTCTGAAAAGTTTGAGTAGTAATGGTTTGTAAGTCCTCTTTAAATGTTTTATAGAATTCTGCTGTGAAACCATCTGGGCCTGGGCTTTTTTTGTTGGGAGGCTTTTTATTACATCTTCAATTTCCTCAAGTGTTATGGGTCTGTTTAAGCTGTCAATCTCTTCTTGGTTAAGCTTTGGCGAATCCCAGGATTTCAGATACTAATCCATTTCTCTTAGGTTTTCAAATTTAGTAGAGTATAGGTTTTTGAAGTATTCTATGATTGTCTGGATCTTTTCTTTATCTGTTGTGATGTTTCCCCTTTCAACACAAATGCTATTGATTTGGAGTTGCTCTTTCTTTCTTTTGGTTAACTGGGTTAGAGGTCTGTCTATTTTGTTTATTTTTTTCCAAGAACCAGCTTTTGGATTCATTGAATTTTTTGTACTGTTTTCTTTGCTTCCATTTCATTGATCTCTGCTCTGATTTTTGTTATTTCTTCTTGTCTGTTGGGTTTAGGGTTCATTTGTTGTTGTCTTTCAAGTGTTTTTTAGCTGCAGTATTAGATTGTTTACTTGGTCTCTTTCTGTTTTATTAATGTGGGTACTTAGGGCTACAAATTTCCCTCTTAGGACTGACTTTAATGTGTCCCACAGGTTTTGTTGTGTTGCACTGTCATTTTCATTTAGCTCCAGGAATGCTTTTATTTCATTCTTTATTTCCTCTCTGACCCACTCATTGTTCAATATTGTGTTTTTTAGTCTCCGTGTGTTCTTATAGTTAGTAGGGCTTACCCTGGTGTAATATTGAGCTTTATTGTACTGTGGTCTGATAGAATGCATGGAACAATTTCAATCCTTTTGTATTTGTTGAGGTTTCTTTTGTGTCCCAGTATGTGGTCAATTTTGGAGGATGTTCCATGGGGCGCTGAGTAGAATGTATATTCTCTGGTGTTTGGATGGAATATTCTGTAGATATCTGTGAGGTCCATTTGGTGTATTGTATTGTTCAGTTCTGATGTCTCTATGTTTATTTTTTGTCCAGTTGACCTATCCAGGTTGCTCAGTGGGGTATTGAAGTCCCCCACTATTAGCGTACTGGGATTAATTTGTATCTTGAGGTCCTGAAGGATTGTGTTTATAAAGTTTGGTGCACCAGAGTTTGGTGCATAAATATTTAAGATTGTGACATCTTTTTAGTTAATTGTTCCATTGATAAGGATATAATGGCCCTCTTTGTCTTTTCTGATTAATTTTACTCTGAGGTCTATTTTGTCTGATATTAGAATAGCCACTCCTGCTTGCATTTTGGTACCATTTGCTTGGAATATTTTTTCCATCCTTTCACTCTAAGGTGCTATCTGTCCTTGAGGGTGAGATGGGTTTCTTAGAGGCAGCATATGGATGGATTCTGTTTCCTAATCTATTCTCCCAGTCTATGTCTTTTGATTGGGGAGTTTAGACCATTAATATTTAAGGTTATTATTGAGAGATGTGTGTTGTTTCCTTTCAACTTATTTTTCGTTTGCATTCTTGATCTAGGTATTTATTTACTCTGTTATGCTTTTGGTAATTTCTCTCTTGGGTTGCTTAAGGATAGTTGCTCCTTTCCTCTGTTCTTTGAATTGCTTTGAGTATTTTCTGAAGTGTTGGTTTTTTGACGTGTTCTTTCATTTTGTTTATATCATGAAAGATTTTTCTTTCTCCTTCAACTATAATGGACATTTTTGCTGGGTATAGTAATCTGGGTTGGCATCTAAAGTCATTTAGTACTGGGAATACTTTGGTCCATGTTCTTTTGGCTTTCATGGTTTGCACTGAGAAGTCAGGTGTGATTCTGATGGGTTTCCCCTTATATGTCACTCATTGTTTTTCTCTTGTGGCTTTCAGTATTTTGTCCTTGTTTTGAGCATCTAGCGTTTTAACTATTATATGACATGGGGAATTTCTTTTCTGGTCTTGTCTATTTGGTGTTCTATGTGCTTCTTGTATTTCTATGGGTTTGTCTTTTTTCGGTTTGGAGAAGTTTTCTTCTATTATTCTGTTGAAAATCTGACCAATACCATTCTCTTGGGATTCTTCTCCTTCCTCTATCCCTATGATGCAGAGGTTTGGTCTTTTAATAGTGTTCCACATTTCCTGGTTGTTCCACTCTTGTGTTTTTAAAATTTTTTCATAATCTTTACTTGAGGTTTCTAGCTGTGCTGTGTTATCCTGTAGGTCTGATATTCTTTTTTCTGCTTCTTCCATTCTGCTTCTGAGGCTTTTTCCCATCCTTTCCTGCTGATTGGATGAATTTTCAATTTCCTTTTTTATTTCATCCTGTGATTTCTTCAGTATTTCTACTTCCTTTTGGAGCTTTTCATTCTTTTCTTGTAGCTCCTTGCTTTGCTAGTCAGTTTCTTTTTTCCTTTCAGCCTGAGATCTTTTCAGTGCTTCCACTTCCTTCTGGAGTTTGTCATTCTCTCCCTCTAGTTCTTTTCGGAGTTTGTATTTCTCTTCCTCCAGTTCTTTTCTGAGTTTATCAATCTCTCCTTTCCAGAGTTTATCATTCTTTCCTTCTAGTTCCTTCATGAGTTTTTCATTCTCTCCCTTTAGTTCTCTGATTTGTTCTTTATAGTCTTTGAATATGTCTACAATTGTTCTTCTAAGGTCGGTGTCTTGGTTCCCTTCTAGGGAGATCTTGTTGTTGGGATCTTCTATAGGATTGGTTGAGTTTGGTGGGGATTTATTTTGAGCTTTTCCCATATTGTTTTCCGTTGTGTTTTTGGCATGTGTATTTTGTTGTTGTTGTTGTTTTTCTCCATTTGTTTATTTGTTTGCCTTCTGTTGCTAATCTCAAATGTTAATATGGAGGACTGGTTGGTGACTCCATTTGCTTCCTGTTGGTTTCTTCCTCAGTTATGGCTATGCAGCCTCAAATCACTGACACTGCTGGATCCTCCCAACAGCATTAAACTGCAGCACCAGCAGTTTATACTTTCCACCTCAGTATCAGTAGCTTGAGTGGGGGGTGGGGGGTGGGGGTGGGGTGAGAGAGTGTGGGTGTTTGGGGGGTTTTGAATCCTTTGGCTGGCGCACTGGTCCCCCCCCTGCCCTCTGTGCCCGCGCTGTTCGTTGTGCCCTTTTCTGACCTGCTATCCCCCCCAACACAGTTTCCTCTCTCTTTTCCTCTTTGTTTTTTTTCCCCTGGTGGCCCCGAGGGTGGGCCGTCCTTCTCCGGCCGTCACCTCCCCCCTCCCCCTGGCGGTCTGTGCCTGCTCTTGTTCGCCAACTCTCATTTCTTATTTTCTTTTTCCTTACTGCCACTGATCCTTTTGACCCCCACACTTTTCTCATTTATTTCCAGTTCACTGATTACTGTTTAGACCCTTCTAATTCTAAAAGCACATCGAAATATATATATATATATATATATATAATTTATGAAATAGTAAGTTCATCTTAATTTTTCAATTTGATTCTAACATTACATTATTTTATTTTGCTTGACATGGGAAGATCCAGTTTGAATTGGGGGCTAGTTCCCAGCTAGCACCCCTCAGGGAACCACGTGGATGAGAGTCAGGGGATTTCTCTGACCCCACCCCAAGGAGGAACAATCAATGTGACCTAGGTGTGTGATGCTGGGTGGGGCAATTGTGTGCAGTGGCACAGAGTTGGGGAGTCTATGAGTGTCCCTGGAAATTGATGTCATTTAGTTTATAAAAGCAGGCCGTAGCAAGGAATAAATTTGAATTTCCCATTAACATCATCATGGAATTCCCGGCCATCATTTTTTAATCTTTTGCATGCACACAGGCCAAAGCATGCCTGCATTTCATTTGGGTGGCCAGTGGGTTGGAAAAAGGTTCCATTGCAGACCACCAATCTGGACAGCTGGTGTTGTGAGTGGACATAGGCCGAAGATAGGCCTACAGCCATCAGCCTGAAATTCCTGTCCAGGGTTCAGCAGTCTCTGGGCAGGTGGGAAGTCACAGCCAAGAGTGGGAAATGTGTCTTGTTGTCCCAGGCTAAGGGCCTGAGTTGGAAATACAGTCAGGCCGGGCTACAGGAAGTAGCCAGCTGGTCTCTGCGCTTAGAGGCCAGTTCCCTACAGCAGCTGCTGGCAGGTGCTGTTTCCCTGTCCCCTTAGCAGGGTTGCGTGGTTTTTGTTCATCACAAAAGAAAGCTTCCTACAGCTTTATGTTTGCATTTTTCCTGAAAGTGAGGAAAATATGAATAAATAAAAATGTTTGCCAAGCATGGTGGTACACACCTTTAATCCAGCACTCAGGAGGCAGAGGCAGGCAGATCTCTGTGAATTTAAGGCCAGCCTGGTCTACATATTGAGCTCCAGGCTAGTTGGGACTAAAGGGAAATCCTGTCTCAAAAAGCACCAAAAGAATTTATGCTACAATTTGCAATATACTTTAAGTAGCTTTTTATTATTATTTTTTTTATGTGTATGAGTGTACTGTCTGCATGTAGGTTGGTTCACCCATGTCATGCAATGCCTCGGAGGTCAGAAGAGGTCATAGGATTCCTCTGGTACTGGAGTTAAAGACAGTTTTTAGCCGCCATGTGGGTGCTGGGAATCAAACCCAGGTCCTCTGCAAGAGCAGTCATGGCTCTTAACTGCTAAGCCATCTCTCCAGCCCCAGTAGCTTTAAAAAAATATAACACCCAAAATATAATTTTGAAAAGGTAAATTTTGCCTGACATGGTGGTGCCTGCCTTTAATTCTAGCCTTCAGGAAGCAGAGGCAGGCAGATCTCTGTCAGGTTGAGGCAAGCCTACTCTACCTAGTGAACTTCAGGCCAGCCAGAGCTACATAGCAAAACTTTGTCTCAAAGAAAGAAAGAATAAAAGGAAGGAAGGAAGGAAGGAAGGAAGGAAGGAAGGAAGGAAGGAAGGAAGGAACTTCCAGGCAGGCTGGAACTAGGGAGACCCTATACAACAAAAAAGGAGAATAGTAGATTTTGAGCTATCTTTGTAACTGCTTTGTGAGATACCTTTGTAACTGTTTTGTTTTTAGAATGTCTATCAGGACAGCTATCCAGTCAGAGAAGGATGTGGAGATGCTAAAAGACAGAATGATGATGGTTGTAGGCTTACATTGAGTTGCTTCATGTCTGTTTTTGGAACAGGAAAACAATTCCTGGAAAAACCTGGGTGGTCTTTTTCCTCATGTCATTGGCAAAGAAATGGGCTTTCGAGATTGGCCTTGACTCATCAACATTTACTCTGAGTCACATGGAAGAAGAGCGAGAGCTCAGACAAAATTTGGTCCCCACAGACAAACAAGAAAGGAGAGGCCTACAGCCTGGCGTCGCTGTCTGCTGTATCATTATGATTTCGGGACCACTTCCCTAAATATGTGACAGATTTTGTTCTACATCCTTTATGATAATATTTGGCAAACTACACATCTCCGGTGCTGGGACAACAGTGGCAATGACTTTTCAACATAAATGGATACATTTAGATACATAAATGGAGCCATCAAGGCAAAAGTTTGTTTGACAAAATACTCAATAGTTTTGCTTAAGACATTTAATCCTTGAAGCTTGTTATATTAAAAAAAAACCCAAATAATTGAAAGAGCTAAAAAGACCATGTGATAAAATGGTTAATTAGATCACAATGTAGTTCCATAGTGGACGTAGCTTTTCCAAACAAAATAATTGTGAAAATCATGTAGTAGGAAAAGTGTTTATAAAGATTGATGGAAATATCCTGGGGATAGCTTAGTTGGTAGGGAATTTGCCTACCACAGAGTATGTCATGGCTTTGATCGTCAGTACTACATAAACCAGGCATGGTGGCACATGCCTGCGATTCTAGAGCTAGGGTACTGAGGCAGGAGGGTCAGAGGTCCAAGATCAGTTTCAGCTACATAGAGAATTTAAAGCCAGCCTGGGCTATATGAGACCCTACCTCAAAGAGGACAAAGGAGGAAAGATTAAAAAAGAAAGAGAAGATAAAAGAATAGTTTAAGTATCATATCTGCCCTAAGGACAGGCTGAAACATAACAACAGGGCATAGAAAAGGAGGTGGGATTCATAGGGATGGGTGGACAGTAGACTGAACCCAGCATGGTGGCTTATGCCTTTAATCCCAGCACTTAAGAACCAGAAGCAGGCAGATCTCTGAGAGATTGCGTCCATCCTGGTCTATACGGTGAGTGCTAGACCAGCTGGTCTAGCTATAGGGAAAACCTGTCTCAAAAACAAAACCAGAATAAAATAAAATAAAATTGATTCAGAATTTTGTTGTTAGTCAACTAAGAAAAGGCAATGAGGGGGAAGATATCTCTTTTTAAAAATATCTTATTTTTATTTTATGTTTATGAGTGTATTGCCTGCACGTGTATAAGTGCACCTGTGTCATGTACTGCCCGCAGAGGTCAGAAGAGGGTGGTGGATTCCCTGGAACTGGAATTACAGACAGTTGTTGGCCACCATGTGGGTGCTGGGAATCAAACCCGGGTCCTGTGCAGGAGCAGTCAGTGCTCTTAACCGCTGAATTCTCTCTCCAGTGTCAGGGGGAAAATGGTCTTTAAGGTTATGAAGCCAACCTGTTAAAAGAATCTAAACCTTTCTGAGAAAATTTTGACTACATCTGCAAGCATTTTTTGTAGTCTACCTCATCCCACCGTTCCCCTAACAGAATGTGGATTGTACCACTGGAATGTCTCATCTCAAAAGCTGATGGAATTTGCTTCATTCGCCCTGGGTGCTGCCAGGAAGCTCTGTCTGGAATTGATTGCTACAGCTTTCCCCAAGGGCAGTTGATTGCTTTTTGAGAAAACCTCAGGAGGATTTGCTGTCAATGTTTGTCCTTAGATCTTGTGGCCCTGGCTGAAGCAGAACCCGACAAAGGAGGATCCAAGGACTCCTTAGTGGAGAGGTCTTTGGAGGGCAGATCTGTCCTTAGAATTGTGTCAAGAGTTGAAACTTAGAATTTGGAAAACATGATAAAAAAAAAAAAAAGAGCTGGGAATCAACATTAGACATAAGGCTGTGTAATGGGAATGGAAGTCAGAAGAAAATGAGATACTCCCAAGCTTGTGTGAGGACTCCTAACGTAGGTTGGGCCAGACCTCCTCGCAAAGGATTGAACTCAATGTCGATAAGTAACAGGGTCTTTGTTTTCTTCTGCACTCTTTGCAGTGCCTATAGATTATATTGGCTCTTCTCATTTTAAAAATTGCCTTTAGTGAATAGAAATTTAGTCTTTTTCCCTTTGCAACAACCTCTGCAAGAAATAGCTCTGTGAAGGCTGTTGCTTCATCTTCTGTAAAGCCACTTTGAAGACATCATCTGTTGTTTTACTCAACATGGGGTGACAAATTCTTCTTACAGCTATGCAATAAAAGCTTTTTTTGAATTCCTTTAAGAATGCAGTGTCAGGAAAACATCTTCCTTCTCAGCACTGGTTAGCTTCCTTTTATACAACAGTGAGAACCAAGAAACTATAGTTTTCATTCTCTTTTTTGCTTGAGTACCAAGAAGCTCATAGTTAAATGTGGCGATTAAATACTTTCTTTACAGTTGGTGTCAGGTGTAATTATCTCTTGGGCTTTTTTCTTTCATTCTTTTTTTTTTTTATGTCATCCTACTATATATATTTTGACTGCTCAATTTACATATGTATTCTTCTTTGAGTTACATAAAAATCTTAAAGGGAGAAATAGATGAGCTATAAATAAATATCTGCTGGGAAAGTTGAAAACAGCAATTTGTCTTAAGAAGAAAAGGGGTTTGGATATCCACCAGGTCTGAATTTGAATTCTTTCTTACTCTTCTGTGTGTGAACTTTTTGAACTTGAGTTTATTGGTTACCTGGATTAATACTCAACATCCTCCTTCGCAAAGGGGTCAGATAAACATAAACAATAGTTGTATTGTCTGGATTAAGGATTATCTTCCTTGAATAAGGATGGTATCTTTCTTATTTTAATCTAAAAACGCAGACACAAAGCCTGTCATGAACTGCAGGAGAGAGGATCATGTTTCTAATAACTAGGAGAGGTAGGACTAGTACATCATATAATAGGAATCTGAGTTTGGATTCCAAAAAGAAGCAGTTTTCTCACTATTAGATAATTTTAGCAATGGCTTATGGTTCTTATCACTGTAAGTGGATATTGAGTACTCTCAAGGTAATAGAGACAGAACTTGAATGCTGGACAGAGAGAGCATTGTTCCAAACTCTAAGTATTCTGAATATACCACCTTTAACCTCATGATACCCATTGTTAAAGCCAAACTAAGCAAATCTAATTGGACATACCCAAAACATCCTTTTCCCTAAGTTCATGCTTCTAAAGACCTTTGCTATTTTCTAACTATGTTTTTGAGACAAGGTCTCCCTGCAACACCAGCTGGCTTGGAACTCTCCATGTAGACAAGGCTGGCCTTGATCTCACAGTGATCTGCATGCCTCTACCCCCCAAGCATTGCGATTAAAGGTGTGTGTTACCACACCAGGCTTAATTTTTCTTTCTTTTCAGAGTTGTTTTTATCTGAAATTCATCAAGCTATGTAGAACCCACAGAGATCTTGAGCAAATGAAAAGGACCTAGAGTTGAAGACAAAATTTCTCTTTATATTAACTTAGTATTGTCTATAAATAAACTGATTTTTAATTTAACAAAATTTACACTGACCCACAGATCAGTCCATGAAGGAGTCAGCCCCTTGACTGAGTCTTTGGGGGGGCACTTTTATATACATGAGACAAAAGTAAGCAAAGAGCAAATAACACTCATGTGGTAATTAAATAAGTGGTTTACAGGTAACACGTGGTCACAAAGGCTGCAGGAATGTGACATCCTTGAGAAACAAAGACTTCTGTCTTGGCTGAAGTTTATAGGAAAGACCTGTATTCTGGATGACTATAGGGAGCAGAGGGGAGATTGTAGTCTGCCTTCTCCTGGTTATCTCCTGTCTTAGAACTTTTCCTGCTCTAAAGTTCTTGATGACCATGACATTTTAATATCTTTTAGCAACCAACAGACATATTTTCCTATTTCCATTATATCACACTTAAAATTTTTAACTTAATTGAATCTGTTGATCATGTATAAGTGTGGTGTGTGTGTGTGTGTGTGTGTGTGTGTGTGTGTGTGTGGTTTGTCTGTTGCTCTGGGAAAACTTCATAATTTTTCTGAATCTAAGAAAATCAACCTTTAGGGTCAATTTCTCTTTCTTTCTTTCTTTCTTTCTTTCTTTCTTTCTTTCTTTCTTTCTTTCTTTCTTGCTTGCTTGCTTGCTTGCTTGCTTGCTTGCTTGCTTGTGTAGATGCCTTCTGTTTCTTTCTCATACGTAATTTCTCTGGCTAGACTTTGAATGCTCAATTGACTAGGAGTGACAAGACTGAAGAACTTGAAGGCAATGTCTTCTGTGCTTCACCATGGAGTGCAATGTTAACAGTGAGCTTATCACACTTGGCTTCTATTGTGTTGAAGAATGGCCATTCTATTTCCAATAGGACATGAGTTTTATCACAGGGGATGGTAAATTTCAAATGCCTGTTCCCGTGTCTATTGAGGTAATCATGTTTTTTTGTCCTTCAGTCTAGTGATATTATGACACACATTTATTGATTTGTATACTTTAAACCATCCTTCTCTCCCATGGATAAATCCACATGATAATAGTAAATGATTCTTTTAATGTGTTCTTGAATGTGGTTTGCTAGTATAGTTATGTGTCAATTAACAATGAAGACACATTCTGAGGAATGCATTGTTAGGTGATTTTGTCATTGTGTAAATATATAATAGACCACACATATGACATAATCTATCGGGACCACCATAGTATATGCCTTCCCTTGGCTGAGATGGCACCACACAGCATGATTGTGTTTTATTGGGATGTTTTAGGTCTGTGCTCATTAGCCAGGCTGATTTCTAGTCTTCTTTCAGGGCTATATGAGTCTAGCTTTGGTTTACAGGGTCATGCTGGCCTTTCAGAATAAACTTGGAAGTACTTCCTTGTCTTCAAACTTTCAGAAGAGTTTTCAGAATTGGTATTAACTCTTTTTTAAATGTTTATTAGACTTCAGTCATGAAGTCACCTGGTCTAGAGATTTTCCTCACTGGGAGATCATTATGATTTGATCTCTGTTTGTTATTGGTCGGTTAGGATTCTTGTCTTGGTTATTCAGTTTCAAGGAGTTTATAACTTTCTTTAGGTTGTCCTGTTTGTGTGCTGTTGTTTACAATAGTCTCTTGTAATTCTTGATAGTTCTGTTATCAGTTTCACCATCTCCCTTTCATTTCTGATTCTGTTTGTTTGAAACTTCTTTTTTCTTAGTTTTTAAATTTTTTTTTTAGTTTTTATTTCATTTACCTTTTCAACAAATAATTCCTAGTTCATGAATTATTCTATCATCTGTCAAGTCTATTTTAGTTGTTTCAACTCTGATTTTTGTTCTGCATTTTTATTTTTAAATTATAAATGAACAAATAATAAACACACTTCTATTTTTATTTTTATTCAAAAATTGAGGGCAAATTCTGAGCTCCCTATTGACATCTACCATGAAGAAAACAATAGCCAAGCCTACCTAATCTTTTATAAATATATTCATATTCATCTTATTTATGTATTATTCACCTTGGTTGCATGGAAGGATTTAGGCATTGATTGCAAATATCAAATTCTACCTTGGTGGGCTTGGGTAGTTATTTAGCCTCTATAATCTTTTATTGATACAGAAGTAAAATGAGCTTGGTGATAGGTTGTTGTGTGGCTTAAACAATGGAATTATGCAATGCACCTGTCATAGGCTAAGTGTGTAAGATTTTCTATCTAAATATTTTGTTCACATTCTTCCTTATTATCTCATGGGAAGTTTCCTCAGATTGTATTAGCCCAGAATGCTAATGCTTTTCATTAGTCAATCAATTACAGATGGTCCTCAACTATTTCATAGAAAAATTTTAACTTTTGATGACTTTATCTCTTCTCTCTAACTAAACTATAAGCTCTGTTTATTCATGTATTCACTCAGTCATTTGCTTAATTAATATCCACTTATTTAAGAGACTAAGTTTAAATCAATGATTGATACTTTAAATGGATGTGCAATATGAATATCTTAAGATATATGCTTCCGGGTAACCATAGTCAGACATATCAAATGGAACACTGAATGGGTAAGTGCTCTAAACATCACACATGAACATTGTGACTTAGAATAAAATGGAGAAAAAATAAGTTTGGAAAGAAAGGAAATCAATTAACTGATTGTCATAGTGAGCCAGGTAAGATTAAAGAAGTTTCTGAAGAAGTGATAATAGATAAAACAGGAAAGAATAATTAAGCATAAAGATTTTGGCTAAGAGAATATTCCTGCAGATGGGCTCACAAATTATCCAGTGTCTGGTTACCAATGAATCTGAAGGAAAGGAACCAAGACTTTGAATGTCAGTGAGCTGCAGGTGCCACAGAGTGACATGGCAGTTTCAAACCAAAGGATGTTTGGGAGGGAGGATGAGTGAAAATTTGAATGTTTTTGGTCTCAAGTGTTGGTGAGACATTCAAGAGAAGATACAGAAGTGTTAATGAGAAATTAGATGTAAGATCCCAGAACAGAAGTGAAAGATGCAGCCAGAAGTTATCCTAAAGCACATGGAAAAAGCAGCTTCAAGCAGAGAACAAGTGGGCAAGAGCCATCTGCAAGTGTCATGGTTAGAGTCGGGCAGGCAGGCACAGGAGGGGAAGGACAGGAACTGACACTGGGATGACAAGGCAGGACTAGGGTCTCAAAGATCATGTGTGTAAGATGAAGCACTCTAGAGGATTGTTTTTGAGCATTCAGTATGCACATGGGCTGTCAGATCATCAAACTAAAGACAGCATAGAAGAAGCCCACACATTGAATTTGAAGTTAGCTTACAAAAAAGCCCAAGGATCTGAATGGAGACTCTCATTTTTAAGCTTCGCTGAATTATGATACTTGAAATTCCACAAGTCCTTCCTATTATTAGTCTCAATTAAGTTTTCCACTCGAGATAAAAGCCCCTTTTCATTCACTTCCTCTCTTTCTACTCTTTTATCTTCATCTTCTGAGAGAGGAAGATGACCTTTCGTATGCTCAACACATCAGCAAAATATGACCCTGGATTCTGAGACAAGGGCACTCATTTTCAAGTCACCAAGGGGATTTCCTTAAACGGTGTTGGCCACCCAGCAAAACCACCCTCGTCTTGGTTTTGAGCCTCAGTGGGAAAGTGACAGCTATGGATCCCTCTTCAGACAAGAATTCTCTGGCACAAATCCCAGAGCTCCTGTTTCTAGGGACATCTCCTTGCTTTGGTTGCACCTGATCTAATGATTCTATAATGAGAAGCAACGTGATATTGCCATCTTCTATCTCTGACCCGAATGTGAATGTGTTTGCAACAGAAAGGAAACTGGAGGAAATGAGAACAGGAAGGGTTCTATTATCAGGCCAACATGCCCTTTATTGCAGCACTCCAAATGCCTTATTGACATTCCTATTCACGTCCAACCCCCGCGTAATTAATCACTGGTGCATTTGCTATCCCATGCTACAAAGATATGTCTTGAAGCCTTTTCAAGTTTCTTCCAAGCTTCTTGCGTTGGCATTTTCCCAAGCTGCTTCTTGAAGAACAGCAAGCTGGTATTTGGAGCATATGGCGGTGGTCTGTTTGTGTGTTCATTAAATCAAGATACCAATGAAAAGAAAGCAGAAAGCTTTCTGTCCTTTAAATGAAATTGTCAACCCAGATATCTGCTGCCTTTCTCAAGTCTTAGTCTGAAATGCCTGGCAAGTGGGGCTGTGTTATAATGACAAATTAATTCATATCAGACTTTGATCATAGCCTGAAAAGTTTTCTGACATCAATTTTCAATGGTTGCATTTAGAAAAAAATCAGAATTCACTCTGATGCCTCCCAATTCCTAACAAACAAAAGCAGAGAGAACTCTTGGTCTATCTGGAGTGTCAATCTCTAACATGAAGCTGGAAAGGGGGAGTTTGAGGACTGTCACAGCTCTGTGTAAAAGGAAGGCGGTGTTGGTGCATGGTCCAAACCCAACAGGAGGGGGCTCTCTTGGCGACCAAGGCCTGTGCACAAACAGGATTGTGTAGCAGCTTCTCTTCCCTCTCATTTTCCCTTGCTCCTTCCTCCTGCCATGTAACGTGTCAAAAGCAAATGAAAATTGAGAGGATTCGGCTGAAAATAGAATTGAATTCTATTAGTCAGCCTAATAGTGAAGGTGCATTTGGAAATACAGTGCAGTATAGCTAATGTTTACCACTTGACTTCTTCTGCCCCAGGCTCAAAATGCATAATGATGCAAATTAAAACCCAGCAAATAGAGGAGCTGGAATCTTAAAGATAACCATACCTAACTCAGGGTATGACAGAACAGCTGCTCTTTAATTAATCTTACGTAAAGACTAAAGCACTGCCTTAAGATGCACGCTGTTTATGACAACTGTGTGTGTGTGTGCGTGTGTGTGTGTGCGTGTGTGTGTGTGTGTGTGTGTGTGTGTGTGTGTGTGTGGTTAGTATACTCCTGGACTCCCTCGTGCAATTGTTGCTGCTTTGTAACGCACACAAAGCCCTGCTAACAACCCCCATCAGCCGGAAAGGAAAATATGGGCAGGAAGGTAGTGAGATGAGAATATGATTTTAGAATTTAAATGAGGCCAATCCCCAGATGCAACTTTCATTCCTTATTTGTGGGGTTGGATTGGGAGGTAGAAACTTAATCTGAATATTTTATTTTTTTAATATGGGAAATCAACTATGTGTGTTTTCATACACACATACACCATGTTTATATGTCATATTTTATATACAGCTTAATGGTCTTATACATATCGTACAGCGGTTAAAATTGCAGGCTTTGGAGCCAGAATGTCTACTGAATCTTAACTTCTCTATTGCCTACCTGTAACATCAGATAAGTCACTCATTTCTGAGCCTCAGTTTCTCTTCTTGCACTAAAAGGACTAATAATTACAGTTTTGTGTTATTGTGAAGATGGTTCCATTATTACTATAATTACTTGGTATATCACACTGACCATGTACTAGGCTTAAATACACTAGTTAATTTCCATGAATGCATTCCATCATCCTAATAATTTCCTTATAGTTGCCAAACTCCAAACTGTGACCAAAATACTTGAGTCTGCAATAATGCTAGCTGTAAATATTGCCACTCCCTTATAAGTAATAAATAGTAGATTTATTACATATATTACCATTTAACTCTTACCGCTCCTCTGCAAGAATGGGTCTGTTGGTGTCTTTATGTTACAGCTGGCTACTACAACTCAGATTATCCATTCAGGTTCCTAAAACTGCAGGAAGGGAAAGTGACCAAGTAAAGATGCCGGACAGACCAACATCATCTGATTGAAAATTTTGCGCTTGAGTCCCCTCTTACTTTGAAACTGAAATGATGGGTAATTATAAAAATTGAAGGGGTAAACAAAAGAGAGGTACAGTTTTGAGGTTCATTGTAATAATGTTTGCCATCAGTCCTACCAAATGAAGCCTGCTTGGCTCTGAAGAAAATGGAGGTTATCTTCTATGTCAAGAGATAGCCTAGCGGTTAAGAGCACTGACTGCTCTTGCAGAGGACCCGGGTTCAATCCCCAGCACCCACAAGGTGGCTGAGGACCGTCTTTAACTCCAGTTCCAAGGGAATCTGACGCCCTCTTCTGACCTCCGAGGCATTGCAGGACACGGGTGCACCAACCTACATGCAGACACATAGAAAATAAATAAAATTTAAAAAAACCCCACTCTTCTGCAGTAATACTATTTTGGACCCGGGGCCTTTCATCAATTTCAATATTCATTTTCTCCCTCAACTGCTGTTTGATATCCCTGTAGTTTTTATTTACCAAACATGATGGTGAGATTCTGGAAGCAATGAGACATCTAGGCGAGGTCTTAATTTTTGCTATGACATGAAGTCTATTCTTGTTGCCTATACAGGTTGGCTGCTGTTTTCTAGCGGCTGCTTTAAGGTTGATGCATATGAAATCCACACACTGTTTAGAATTAAGTAGAAGGAAAAAGGGGGAGCAAGGGAAAAAAGATGAAGAGAGAAGTGAGATGCTAATGTGTTTTTTTTTTTGACACTAAAATTGAATCCTTCAGTGTAAAGATTTCAAAGCACTGACAACCGTTCTCCTGTTTGCTGGGGAAGCTTCATTTAGAGGTATATTTCCCCATGGATATTGAGTCTTCCAGAGATGAACGCAAGAAGCTAATCACAAACAAACAAAGACAAGACCAGCCAGGCTTACTGTCAGCCACCTTGTTCCTGCCACTGGAGGGGGCCTCTCAAACCCTTCTCCTAGTACACCAAAACAAACCAGATGGGTGTGCTATCTCCATCTTTTGGCCTTTAGCGGTCTCTGGAACAAAAACTTGTAGCAGGGGCCTCTTGAAGACTTGCTTGAAGGAGAAAGAAGAGAGAGGGAGAGAGAGGAGAGAGAGAGAGAGAAAGAGAGAAAGAGAGAGACTGGATGGAATCTTGAATAAAAATGATAGGTTATGCTTTAAGCTGAATAAAAATAAGCCATCTGAAGAGCATATAGAATTGACTAACGTGCTGCCTCCGGAAAGATTCATTTTTATTTGTCTATCTATAATGAAGGAAGATAGAGAAATTTGAAAGTGCCATTTCTGTAATGTTCACTCTGGTGAAGGGTTTGCAAACAATATAAAAATAGCGTTTCTCCCAAAGTGATGGCTTTGCTTGAAGTTTATCCACCTCTCCATTTCTAGCACATCCTCACCAACCCTCCCGCCCCCCCTAAAAAAGAAATCAAAGCTTCCATAGTCACTGTGAAGAAAAGACAGCAATCTTTTGTATGTTGTTATAATTAACCAGGCCCGTTTCATCATCAGATTATAGAATGGGATGCAGCGTTTAAAAAAAAAAAAAAAAGAAGAAGAAAAAGCAAAGAGAAGAAACCAGGAGAAATGGCCATTTTAATTGCGTGTTTCTCTCTTCGCTTTCCCAAATTGGTTTCGTTTCCTCTGAGTAGGGTAAGTGCCAGGGTATTCACCGGAGCAGGGGCCAGAGTGGATTCCAACATTCACCAGCATTTGAATTACCTCCGGACAGTTTGGCGGCCTCTAAATTTATACCCTTGAAGGCACAGCAACAAGCCTTCATCTCCTGTGGAAGAAACTTGAAAGCATGCCAGAACAGGACCTCCGTCCTCCCTGTCTGAGTCCTGGCACGTAGAATCACACAAGAAAACAAAAGGCATTTGTGAGGAGCCGTCCAGGAAGAAAGATTAACAATATAAACCAAGGGGGGAAAGAGAAAGAAGAAAAGGGGGAAAGGACCCTTTAAAATGGTTTTTGTGCTTATTTTAATAGAACTTGCACCGTACTGAATATCCTCTAATCAAAACCAAATGCTTGTTGCTGTACGGCTCTGAGTCTTTGTTCCCAGGCAATGCCCACTCCGCTTCGATGGGGGTGGGGGTGGAGCCCCGGCTGGCTGGCTTATCTTTCCACCAAGAATAAACAATGTTGTCCTCAAGGTTAGGCCAAGCTTCTGCCATGAAAACTCCAAGAAAACCCTCCAAGGGCAGCTGAACCCAGTTCTCCACCCACCGCTCCCAGATGCCTGATGAAAACCTCTGAAGATTTTTTTTTTTTCTCCTTTTCCTTTTGATCCTGAAATTTGTCTGGGGACAAGACTAGAAGAAAGAGCTTCTCCCCCCACCCCCACTCATCCTTGGCTTATTCGCTCTGTCAGTCCATCTGTTCATCTCTATCTCGTGGCTTTTCCTTCCTTTCTCCACCCTTTTCCTCAAGTCTTTCTCTGTCTTCCTCTGTCCCTCTGTCAGTTTCTGATTCAATTCAGAAAAAAAAAATCCATCAGCTTCCAATTTGATTGGCTAATGTTGTCTGACCTTGACTTGATGTGGGCTGGGAGGATTTCAGCCTCTGGTTTTATCAAGATTAGCTTTTTGTCTACACAGGAGTACCAGAGTTAGTAGCTCATTCTCTCATCTTTTACCTTAGCCTGGCTGTTCTCTCCTCTAATTTCTCAAACAACAGGGAGAAAATAAACAGAATGACTGTGATGGTTATGGTGATAGGACTTTTACCCGAGGGCACAAGGGACGCAGCCATATTCCAGTCCTGGGCTCAGGATAGATGTCTCGGTGGTGTTGTACTGGGTGATGCTATTAAGAGAGTTGGCAGAGTGCTTTGTTTTTAACATTAGACAATTCCTTTCAAATGCTTGTGGGGTGTCCAAGGCATCCTACATGGGGGAACAGGAAAGAAACTCAGATACACAGCCCTGAACCTTTTCCTGTCAACCCTGCTCCTTGCAACACAAATTGACTTTGTAAGATTGGCTCTAAAAATGAATACCCAGGACATCACTCTGTGTTACTTTCCTGTGAAATTACTTTTCTGAATGAAAATATTGAATTCCTTTGAAAGGAAGTAGTATAATATCCCTGAAAATGAAAATCCTGTGGAAACCACAAAGGAGAGAAGACTGAAGGATATGAAAGGTTTATATCTCTAAATGTTAGTCAAGCCCTGGATCTTTTTTTTTTTTTTTCCTTGACAACAATCATAACTGCTCTCTCTGATGTTGATACACTGGGTGCTGGAATCTCCTAGATGCTTCTATTATGGATTTATGTTTTATCTACAATAAACAGCCAATATCATTATCTTAAATTTACTGCAGCATTTGTATGCGCCCAGCACTTTTCCTGTAGTCTACTTGCTTAGCAAGTCTGACCTGCGGAATTTTCCTTGTCTCAGAGGGGAATGTATTGACTTACCACCAGGCATCTGGCCATCACCGGCAGAGCCTCTGCTGAACTGACAGATGAACAGGGCTGTCCCTTCTGGGGAGCAGTGGCCTGGAAGACAGTCTCCTCACACCACAACAGCTACCTGGATGCTCACCACTGTCCCTCCATCACCTTGAGAGGCTCAGCCTCTCAAGGTATCTCCTACAAACAGCAGTGCTGTCTATAAACCTGTCTTCCCTTTGCCGCCTTCTTGCTTATGCATGTGTTTCTAGACCTCACTAACCGAGGCAGTTTACATTACATTTAGTGTCATTTATTCTTTTTTTTTTTTTTTAAAGCAGGTGTCCATTATCAACTGAATAAATTAAAGAACAGTTCTCCCAGGTAGGAAAGGGAGGAATTCAGACTAAGGGAAGGGAAGTAAGCCCAGTCAAAGCAACAGAGAGCCAGAGAGTGTCCTTTTCTGTGAAGAAGATGGAGGCTCTGCCTGTGTGCAATGTCAAGCCTGTCTGAAAGCCAGGAGAGGCTACAGATTAGAAAGCCCACGTGTTGGCAGCCATATTTGAGTGAGAGCCAGGTGCCAGGGTGACAGAGCCAGCCACTTGATTTCCAAAAGCTTTCTTTAGAAAGCTTGATGAGACTTCTGATTTTTAAGAGGATTAACACTGAAAGAAAATATTTGAACATTTAAAGAGATGTATGGTGATACCAGGGACTTGGCACATCATCCCTAGTGTCCAAGTTACTTTCTATTGCTTTTACAAAAAAAACACCAACCAACTTGGGTAGGAAATGGTTTATTTGGCTTGTGTTTCCACATTTATTATTGAAAAAAACCTCAAGCAAAGCCGGGCCCTGGAGGCAAGAACTAAAGCAGAGAGCACAGAGGAATGCCGCTTACTGGCTTGCTCCTCTGGCCTGTGCTCGGATTACTTTTTATACAACCCAGGACCACCTTCCCAGGGGAGGCACCACCCACAGTGCTGACCTCTCTTGCATCACTAAATAATCAAGAAAATGCCTTGCAGACATGCCCATGGGTCAATCTGATAGAGGAAGTTCCTCAATTGAAGTTCCCTCTTCCCAGATGTCTCCAAGTCTTAACTGAAGCTATCTACTATGGATATGTACAGTGTATGATGCTAACTAAGTTGGATCCTAGTCCAGGGCAGGAGCTTAGGGAAGGAACCTGGAGGTAGGAAGTGAAGCATAGACCATAGAAGAACACTGCTTACTGGCTTGCTCTTCCAGTCTGTGTTCAGCCTGCTTCTTTATATAACCCAGGATCACCAGCCCCTCAGGGGTAGTACCATGCATGGTGGGATAGGCCATACAAAATCATTCAACAATTAAGAAAATATCTCACAGACATTCCCATAGGTCAGTCTGATGGAGGAAAGTTCCTAGTTGAGGTTCTTTCTTCTCAGGTGTGACAACTTGACAACTGGAGCTGTCCAGCACACCTGAAAACAAAATATTTACTTTCATTCAATTATGAATAAAATCTTGGTTGTTTATGAAGTCCATAGTCATAATGTTAGTTTATTTAGACAAGACTTTACAAAATCTTAAAGCTGTAAGGACTTGATGTTTTTGGTTTTGGAGGGTGTGTAATGTTTCTGACACTGCTCAAAGTATTGTCATAGCTATGTGACTTTGTGGGGAGTTTCTGGAGTTACGTGACATTTCAGAGTCTTATTCTTGCCCAGGCTAATGTGTTTATTAGGACTCTGGTAAAGACTTGCTGTTAAAAGTGAAAATGTGATAATAAATCTGGAAAGAATAATGAAGAATATATTTTATGTAAAAATTAATTATCAACTTTTTTTTTTGGTCTTTTCAAGACAGGGTCTCCCTGTAGCCCCAGCTGTCCTAGAATTCGCTCTGTAGACCAGGCTGGCCTTGACCTCACAAAGATCCACCTGCCTCTGTCTCCCAAGTGCTAGGATTAAAGGCGTGGTCCACTACGCTTGGCTAAGTATCAACTTTTTTTTTTTTTTTGGTTTTTTTTTGAGACAGGGTCTCCCTGTAATCCCAGGTGTCCTGGAACTCACTCTGTAGACCAAGCTGGCCTTGAACTCACAAATATCCGCCTGCCTCTGCCTCCCAAGTGTCAGGATTAAAGGTGTGCGCCACCACACCTGGCCAAGTATCAACTTTTAAGGTAGTGAAAATTACTGTGTATAATACCACAACAGTGGATGCATGTCAAACCCATAAAATATACAACAGCAAGGGTGACAGTGGTGTAGCAGTGCAGGCTCATCAGTGGTGGCAAGGGTACCACTGTGATAGAAGTACATTAAGGAGGATATAGGAAGCACATGCATGTATAGGCAGAAGATATATGGGCAATCTCTGTGCCTTCTTCCTTGTTTTTCTGTAAACATAAAACTTCCAGGTGATATCTTTAAAAAAGGGAGACAAAATAAGATGGTTGCCAGATCCCAGAGAAAGGGAAGAATGAGGAATTGATGTTTAGCAAGTATATACAAATTACTCTATGGCATTAAAATTTGATACTTAATTTTTACATAAAATATATTCTTCATTATTCTTTCCAGCTTTATTATCACATTTTCACCTTTAACAGCAAGACTTTACCAAAGTCCTAATAAACAAATATATATGTAAATCTGTATAATACCATTAATTGTAGACTTACACATGTTTAAAATGATCTACTTTGTGTATATTTTATCACAATGGAAAGTGAGAACTCAAGCTCTAGAACTGCCTGATACAAAAACATACATATCTACTTAAGAAAACCTTAAAAAGGGGCTGGAGAGATGGCCTAGCAGTTAAGAGCGCCGGCCACTCTTACAGAAGACCCAGGTTCAATCCCCAGCACCCACATGGTGGCCGAGAACCATCTGAAACTCCAATTTCAGGAGAACTCCAGTTCCAGGGGAATCCGACACCCTCTTCTGACCTCCGCGGCATTGCACGAAACGGGTGCACAAACTTGCATGCAGACAGTACATACACATACAGAAATAAATAAAATTAATTAAAAAAAAGATATCATCTTAAAAAAAAAAGAAAACCTTAAAAAAATAAAACATTAACAAATACAGATACGGGGAAATTCAAAACCTGAACATAAGTAAGGCTTTTTTTTTTTTTTTAAACTTTGGGGCTGGAGA
>VZQC01000392.1:5853144-5889839 GCA_009823505.1 Rhizomys pruinosus
CTGGAGCTAGAGGACATCATGCTGAGTGAAGTAACACAATCCCAGAAAAACAAACGACGAATGGTATCCCTCATCTGTGGACGCTAGTGCCAATTACCTAGTTGTAAGTATTTCTTGTGCATGGCCCCTTGAGCTTTTGTCCAAGTAGTTGGGAGTGATACATACTGGAAACAACAACAACAACAACAACAACAGAAAGGACTGCATTGAAGAACTGACTGAAACAGTGAACTTCTGCTCAAAACAGTCAACTTCCACATGGTGAATATTGAGAAAGACTGAGAAAGAGATGAAAAGCATTTTTGGCAGAATGCATGAGCTCTGGTGGGGTGGGGGGATGGGGGGGACACGGGTCTAGATTTGATAAAATATATATATATGAATAAATAAATTAAAAAAAAAAACCTATTGGAGGACACCAACTTGGCAAGTGCCCCAGTGCCTTGAGTCAGAGACAGAGGACCTCCCGGCAAACTGGCTAGCTAGATTAAAGGAACTGGTAATCTTCAGACTAAACAAGGACACTGACTGAAAAAAAAATCGTGGAGAGAAAGATACTGTACATAAATCTCTGGCATCCACATGCACTTACACACATGTGCACATGCACCTGCACACAGTTGTATCCACACACATGTGAACACACATATGTACACATACACCACATACACATTCAAAGAACTGCCTTCAAACCACATCTTTGAAATGTGAAACTGAATTGAATGTCATGTTTTGCTACTCATCAGTTTTTTTAAAAAATGAATATTGAAATAAATTAAAAAAAATCAGATTATTCTGTCCCCACAGAACAATTTCGTAGATGATGTTAGTCCAAGTCATTTTCAAGGATGTGGTAAGCCATTCTTTTGACTCTTTTCTACCTATTTTTAGATTACTCTAACTCATAATTACATCCTAAATGCAAACACACACATACACACACACACACTCGTACATATATAATGCTATAAACTCAGATATTCTAGATTCTTTGTTCTCAGAAAGCATTCAGAGTTTGAGTTGCCAATATGGTTAGATTCTATTACCTTTCTTGAGGGTAATAGAATATAACCTACCCTTAGGCTTCCTCCCTTAAACCTTCATTTGTGGAAACCTTACCTGCCCTCATGAAATACTAGTGAAAATTAATATGCTAAGTTAAATTTATGACAATAATTTTTTAACAGTTATCCATAAAGCCATTTGGCAAAAGTGAGACTTGTGTTGATTAATCTAAGATATATAAATGGAAGTTCAATCTCCAATGTGTCCAAGATTAAAAATACTTAGGCATATAGATAATCCTTGACCTGACCAGTGGCATATTCTTTAATAAGGATGTCATATAGAAATAAATATGTTCTAAGTAATTTCCTAATAGAAAATGATGAGTGGGAGTTGGTATGCTTCAGTCAGTTTAGGGGATAGATTCCACTAATCTTTATTTAATCCATAATTTTGTAAATCTAGACCCATTTCATAAGCATATAGGATGCAAGATGGAGTGAACAGAAAAAAGCTAGAGGTGATAAATCATCTTTCTCAGTGTTGACTTTGGGCTGACCAGTCCTGTGTGATTTTAGGATTATCCATGTGAAAGTAAATTAAAATACATTAGCAGTGAAATGTAACCATTGCTCTGTTTGGCTGGGGAACCATAAGCAGTTAATTAATATAAAGAAAGGGAACTTAAATGCAAAAAGACCCAGGAATAGCTTGGATACATTTCTTTTGGTAGATAATGGAGATACTATGTGGGTGAAACACTGTCATTCTTCGGGTGTCAGAGCCCCAGCTTATGTCCACCTGCCTTGGAACGTGCTCCCAAGATACAATATGTTACCATGTTATTTTTACCAAAATGTCTAAATAAACCATGTGCCTTTTCAAACATGTAAAAACACAAATGTATTTTTTATAGATTTTTGTATAAACTGAGAAAAACTGATAGAAGCTCTATAAAAAAAAACTGTAGACGATAGAATGTTTACTTTTATCTGTCTGGCTTGGGTTTAAGGTATAATGTATTAATATTTACATATTGTAGTATTTCATTGTTAGAAAAGGCTTTTTAGATTTTTCAGCCTCAGTTGAGAACATTTTTCTAATGTTCTCATAAGCTGGCAGCGTAGGTGCAACCTTAGTATTGCCGTCCAAGTTTTAGCTTCAAACTGTTAGTAGCAAAAGAATTATTTACTAGGCCATGTGTCTTGAGCTTTCTAACCCAATACCTGTAGGTAAGGTGTTAAGAGCTTGGTGAAAAAGAGGTAACATATAAAGAAAGTGAGATCAGAACACAGTGGGTCAGGTCAGTGCTATGGGAAAGGCATGCATGGAATTTCAAGAAGGTGTGACACAAAGGTGGCTGGGGACAGAATTTCCTAAAAGAGATAGCAACCAGGTGGCTTTAAAGCTAGTTTATTATTTTCCGAGTTTGAATGAAATATCAAGCAATAAAAGGATTTTTTTCCCCTAAACTTTCTAGTTTTGCTTTAAAGTATAGAAACAAAGTACTAGAACTTATATGAGTCCTCCCTTGTTCTCTATCAATTTTGCTTTTCATTAGAAATACTTTGGAGAAAAGTCAAAAGGGATTCAAGGTGGTTACTAAGTTCAGATAATGAAAACAAATGACGACTTCTCATGTGAGCTCTTGAGCACAAACATGTGAAGGGGTAAATGTCTTTAGTGAGGGAACTAGATTTTTCTGTTTATTCACTAGAGAAGCAGGTATAGGTAGAAGTTGAGATAATTTTAGGTGTTCGAAAAACCTGGCCTAGAATCATTTAACGTATTCAAAGTGTGAGAGCTGAGATACAGGATTATAAGAATCCAGGAACAGTGCTCGGGTGCCATTTTATATATATATCCCAGGCCCAACTCCATTTTGTGATAGGCTTCATTTCCTTAGGTCTCATTCTAAGGGTCATGTGCCCCTGAGAGCTCAGCTCTAACTGCTCACTCTGTGATTCTGTGATTGTCTTGCTTGCTTTGTGTACTACCCCTTGATTGGTGAGTTTATCGTGTTAATCTCTGATTGGGTGTTGTACCTACAAAAAACTGTGTATTCCCCTTCTTGGGGCCGGACTCCTCCCAAGCCGAGTGTCAGGCTTGGCCAAAACTTAATAAACCTAGTTTTATACTCCACATGGCCAAGTGAGTAGTGTCTCCTTTGCAACTCCATAACAAGAGCAACTCTTAAGAGTTAGATTACAAGCCAGGTGTAGTGGTGCACTCCTTTAATCCCAGAACCAGGGAGGCAGAGCCAGGAGGATCTCTGTGAGTTCAAGGCCAGCCTGGTCTACAGAGTGAGTTCCAGGACAGCTGGGGCTACAGGGAGACCCTGTCTCAAATAGCCAAAAAAAAAAAAAAAGATTTAGATTACATCCCACATGATGAGCAATGTCAGCTGACTCTTTGATATTACCTTATAATTAAGACCCCCCAAAATCTAACTATAAAGCATAATTGTAAAATGTTGGGAAGGACTAGTTTAGGTGGGCAGACAGATGTTGTAGTAAGATAATCGGCCAGAATCTGATTCACAGATTCTAATAATATGATATATTTGATGTTTGTGGTGTTAGGGATCAAACCCAGAGTCTCACACTAGGTAAACTCACACTGAACAACACCCTCAAATGGTGGCATGAGCTTTTATTGTATTAAATCTCTAAGACGCACTTTCTGTATCAGTGCAATATGCTGATGTATTTGTAATAGTTCATTACTATGCCTGTCCGCTTGAAAGATTTGGACCAAATAGTCAAAGAACGATTCAGTTGAGTTCCTGTACACCCATTGGATACTTTTACGATCTATTACATCATGTAGCTATAAGCATATGTATCTGGAAATGATATAGAAGTTTTTATATTAAGCCCTGCGGCTAATAAAGATTCACTAACAGTTTTGCATTCACGAACCTCAAATATCTCATTTTCATCTCCAATCTAAATATATCTTCAGTTACTCACTTTCAAATATTTTCCAACTCAGTTCACTCTAACAATTCTCCAGAAATGTCAAATGGATTGTTACCCCATATGCTAATTAGCTTTGCTTAACTTGACGTCAACTAGAAACGCCTGGGAAGACACAGAAATTGAGGCAATGTCTTGATCGCGTTGGCCTGTGGGGCGTTTTCTTGATTGCTAATTCATATAGGAAGGCCCAGCCCACTGTGGGTGGTGCCATTCCTGGTCAGGTGAGCCTGGGCAGGATAAGAAAGTAGCTGTTGGGGCTGGAGAGATAGCCTAGCGGTTAAGAGCACCGACTGCTCTTAAAGAGGACCCGGGTTCAATCCCCAGCACCCACATGGCGGCTGAGAACCGTCTGTAACTCCAATTCCAGGAGAACTCCAGTTCCAGGGGGAATCCGACGCCCTCTTCTGACCTCCGCGGCATTGCACAACACGGGTGCACAAACCTACATGCAGGCAGTACACTCATACACATACAAAAATAAATAAAATAAAAAAAAAAAAAAAGAAAGCTGAGAAAGCCAGAAAGCAGTGTTGCCCCATGATCTCAATTTCAGTCCCTGCCTTGGCTTCCGTTGATGGTTGAGGATGGACCACTACCTATAAACCCTTTCCTGCCCAGGTTGCTTTGAGTCAATGTTTTATCACTACAATAGAGAAACAAATGGGAATACCTCCGTCTCTTGTGCCCTTAGGAAGCTCAGAAACTCCGACATTCAAATTCAGCCCATCCTTCAAGGCGTCTCCATAGAGGATCTGTCCTCATAAGCCATACCTCATTACCTCCTCCTGAAAGCTGAGAGATCTCAGCTCCCAGAAGTCTATTTTTAATACTTTCCCACTCTCTATTTTATTTTAGATTTGTTTGTACAAACATCTGTTTCCTGATAGAAAAAAAGACTATAGTGTATTGCTATTTGTGTTCCAAGGTTTCATCCGAGATCTTAGAACACACTGGGCACTCTGTTTATGCTGGTAGAATTGAGTCATGGAGCCAGTAATTTAAAAAATATTTATTTGTGCATGTGTGTGTGTGTGTGTGTGTGTGTGTGTGTGTGCATAAGTGGGTCACATGTACACAGGTTATAGAACAACTTTTGGGAGCCAGTTTTCTCCAGCCACCCTGTGAGTCTCAAGGATTGAACTCCAATTGTCAGGTTTGGCAACAGACATCTTTCCCTGCCGACCCATCTCACCAGCCCCACTGGTATTTTTTTAATAGTTTTGTATTTATTTATCTATTTATTATTTATTTTGAGACAGGGTCTCCCTATAGCCCCAGCTGGCCTGGAACTCACTCTGTAGACCAGGCTGGCCTTGAACTCACAGACATCTGCCTGCCTCTGCCTCCTGAGTGCTGGGATTAAAGGTGTGCACTACCATGTTCGGCTTAAAGACAGTTCTTAACCACCATGTGGGTGCTGGGAATCGAACCCGGGTCCTCTGCAAGAGCAGTCAGTGCTCTTAACCACTGAACCATCTCTCCAGCCCCCACTGGTATTTTTAAGTGGACACTTGTTCAGAGTGAAACTCTAAGCCTGCTGTCACCACAGAACCCTCCTTCTCTTTGGCACTTTGTTCCTGCCATACTGACCACCTAGTTACGGAGCTGCTTCAAGCCTCCTCTTCCTGCCTCAGTGGATATGTGCCAGCTGTTTCCTGACCTAGAGTGTTATCCCTCAGACAACAGCATGCCCTGTTCTCTCATTTCTATCCTATCTCTGTTCTGTGAGGCCTTCCCTGATCACTGTGTTCAAAATGACAATGTTGCCCAATGGCCTTTCTTCCTTCACTATCCTCCATGGCTCTTGTGACACCCCTATATACTATGTGGTATGTGTTTGCTAGCCACGTGTTGCCCCTGTCAGAATGGGACCACAGGAGTTCATGATTGGTTTATTGCTTTGTCTGCAGTCCCTAGAACTCTGCCTACCACACAGTAATCTTTGCATGTCTCCTTCCAATCTCTGTTTATCCTCATTACTACACTGAGGCTTCTCTGGTCTCATGCTCACTTGAGACCCATATTTCTGGCTTGCTTCTAGGCCCTGAGCTCTCATTGTGGAAAACCATCTGTCTCTCCTCTCAAGTCATGATCTGCTGACCTAGTTGAAATGAAGAGTCTGAACTAGAGTGATAGAAAGAGAAAGATAACTGAAGATAGATAACTGAAGAAAAAGATAAAAATACATGTATTTTTACAGAGACTTTACATCAGAAACGGAGTAGAATGAAGCTCCATTAATTCCTATTGATAATGCATTTAAACAAGGGCTGATGGGACACATTCGGCTTGGCCCCATAACTAAAATGGGACTCAAGTATATAGAGGCTTCAAATGAGACTCACATATAAACAGAAGTAGTAGCTTCCATGTATAAAGAACCTTAATAACTCAAAAGTGTCTTTATAGATTCTTCCTTTCACACATTTATGTTAATAGTATGATGTATATTTATTATTTGATAAGAAATTCTTTGCATTGCCGGGTGTGGTGGTTCAGGCCTTTAATCCTAGCACTCTGGAGGCAGTGGCAGGTGGATCTTTGTGAGTTCAAGGCCAGCCTGGTCTACAGAGTGAGTTCCAGGACAGCTGGTGCAACAGGGAGACCCTGTCTAGAAAAGACCCCCCCAAAAAAATTATTTGCATTGATTCAGCACATTCTATCTTGATATTATAGAGGAATTTAATGTACATAGACTAAAATTTTTTCTAGATTCAATAATAATTATACCTGGCTCATTCTTTTAGAACAATATTTATCTTAATTTCCACATATATGGATATTGAAAGTCTGGCCTCCTAAATTCTGTGCTGCCTGATTATGTGTGGGTTGGGTTTTTTTTGTGTGTGTGCGTGTGTGTGTGTGTGTGTGTGTGTTATTTTTTTCATTATTAAAATCTTAAAGAGGCTGGATATCTTATAAAATAGGTTACATTTGGCCTTTCGGTCATCATATTATATAATACAAATGGACAAGCCTTTGAGGACATGTGATATGTGGGTGAGGGAGATGAAGGACCAGGCCCTTACAGGATCATTCTTTGCACAAGCACAAAGTACATCCGTGACACACGAGCCCTCATATAGGCACAAAGATTATAAAGATAACTAAGGTAGGCCTCCTCCTCTTGAGAGTCAGTGTGTAGATTTGGAGCCTGTATGACTTAAAAACTAACTTGATGATAGCGCCGAAAGGGAGGAAATCATATTGGGTAGGGAAAAGAATAGAGGTTAAGTCTTATGCATGTTGAATTTGAGATGTAGGTGGTATATTTAAGTAGTCTGTGTTTCTGAACAAACTGAAAAATATATACTTGATGGAAGATGCAGTAAATATCAATAGACCAACAGAGTTTGGGCCTGAAGTCTGTTTTCTATTGGGAAATATATATTTGATACTTCAGGATCGAAGACTTTTTTTTTTTCTAAGTGAGAACTTCTTGCCAAATTTCTGCTTAGGAATTCTGCACTGAACTTCAAATGTTTAGGGTCTTCTGTTTTAAGCACATTTGGAGCTGTGGCTTCTTGTTCAAGGAAGAAAACCCCTTCAAGTACATCAAAGAGTTGTGAAAAAAAAAGATACAGTATGTTGACAATTTGTGTGAAGACATCAAAACCAGAAAAATTGTCTCTGTAGTCCAAACACATTTCAAAGTTGGGGTGGGGGGAGGTATCTAGTAAGAGATTTCTGGTTCTGTGTGAAACACCAAATACTTGGAAAGTAATTTGACACATTCTCTGCACCCAAGACATGACCTGACTTGCCCAGCAGTTTCAAACCAAGGTCTAGAAGATGTTTTCTCTAGTGAGTGACCTTTAACTAAATTGTAATGTTTCTCATCTCATTGCCCTGTCCAGGTGAGAAGAGTCAGGAGATGGAATCATGGAAAGGAATCTTCCCAGAACATCAGAAGTCATTTGACCAAGAGCCTTGGGGAAAACTGCTTAAAAAGTCAAATTGAACTGCAGTGGCCTGGGTTTTGAGAGGGATGATGGAAGAAGATTGTCTGTGTTGATTCAGGACCTAGTCACTCCTTAATCCTGCCGAGGACCTGGTATAAAAGAGTACTAAGTCAAATCTACACCTTCAAAGGGCGAACCCACTATTACATTTTTTGACAAGAGCATGGGAGTTCTGTTCACACAGACCTGGTCTCTGGCTGGCTGCAACTTTATCTCTTGGGAGCTAGGTAACCTCAGGCAGGGTTATCTCACCTCTGTAAGCCTCTGTTTTCTCAGTTTGAAAATGGAGGCAATAATACCACACTCACCAGGTTGTTGCTGGAATAAATGAATGTTAGATATGAAGTGCCTAGCAGATTATCTGGTGCTTATAAAAAGCTCCTTAAGTGTTTTTGTTCCCCTCTTGACACTCTCTTTGCCCCCCCCCAGAGGATGAAATAAGCTCAGGCTTAGTTTAGGTTAAAATGAAGATTTCAAGTTGAAAACTCAAAGGGTAACAACACGCATGCCACTTGCAGCTCTGACAACCCTTGCGATGTGACCTGAAGGAAGTCACTTAACCTCCTTCACTTCTATTTTTCTCACCTACCGGTTGAGGGTGAGATAGAAGTTTACAAATACTTGTAAATTGGAATGAGGTGGCAAGTTTAACTAGTAGGCAGAAAGAAACAGATTAGCAGAATCACCAAGTGGAGAGAGTGGGCTTTAGATTTGGGGCTTTCTAAGTTGTATCATGAACGCCAATAGTTACTTCATTAGCCGATTTTTGTCTTGGCTGTCATTGTAGTTCAGTTTCCTCATCTAAATAGAAACAACAAACCAGTCTGTGCCTTATGAAAGAAGAATAATGTGTCATATGCCCAGAGTAAGAATACATATCTTTGTTAAATGAAAAGAAGCTCATTAGAAAGCTTGTATTACTTGACCAGAGAACAAAAATGAATTGGAAGAGAAGTCCCGGGATTCTGGCCTAGAGAACCTGAATAGATCTTTCTGATTTCTGCCCTGCAGACTATTAGGTTGCTACACTAGACCAGGGACTCCACAGCAACAAGCTATAGAGGACTCTCTGTGTGTTGGGACACCAACTCACCATCACTGATCACCGTATTGGAGAGCAAATGAGAAATAATGGAAATCACCATTGATTGGATGACTTCCCTGAGCCATGCACAGTGTCAAAAATCTCACTAGTTGCTGCAAAATCATTAAATGGGGTATATTCTTACCATTTTTTTTTTTTTTTTGGTCTTTTCAAGACAGGGTCTCCCTGTAGCTCCAGCTGTCCTGGAACTCACTCTGTAGACCAGGCTGGCCTTGAACTCATAAAGATCTGTCTACCTCTGCCTCCCGAGTGCTAGGATTAAAGGTGTATGCCACCACGCTTGGCTATTCTTATCATTTTAAAGAATACACAGTTGTTATGTCGATTGACTTCTGAAGAACACTTTGTGTATGAGTGTTTGGGAACCATGCTGGGATCGGCAAGAACTTAGCTTGTTATCAGAATTGCTCATTCTGCTAAGCCTCTTTTTAGGTTGTCCTTTCCTGGCATAGATGGATTCCTCTTGGGAAAACACTGGGATTGCTCTGGAATGAGGCAAGTTACAGGTTATAGAGCCTGCCCTATGCAAACCATCCACGCTTCCAAATACTGAAAGCATATATGATTTTATTATTACTTTTGGGAACTAGAGTCTGGTATACTGTGGTTCCCACCCTGCTGTTCAAATAACTTTACTCAAGGCTTAAATCTGAATTGGCCTGTGAGAGTGGTTAACCATACCCCCTTGCTGCAGACTTACTAAGGGCAAGGGGAAAGATTCTGCACTGCACTAAATGACAAATTTAACTCGTACTTTTGCTTGCTGGTGTCTAGAAATCCCCTAAAGAAGTTCTAAAGAAGAGAATGAATTTGGTGACCAGCAGTGGAGAACAGAAAGTATGCTCAGGGCCAGACTGTAGAAGACTTAAGTGCGAAAAGGAATACAGTATTCTACTCTATATATGGTACTGCTCCCTATATTCTATGCAATGAAGAATAAATTATCTGGAGGCTAAAAAGATGGCTCAGCAGTAAAAACATTGTTCTTCTTCCAGAGGACCTGGGTTCTATTCCTAAGACCCACATAGTGGCTAGTAATCATCTAAAACTCCATTTCCAGGGGAATCCAACATTCTTCTGGCTGCTGCCGGCTGCACCCACACAATGGCTAACATCATCCAAACTCCAGTTCTGGAGTATCTGACACCCTCTTTTGGTCTCTGTAGACTCTGCATGCACCTGCTATGCTTACATATATGCAGGCAATACAGTTATACCCAGGAGATAAAAAATAAAATATGAAAAAGAATATTAAAAAATAAAATATTAAAAGGTGTGCGCCTTTAATCCCAATCCTTGGGAGGCAGAGGCAGGTGAATCTCTGTGAGATCGTGACTTCCAGGTGGGCTGTGACTATGGAAACCCTGTCAAAAAAAAGTCAACAAAAATTTAAAAAGCATATTATAAAAAATTATCAAACAAAGCCTAACAAAGTTATAATTTTCCATGACGATTCACATGTGTGTCTCTACATACCTTTAAAAAAAATCTTTTTCTGATTCTCAGAGAAAATGCTAGTTTGTCTTGTATAATGTAGACTTTGCCATGACCTTGAGATCATCATGAGAAAGAATATGAGACACTGGAAAGTGAGTGTCCTTTAATCACATAATGCAGTCAATTAAATGGATCGTACAGTGCCCAAGTGTTCACTTTCCCCAAAGGTTGGGCAGAGATAACGTGTCGTTGGACAATGTCCTGTGAAGGCAGGAGCCCAGCAGCCACGTGCACACACACTCACACTATGTCAGAACTCAGGACTTTGGAGTCAGCCTCATCCCTTGCTTTAGCATTACTTCCAATAGATGCTCTACGTTGCTGACGGGTTATCTTAATGAGCGCTAAGCGGTTAAGAACACGCCCTGTTCTTGGGGAGGACCCGGTTCCATTCCCAGCCACGTGGTGGCTCCCAACCACCCGTAACTCCAGTTCCAGGCATTCTGATGCCCTCTTCTGACCCGTGCAGGCACCAGGCACACACATGGCACACATACACAAACATAGGCAGGACACTCATTCACATAAAATAAAAGTAAGTCAAATCTAAAAAAAAAATGTGTTCATGAGAATCTTGTTTAAAATGCTTATTCTGGGGCTGGAGAGATGGCTCAGCAATTAAGAGCGCCGACTGCTCTGCTCTTGCAGAGGACCTGGGTTTGATTCCCAGCACCAACATGGGAGCTAAGAACTGTCTTTAAGCTGGGCGTGGTGACACATGCCTTTAATCCCAGCACTCGGGAGGCAGAGGCAGGCAGATCTCTGTGAGTTCAAAGCAACCTGGGTCTACAGAGTGAGTTTCAGGCCAGCTGGAGGTACAGGGAGACACTGTCTCAAAAAGACAAAAAATAAATAAAATAAAATAAAATAAGATAAAATAAAATAAAATGCTTATTCATTGCAGAATAAAATCACTTGCCTTTGTACCTCAGGGTTCCTGCCCACCCCCCACTTCCTATGCATTAAATGCCATCTCTCCCCATTCCCTCGGCCAGTACTGGGCTCTAACTAGAGACAAATGCCTTTCCTTTCCTTTATGCTAGTCCCAGGGCTGTTCCTTGTGAGCCACTTTCACTTACCTGACATGCAAATGCCCCTTCCTGGGAGGAGAGTTCCCATTCTCCAGACAGTCCTCCTGTGTGCCTCTACACATTTGCTTTTGGCTTCTCTCAGCGTACTTCAGGTCTGACCTTTCAGATGTCCTGCTTTGTATGTTTCTGTTCTCTTTGCAATTGTGAGTTCCTTAAGGGTTAGGCCAAGGCTTTATTTATTTTAGTATCTTAATTTATGCAGCATGAAATGGATGTAATACAATAACTAGTTCATGAATTGTCAATAGCACACCAATACAAGCCTCCAGGAAGGCGGGGCCCATATAGCAGTCATTCTTGGTTAGATAAATGAGCAAGTAAATGGCAGCCACACAGAGCTATTGTGAAACTGGAATGAAAACCATGAAAGCTTTGTGCACTCTGAACGGCTGGCCCAGGTGAGGCAGCAGCGCTAGGATTGCAATGAGCAGGCTGCCCCAGTTCTTACAGCGATGTGGCCATGGGCAAAGGGCCACAGGAGGCAGCTTTCAGCCGCCTGACTGTCACCCCAGGTAAGGAAAAGGCAGCGTTCCATTGACTGGATGGGTAATGGGGTGAGAGTGAGCCTGCTGCTATTTCTTTCACAGCTTGCGAAGGCTGTAATGAAAAGGTCTAAGAGACTTTCTCTCTCTGGTCCTGGAAGAGAGTATCATAAATGTCCAATTTACCACTGATTGCCACATTGGCCCAGGAACTCCACAGCGACAAGCCATTGAAACACAGCTCACTAGAAGTGCAAGTGTTTGAGGGACCAACTCAATCCTGATCGAGGACCCGAATGAGAAATAATAGTGACCACTGTTGCTGGGCGTGGTGGTGCATGCCTTAAATCCTAGCACTTGGGAGGCAGAGGCAGGCGGATCTCTGTGAGTTCAAAGCCAGCCTGGTCTACAGAGAGAGCTCTAGGCCAGTCGGGACTAAAGGGAGACCCTGTCTCAAAAATACCAAAAAAAAAAAAAAAAAAAAATAGCGACATTGTTAATTGAACAACTGCTCTGTGCCATGCATAGTGTCAAAATCTCAGTTGATTGCTGCAAAATCACACAAATGTCACCATTTTAAGGAACATAATGCTGTTAGTGTGAGTGATTTTCAAAGACCACCCTTGTACATCAGTCAGCTCCCACTGGATTAAACAGAGGTAACAAACAACCCTGTGCATCAGTGTCTTAGAACAACAAGACTTTAACTCTTATTCGTATTATGTCCATCACTCTTTCTTAACAGCAGACTCACTTTTGCTCCATCACACAGCCAGTCAACGGAGAACTGTTTTTTTCTTACCTGAGAGGATAGACAGGTGACTGAACGCTGCTGCCTAAGGCCTTCGCCCAGGGCCACACCTCTCTGAGAGCCAGGGCATTGTGTTCAGTGCAATCCCAGTAATGCTGCCCTACCTGGGGCAGCCATTCGTCATTTTGTGAAGTTGTCATTTATTTGTTCATTGTCTAAGCAGCCAAGTGTCAGGTGATTGGACCTCACCTTCCTGGTGACACAGATCAGTATTGATACAGCCTCAGTTTGGCTGTGGCCCTCTCTGTTCCACATATCTTCCTGATCCAGAACTGAAACTGGAAATTAGTTCTAGCCAAGATCCCTGTGATTCACGATTCTCATTTGGATTGGGCCATTCATTGTGTAAACTCATATTCCATTGGCCAAAGGAAGAGTCATATGGCTTAACTGAAGCTAAAAGGTAGGAGGAAGTGACCCCAGTGAGTCACTGTCAATCTTACAGCAATGGACAGGAATGACTGTTGATAAATAGCAATTAGGGACAGTAATAAAAATCACCTAACGAGTGATGGAGAGAGGATGAAAACGAAGCTCATCCTAATCCAGACTCCATGCTCCACCATAGAAACTTGCCTGGAGCATTATTGATCTAGGTGATATGTGCCCTGAGTAAAATACCAAGGCTTTGATTCCTGAAAATGCCGGAGAAGGAAGAGCCCAGGACCCCACCTTGTCACTTAAGGGAACAAGATCGCAAGTGTGTGTGTCAGTAAAGTCTTGCTCTGCGTGTCAGTGTAATTGGCATGAAAAACCTACTCTCTTTCTGCAGCCCTTATTGCTTCAGTAAATCTCCCACTGTACCTCCCATTACCCCTCACTTAAAGCACCGATTATTCCTTTATTAGAGCTCAGCCACAAGTAGGCCATGAATTTTTATGGCTTTTCCGGATCTCATAAGGCAATGGGAAGCATCCATTTAAACACAGTCACTAAACTATACCAGGGGTTTATGGCCTGATGTAGCATTTCACTGATGTAAAAGAAGCCTCACCTCCTTACCCCTTCATTGAATATTCAGTTTCTTCCTGAGAAAAAGGAGAGTTCAAGTTCCTACTTCCTTATTCCTAGCCAGGGTGAAATGCCTCTGTTGACAAAAATCTGAAGGTCTCAATTTTGGAAATCACTTTGACCTAGAAAAAGACCCTAAGATTGTAGAGGCAGCATTGTTGGAGTGTTTGATATGTTTAATTTGTTTGTGCTTCCATTCAGCAATTTTTCACCAAACATTAATTGCCTAACTACTGTATGTCCAATTATGTGCTGGGCATGATCATGGGCTCTTTGATTTCTAATCCTATCACTGTAGTTGCCCTTTTATAAGGAGAGAAACAAGATAAGAAGACACAATTGATTCTGGGTGAATCAAAGGAATTTCTTGCGTATTGCTTTATTTGACCCTGTCAATGTTGTTCCCCATGAGGTAGAGTCATTTCATTTGGGCAAGTCATAGCTGCACAGCTCTCAAGTTTTGGTTTAAGCTTTAATTATATTATGGTAAACAATTAAGAATATGAATCTAGAGATAGTTTGGTACATAGGCAAAGAAACATCGTGGTGAAAGAAACAGCTCAGTTTCATTTTTTAAATTTTATTTATTTTTGTATGTGTATGAGTGTACTGTCTGCATGTAGGTCTGTGCACCTGTGTCGTGCAATGCCGCGGAGGTCAGAGGTCAGAAGAGGGTTTCGGTTTCCCCTGGAATTGGAATTAAAGACGGTTCTCAGCTACCATGTGGGTGCTGGGGATCAAACCCGGGTCCTCTGCAAGAGCAGTCGGCGCTCTTAACCGCTAGGCCATCTCTCTGGCCCGCAGCTCAGTTTCTGAAGATAATCACTATGTTTGCAATTAATATACTACTTTGAAGAACATTCTGATATCAAATATCTTCTCAGCTTCCACATAGTCAAAGCCCCGCCCCCATGGATTGTACACTATAAATTAGAGCTACATTTATCCATATTTATGAAATCTTCCATCTTGATTTTTCATAGGTATTTTGTGCATGTGCAGGTATGTGTGTGTGTGTGTGTGTGTGTGTGTGTGTGTGTGTGTGTGTGTGAGTTTGCCTGGGCATGTGCATGTGCATGTAGAGCCAGAAGTAGATGTTGGGTGACTTCCTCTGTCACTTTCTACCTTATCTTTTGAGACAGGGTCCTTTCCTGCCCCTGACCCTGAAGCTCACCTGAGTACATTTAGTAATTGGAAGGGCCAGAGGTCCAAGCCCGAAGTTTCTCCAGCCACTCCTTGCTCATTAATGTACTTCTTTGTTGTGTTTTCAACAGCAAAGCAGCCTCTACCACGGAGACGGGAGTGGTTCAGCAGAAGGGCATCTGCCTGAAGGCATTCGGCAGACCCGTGTCAGTGTGCACTTTCAAGACAAGGACAGAACTTGTACTTGGATCATGTTGTATGTGCGTCATTAAAAATGGTAGATGGTTGCCAGGCGTGGTGGCGCACGTCTTTAATCCTAGCACTTGGGAGGCAGAGGCAGGCGGATCTTTGTGAGTTCAAGGCCAGCCTGGTCTACAGAGTGAGTTCCAGGACAGCTGGGGCTACAGGGAGACCCTGTCTCTAAAAGACCAAAAAAAAAAAAAAAAAAAAAAAAAAGGTAGAATGGCCTGGAAAGAGATGGCTCAGTGGGTAAAGCTTGCCAAGCAAGCACGAGAGCCTGAGTTGGGATCCCAGAACTCATGAAAAGGCAGACACAGTAACTCACATCTAGAATCCCAATGTTCCTATGGTGAGAGAGGCATGGAGAGGAGAATCTGTAAGCTTCAGGACAGCCAGCTGGTATGTGCAGCAGTAAACAGGAAAGACATTCTGTCTCAAACAGAGTGGAAGGTGAGGATCAATACCCACAGGTGTTCTTTCATCTCCATACATGTGTTGTGGTGCATGCATCTGCACACATGAATGTGTACACACACACACATACAAACATTTAAAACATGGTCAAGTTTTATTTATATGCTTAATGATATTAGTGCTTATTAGTATGATTTGTTATTGACACATCATTGTTATATGTATTTATAGGGAATAAAGTGATATTTTGATATGTTGCCATGTGGTATGATTAAATTAAGCCAATTAGCATATTCCTATTGTGTTATTTTCTGTAGTGAGACTTTGAAAGTTACTTTCTAAGTTATTTTGAAGTATGTAATTCATCACTGTTGACTATAGCGCTAAAACAAGATATTTCGATTGTTTATCTGAACCTTAACATTTTTTCTAATTTATTTATTTTTATTTTATGTATGAGTGTTTTGCTTGCATGTATATGAGGATACCTGTGCATGCGATACTTGCAGAGGCCAGAGGAGGGCATTAGATTTCCTGGAAATGGAGTTACGGATAATTGTTAGCTGCCATGTGGGTCCTGAACTCAAGTCCTCTGTAAGAACAGCCAATGCTCTTAACCACCAAGCCATCTCTCAAGCCCCATTTATCCGAAATTTTTGCATACATCGATCAACAGATCTTCCTGTTTTCTCTTCCTCACCCCATTTCCAGCCTCCGGGAACCATTGATTTTATTCTCTTCTAAGACATCAACTTTATTAGATTCCATACATAATTGAGGGCATATGTGGATGCAAATGACAGTTTTGCCTTTTCAAGTCTGAATAGGTTTTCTCTTTCTCTCTCTCTCTCTCCCCCTCTTTTTCTGCATATATGCCACATTTTCTTTATGAGTTCACCTATTAATAGAAACCTAGTTATATCCACATCTTGGCTATTTTAATAACGCTGTAATGAACACAAGAATGCAGGTTTACCTTCAATGTAGTGACTTCTCTTCTTTTGACTTTATCTACCACAAAGTAGGGCTATTGGTTTCTATGGTAGTTTTATCCTTAGTTTTTGAGGAACCTCTTGGATAGTGTTAATTGTCAACTCCACCAAATTTAGAATCACCTAGGAGACTGGCATCTGGGCATGTCTGTGGAGGATTATCTTAATTTTATTAATTGAGGTGGGAAGACCCATTCATTCTTTACTGATTCTGGGCAGCAACCATTCTCCGGTTTGTGTAAGGTTTGTTTAAGTACAAAAAGGGAATTTTTCTTTTCTTTCTTTTTTCTTTCCTTCTTTCTTCTTTCTTTCTTTCTTTCTTTCTTTCTTTCTTTCTTTCTTTCTTTCTTTCTTTCTTTCTCTCTCTCTCTCTTTCTTTCTTTCCTTCCTCCTTCCTTCCTTTCTTCCTTTTTCCTCCTCTCTTCTTCCTCCTCCTCCTCCTCCTCTTCCTCCTTTACCCCTGTCTTTATCCCTGAGACAAGGTCTTACTATGTAGCTCAAACTAATCTTGATCTTGCTCTATAGCCCAGGCTGGCCTTGAACTCATGATCTTCCTGCCTCATCTGGGACTATAAGCATGTACCAGCACATGTGGCTTCTTTTGCCCATTTTTAAATCAACTTGTTTTCTTCCTTAGTTGTTGTGTATCCACATGTATACCCTTTTCAGGACTGTAGTTGTAAATATTTCCTCCCAGTCTGTGGGTTGTTTCTTTGCTGAAGAAGCCTTTTAGTTTGACACAATCTCATTTGCCATTTCTTGCTTTGTTGCCTGTGTATTTAAAGTCGTATTCAACAAAATCCAGACCAACACCACTGAGCTTTCCTTCTATATTTTTTTCTAATAGTTATTATAGGCTCAGGTCTTATATTTAAGTTCTAAGGTTCCAGGGATGTAGCTCAGTGGTGGAAGACTTGCTTATATGTACAAGACCTGGACCTGATCCTCCAGTACTGAAAAGATGGAAGTTTTAAATTCATTTCGAGTTGAATTTTGTATGTGGTATAATGACTTAATTTTATTCCTTGGAATGTGGATATTTTTCTCAATAACATTTTTTGAGGAGACTGACCTTTATCCTTTGCATATTCTTGAGAGTTTTGTCAAAGATCCCTTCACCTTGGGGATTTTTAAATCCTGTTCCATCGATCGATGTGTCTTCTTTTATATCAGTACCATAATTTTTTATCACAATCACTTGATAATATGTCTTGAAATCAGAGAATGTGATATCTCTAACTTTGTTCTTTTTGCTTGAAATTGTTTTGCCTATTTGAATTTTGATGAAGGTTGTATTAAATTTGTACATTGCTGTGGGTAGCATGGACATTCTCACAATAGTAATTCTTTCAATTCATGAACATGGGATGCCTATTTATTTGTGTATTTTTCAGTTTATTCTGTCAGTGTCTTACAGCTTTCATGATATGTGTCTTTTATCTTTTTGGTTAAATTTACATTTAAGGGCTGGAGACATGGCCTAGCGGTTAAGAGCATGGACTGCTCTTGCAGAAGACCCGGCTTCAATCCCCAGCACCCACATGGCAGCTGAGAACTGTCTTTAACTCCAGTTCCAGAGGAATCCAACACCCTCTTCTGACCTCCACGGCATTGCATGACATGAGTGCACAAACCTACATGCAGGCAGTACATTCATACACATACAAGAATAAATAAAAATTAAAAAAATATTTTAAAAAATTACATTTAAGTAGTTAATTTTTTGTTGCTGTGATACATGGGATTTTTTTTTCCTTTTTTTTTTGTTCTTTTTGACTTTTTTAGCCCCAGCTGTCCTGGAACTTGCTATATAGACCAAGCCGCAATCTCTCTGAGATTTACCTCCTGAGTGATGGGATTAAAGGCATGCACCATCATGCCTGGCTTTTAAATTTCATTTTTCTTTATATATATATTTTTGAGACAGGGTCTCCCTGTAGCCCAGGCTGTCCCAGAACTCACTCTGTAGGCCAGGCTGGCCTTGAACTCACAAAGATCTGCTTGCCTCTTCCTCCTGAGTGCTAGGATTAAAGGCGTGCGCCACCATATCCGGCTATTAAATTTCATTTTTCATAGCTTACTGGTATATAGAAGTGTTCTTGATCTTTGTACATTGATTTTGCAATGTACTGCAACTATCATTAAGGTTTTCCATACATAAAATCATGCCATCAGCTAATAGAGATAGATAGCTTGATGATTTTATTTCTTCCATTCCTATTATGGCAACCTTTCTAGGACTTCCAGCACTACATTAAAAAGAAGTGCTGAAATCCTTGCCTTGTCTCTGAGCTTTAGAGGAAATCTTCTAACTTGTTATCATTAAAAATGATGTTAGCCATGGACTAGTTACATATGGAGTTTGTTGTGGTAAAAAAATATCCCTCTAAACTGAATCTGTTAAGAGTTTTTTTTTTTATCAATAGTGTTACATTTTGCTCAATGCTTTTTCTGTGGCTATTGAGATTATCATATGGTTTTTATCTTTTATGTTGTTAATAGCGTATACCAGATTTATTGATTTGCATATGCTGAACCACCATCCTTGCATCACGAGGATAAATTATGCTTGATCCTGGTAAATCATTCTTTTTTTAAATTTTATTTATTTATTTTATGTGTATGAATGTACTGTCTGCATTGTAGGCTTGTGCACCCGTGTCGTGCAATGCCGCAGAGGTCAGAAGAGGGTGTCAGATTCCCCTGGAACTGGAGTCAAAGACAGTTCTCAGCCGCCATGTGGGTGCTGGGGATTGAACCCTGGTCCTCTGCAAGAGCAGTCGGCACTCTTAACTGCTAGGCCATCTCTCCAGCCCCGGTAAATCATTCTTTTTAATGTGCTGTTAAATATGGTTTGCTAGGATTTTCTATTCTTTCCTGAAGCTGACTTTACAAGAGTGGTTAAAGAATCCAACTAGTCTAGACTCGCTGTCATTATTATACTTTATTTTTTTTAGCAGAACATTTCAGTGACTAGTTGGAGAGCACAGGGAGGGGTTCAGCCTCCTTTTAGTGGGGCTCCTATCAGCCTTAGTATATGGACGACAAAGCCTAGTTCAGCCTACAACTCCTAAATGTGGCCCCAACAGAAAATCTTTCATCAGGTGAATTCTTAGGGTTCTGTTCTCAGGCTGATTGCAAATGGGCATAAGATGTTCCACATGAACTTCTCCGTAAAGGGCTACACCATCTTTGGACTTGTCTATTACCCTGCCCAGTGACACTTAGATAAAGGTGTGTATATGAGAAATCTCTTCTGGAATTTAGAACCTAGGAATTATGTCCTAAGGATATTAACCTTCCTTTTATCACAATAAAGAGTTATGGGAAGCAATAGTTCCTAAATTAAGGAATTCCCAAGGACAATGTTACACACATGCTGATTCCTAGAACCCAGCCCTATAAATTCTGACTGAGACACCCAGAAGGGTGCAAACCATCTTGATACCAGGATATCCTCATTAAATGTTTCTTTACACCTTGGCTTCTAACAATTTGAATCTCAAGTGTAACTACTCTCAAGACTGTTCAGTGCTGTGCCAAAGAGGCTTCTGTCTCACCTTTGGTTGTAAAAGAATTTCATCTTGGCAGCTAAAAGAGCTCAGCTCCCCTAAATGTCCATCTGCAGCACCCATGGGGCCATAGCTTCTTGAGCTAGTGTCTGGGGTGTGTGCATATAAACCCCAGGTCCCCGGGAAAGTATCATCTTAGGAGTTTGTAAATCAGAACAGCACTAAAAGGAAACAGAAGTTCAAAGAAGTGGGTTTGCCCAACGTCGCTGAAAGTTAGTGGTAGAACCTTAGATACAAGTCCAAGACATTTGACCCTCGAACCAGTGTTCAGGACACTGCCGCATGTGGCTGCTCTGGGGACCTAGAAGTCCATCCTACCTCGATTCCTGGAGGACATATGCAAGCCATGAGATTAGAGTGACTGCTGCGTATTAAAAAATCAGTCCTTTGTCTGTCTGAACAGAGCCAGTGCTGGAGCTCCCATTATGAGGACAGAAACTTCCCAGGAGAGACACAGGAGGAAAACGAGGATTCAAAGAAGCTCTGTATTGGGGGGACATTTTTTTTTTCCATTTGAAATTTCAGGTTAATATGAACCTGCTTATTTCCTCTGCATCCTTAGTGAATACTAAACGCAGCTGATTTATGTCACTTTCTCTAACGGGTGTTCTAATGGGTCCACAAGAGGAAAATAAAATATTTAATAAAATAAAATGTGACAAATGAACTCTTTGAATGAAACAAGCCATGTAAGCTAGGGTTGCAGATACTCAAAAGAGCCGGAAAGAGACCAAGGTAGAAACTATGATGGGTTTTGAGAGCTTTAAAATATTTTAAATTGGAGGAATTTGACCATATTACATACAATCTGAGGTACCCGTGTACACACTTCATCCTTGCTCACAATTCCTTTGTCGCTTCTCATTTGCCGCAGTCAGAGCAGGGTTCCCTATTATGTAAATAAGGGAATGAGACAGATGGTGCCACAAAGCAATGAATTCATTTGGGGGGAGGGCTTTAATTATGGATGGGTGGGCCCGGCTGTGTTTTGGGTTCAGCGAACGTCCCAAACGTTAAGAGATTGGCAAAACCCCAGATGCGGTTTTCTAGGCACATTTAAAAAAAAAAAAAAATCCCTGTCCTCTTTGCAGCGGAATAGAAGTTGGGGAATTGAACTTGTTCTTTATTAAATTCCTCAAGTTGCTGGTCCTGATTTTTAGCCTTTGAAATGGGAAAGGAATTTAAGCAGGGTTCAAGAACTTGATCTAAAATTCCTTTGAGACTTAGGTGTTTCAAGGGGGCTATGGACATTTTGAATTGTTTTATTATTATTTTAAAAATTGCCGATGAAGTCCCATTAAGGGAAAATTATCATAAACCAGAAGATAATTGCTATTAATTTTTTGGCTATTGAATTTTAGTACTTCTAGTACAATGTCTGAACACAATTGGATCACATCGTCTTTGTAATTTTGTATCTTGTTTCGCCACATACTCATTTCCCCATAACACTATTAATTCGTAATGTTGAGTGTGTAATGGTTTATTGAATTTATGACTTAGTCATCTGAAAAAAATTTAAAAATATATATGTTATGGGTATTTATTTCTCCCAGAGTAATATAAGCTAAATCTTCAGGAAGCTTGAATTTTGTTTATATCTTTGGCCAATAAAATTTGCTTGATAAAAGCAAACATCAGAAATGGCAGTGGGGACTTTGGGGTGCTATTCAAGGTCAGTGCTGATGATTAATTGATTAAAGTCATGTGGCAAGTTCACAGTCAAAGTGGAAAGCTCCAAGAGAAACTGAAGCCCGGCTGAGCTGAGGACACAGTGTACACAAAGGACTTAGAACGGTGGATATCATTACATAAAAAGCCGGCACAAGTTAGGTGAAAACTTAAGGGAACAGAGTACTCCATTAGCATTTTGTGAGTTTAGTATCCATGGATTCAGCTATTCACCTGGGACTTTGCAAGGCCAAGGAGAAGGATGATTTATCATTATGCAGCAATAGCACATTGAATCACATGGGTTTGTAAGGCTTGTGTTTTGACCAAAGCTACTCAGTCTGTGAACCTAGCCAACTACTAACCAGCCTGCTTTCGTATTTCAGTCAGCTCTGCGGTTTCACACTCTTTGATGAGAAGTTCTTAATCCTCACGCGATGAATCATGTTTCTTTGTTAAACAAACACATAAACACAAACAAACAAACAACTCACCCAAGGGAAAAATATCAACTGTGAGAGTTGCTGTTGAGAAGCAGTAGAAATGGTAGCCCCTTGCCAGAGCACTGCGCCCTTGGATTCATTAAGGAGTGAAGTGTCACACTTGGCAGTATTCCCTTTCTATGACATAAACAAGCCACTAGACTCTTTGCAGCATTAAGGAAAGGCTATCTGTGAGTCTACTTTTCAGTCCTCTGCTTGGTGCAGATACTTCCAATTAAGTAAATTATTAAAGTGCAATTACATATTTCAGTTTTTATTTCTTTTCCTGGAAGAAATGACATTAAAATAGTATATCTGAATGTGCTGATTCACTGAGACCCCGGGTGTTTCAACGATTTAACTCTCTTTTGCTACGAATTTGCGGCGAGTTCATTTCAGCTCATCTCATTCCAGAGATGTAAGAAGAACAACGTGTTAAAGAGAGAACACGGAACCTTCCTTTACAGAAGGTCATTGCTGCAGACCAACGGTTCATCTCCCGTACAGGAGAAGGAAAGCTGTTGGTATTTGAGTACTGAATGTACTTGTGACAAATCTGTGTCAGAAAGAGGACCATTTTAAGCCAACCATACATATTTGTTTGGGCTCTGGTTGGGAGATCCACAAAGAGTCTGGAATGAAATGAAATCATATTGAGGCTGATTTCCAAAAGCAATAAAAATGGAAAGTATCATCCACAGAATCAATCGTCTGCTGCTCTGGAAGTGCTCACAAGCAAAACTCTGGAGGAGACCAAGTTGGCTCCTAAAATCTCCTTCTTGACATAAACCTGATAAAGCAAGATTGAAATCCAGTCCAGCTCTTTACAACTTCCACTTTATTCTACCCTGTTCTGTATGCCCCCATCTGAACCTCAGTTTTCTCAGCTCCAAGTGAAGGACAGTAAAATTGACCTCAAATGCCCCCTGTATGTTCTGTTTATAGACTCCTTACATCAGAGGAGAAAGCACCTGTTCCTCTGGATGGAGCAGAAAGTTCACGGCAAGCAGCTACAGCCACACCCATACTGGAGATGGACATTTAGGGTATCTGAGCTCTTTTAAGCTCACTTTTGTTGTTTGTTTCAAAGTCCACCATGTTCACAAGACCTTGTTCCAGCTGGCACTGACAAGTGCCATCTCTCCAGCCTGGTCTACTACCCTCCTTCTTACCCCATGAGCTTTAGCCTAGTGCTCTAACCACCATTTTCTGCATGGTGTGCTAATCCTCACCTGCAGATCTTGCTGTTCCATCTGCAAGCACACCTTCACCTTGTCCTTTAACCTAGTTAGCTCTTTCTCAGCCCTCAGATCTCAACTCAGGCTTCACCTGTGTTTGTTCTAGCAACTGTGGTACTTTTTGTTTTCAGAATGCTCGACAGATTAATCTGCCTCTCTCATTAGGGTCTAAATTTTCTGAAATCTGGGGCCATTTTGACTTCTCATCATTAGAATATGAACACGTTGCACAGTGCTTAGTACATATTTATTAAATAAGGCAATGAAGCTTAACATTCACAGCAATTTGTTCTCTTACCTATTAGCCTTACTACCAGTAGCTGTTTGAGATAAAACATACTGTCTCAAAAAATTATCATTGGATCACCGAGTCTTGGAAGCTGTGTCTTCCTTCACCTTCCCTGATACTGTTGACTATACCAGACACCAGGGCGGGCTCTTCCCTTAATCTGAGAAGAAAGAAAAGACAATGGTTAAAATTACCCTCATCGTTCATTTGCCTTCTTCTCTCCCCAGATCAGGTAACTGTACACAACCAACATGACCAAGAAAGAAAGGGTGTTCCACCAGAGGTGTCTCATCCTTTTGTAGAAACCATTTTCATGATAAAAAATTTATTATTTTTATTTCATCTGTATGTGTATTACCTGTATACATGTAAGTACATCTATGTCCTTCATTGCCCACAGAGGCCAGAAGAGGGCATCAGATTTCCATGAACTAGAATTACCAATGGTTGTTAGCTACCATGTGGGTCCTGGGATCCAAACCTGGGTCTTCTGCAATAGCGGCCAGTGTTCTTAACTACTGAGCAATCTCTCCAGCCCCGGTTTTCATAAGTTTTAAAGAATGGCCCTTTCTGAATCTATTTCAGGATGAAGCAAAGTCCTTAGAGTAAATTCCTTTCAATAACTGATGAACAAAATTGCTCCCTGCTGAAGCAAAGTCATTCTCTATGAAGAGCTGAAAACTGGTCACTTCCTTCTCTAGCAATTCCCAGGATCTATGATCTATATGGGCTATGAGACATTGTCATGATAACCTCAGTTGACTTGGACTTGTCTCTCTGTGTATAAATATACAACAATTTATTCTCCTTGAAAATTATACAGATAATTTTTCAGGGTGAAGATTCTTATTCCATTCTGTGTCCTCCATCTGCTCTGTCCAAAAAGGGAAATACTTTTGCTATAGTAAAAAGTAATTTTCATTTCTCACCATATTCCTTGAGAAGACCAATTCTATAAAAGCTCTGCAGGCTCAGATGGAGAGTGTGAACAAAATAATAGACAGGTGTTCACTGATGCTTTTCTACCTTTCAAATGAGTTTCCAAACTTATCTTCTGAGAGCCAGTCCTTTAGGAATTAAAATTTTAAGTCATTAGATTTTGTGTGTGTTCTTATAGATGTGGTGTTGTGTGGATTATGAATATGGTCTCTCCATCAGATTCCCTGGGTTCAAGTGTGATGTTCTAATTGATTTTATTGAGCTTTCGTCTTCCTTATTTCATCATCTGTAAAATGGGACCTTAATAGAACACAAATTATAAGATAGTATAAATTGTCAGAGCTCATTAAACCAATGGTGCTTGATTTGAAGATCCTTGTCCTTCAAAAGTCTTCAGAGGGGCTGGAGAGATGGCTCGGTGGTTAAGAGCACTGGCTGCCCTTGAAGAAGACTCAGGTTTTATTCCCAGCACCCACATAATGGCTAACAACTATCTATACTTCTAATTCAATGACCAGGGGATCTGACGCCCTCTATGGGCTTTGTATGATGCAGGTACACCTTATATGCATTCAGGCAAAATACTCATGCACATAAAATAAAAATAATATCTAAAATATATTTTTAAAAGTATTCAGACAGAATGATGGCAAGAAACTTGGGGTTCAAGTCCAGGAATAAAAAAATAAAAGTAGACTCGCATAGAGAAAGCAACTTCTTGGAGAAAAAAAATACTGAAAACTTTTTCTTGCCTATTTCATCCAAATTTATCCCCCATTCACACATTGCTTACTGTACTTGGTCCCTGAGAGTTTGGTAAAGGAAGAAAGTAGCTGTGCTTGTCTACAAAGCTGCAGGAAACATCTATGTATTTGGCATTTAAATTTTTCTCTGAATTTTTTTTTTCTAATTTATGGAAAGAAAACTTTATCCTGTCTCAATTTCTTAAAATTTAGATATCCCCTTGACTGAATGACGTGCAGTTATTATAATGCATTCTGAAGACAGAGCAGAATGAAATTTATATTTTAATGATTCATTTTAAAAACATTTGTCGAGAATCCATGAAACGTGACTCCTAATAGAAGTATTTTACATAATATGGAAGAGATAATCAAGTAATATAACATAATAAATACTATCATAGGAACGAGTATGGAGTGAGACAGCTTGGGGAAAGTGTTTCTGAGAACAGAGGTAACTGGGCATTTTTAAGGACAAAGTGTGGTTTTATTGGGCCAGTAGGTAAAGGAAGTTTGTTTGAAGTCAGGCATGAAGCATGAGATACCAGGGCCCTGTTGAGAAACTGAGTAGCCCGACCACAGGAAGAGCAATACAGAGAAGAGGGATAGAGAAGTAAGCAGAAGGTGGGTCATGAAGATGAGGCATTGAACTTTACATTGGCGGGGTGTGTCGGGGGGGGTCATGAGAAACCATGGAAAGGTTCAGATTGAAGAAACAAGTTGGATTAACTTCCAGCTTCTAAAGTCCAGGCTAATGAGTTTGGGGAGAGGTAACAAAGGGAGAGAGTGTGCAATTAGGAAATCCCCAAGATTATTGGCGCAATCCTACCCAGGCCAAGCAAAGGAGTCAGGCATCAGAACTTGGTTTTGTTGTCATTGTTTGCTTATTTTCTTTTTCTTTATTGAAGAGGAGACAGAGTAGCCCAGGCTGGCCTGGAACTACGAGGCCATACTCATAGCCATGGTCCTGCCTCAGGCTTCCAAGTATTGGTATCATAGGCATGAGGCACCATGCCAGGCTTATAAACATTTTTTTTCTCCTCTGCCCAGTAGAAAAGAGTGCTCGTTCTTTAGCTAGACTGTTGCTCTTTAATACACCCAGCAAAGAAGAGACAGGAATGATTACTTGCAGAGCACTGTGTCAGTCACTTCTACACATTAATAACATTGTGAGAGTGAGACGGGTGTTCCTTCTAACCATTTGCAGCTGTAAATTCACTGAGCCACATGTGCTGTGATTACATTGCCTTTTGAGTGAAGATATTCTGGAACTGGAACCTGCATTGAATTCAGAACTTTGGAATGCCATTAGAACAGCAACAACTCTGCCCAGTATTATTCTTATTCCCCCCTCAAACTATTCATTTGAGTTATGCATTTCACTCCTTAGCTCATTTTCTCCCGCCAGTGAGTTTGAGTGGAAAGGATTGATGTTGCTTCACAGAGACACCACTTCCTTGCTACTGTGATGTACTCCAAGCTTTTTTTTTCTTTTCTCAGCTATGATACTCAGTTCTCCTGAGTCCTGAGGGCGCTGCTTCCAGAGAGAAGCTTTAAGGTGACCTACAGTAGACCTAAGCATCTTAGTTTAACCTGGAGCTTTTCAGCCTCAGGTCTAATGACCTCAGGCTGGAAAATTCTTTCTGGGGTAGGGTTGTGGAGGAACTTGGGTACTGTACAGGATGCTGAGCAGGGACCCTGGCATCTAGTCACTTCCTTCCTGGGCCATCCAGTTACTCAACTGTTGACAACCCAGACTGTCTTCAGACATTGTCAAATACTTCCTCCAAGGAAGATGCTTCCAGTCAAGAACCATCCACCGACTTTTGCTACTTCCTGTAGCATAATCTACCAAGGACTACAGTACTCACCAATCCTTGCAATTGTCTCTCAATCCCTTCTAAGGGTGATTTTGTGTGATTTATGAATTATTTGGTTTGATATTCCAACAGCTTGGTCTTAAGGCTATCATGCAGATGCTATTAACACTTGCTTCATGGTTCTCACCAATCTAAAAAAAAAATGGTTTCTAAAAATGAAAGTGTCCTTTAGCAACAGTTGTTATTAAACTAAGTAAAAAAAAAACTTTTGGGTTATCTCTCAGGTTATTTTAACACTTCCCACATATTACCACAAACAGCTTCATTTTGGTTTAATGAGGGATATACATAAAGGCAATCCAAACACGGAGGTGAGAAGCTCCATGGGTCTGCCAGCATTCCTAAGAAAATATAAATCATGTACTCTGCATTCACAACTACTAAAGTGCTTAGTCTGGGGCATAATAAGTATTAAATACTAGCCATTGTTATTAAAAACACTGTCATTTGGGGGTTTTAAGATCACCGGCTGCTCTTGCAGAGGACCAGGGTTTGGTTCCCAGCACCCACATGGAGTCTAAAAACCATCTGTAAGTCCAGTTCCAGGAGGACCTGGTGCCCTCTTCTGGTTTCCGTGGGCATTGCATGACATGTGTGCACTTACACATATGAGACTGACGCTCTGCCTACTGCACTAAGAGGGTGGTGTGCACTTACATATATAAATGAAAACACATATAAGAAACCAGTATTATTTTTTATAAAATCGCAAAAGTCATATTGAAATTCCTGGTTCATTTTTTCCTCTTTATTACGAAGTAGACTCCTCAGATGCAAGGATTATAACTTCCTCAATTTTGAATTCTTAATGTCATGCACTTCAATATAAGGGATACACTTAAAAATACTGAATGAGTATCAGTGAAAGTTAAAGTTGAAGCATATAACATATTGATTAAGTTGGACTAGAGATGTAGCTGAGTGGTAGAGAGTTTGCCTGACCTTGTACTAAACCTTCCTGAGAGGGAGAACTTTAGACTGAAATATTCTGTGGATTCTTAATGTGCTGGTGTTTTTTTTTTTTAACTAAGCAAATAATTTAAAAGAAATCTCTTTGTGTGTAGAGAGTTATGCTTCCCATTGCAGTTTATGTTGTGTGGTTCTTTTTAGGAATAAGTGTATAAGTGGATGAAAAGAGACTTTAATTTGAAGACCTCTGTTGGAGTTTTAGTTCTACCATTTGTATAGGAAGACATCTTTCTGACTCTTAGCAAACATATCTGTAAAATGATAATTATAGATAATAGCTGTTCTGCATGTATCATAGAAGTCTTATAAGTTTTTGTAGGATATGTGTGTGAGGATGTACTTGTGTGTGAGGATGTACATGTGTGAGGATGTACATGTGTGTGAGGATGTACATGTGTGTGAGAATGTACATGATGTGTGTGAGGATGTACATGTGTGAGGATATGTACATGTGTGAGGATGAACATGTGTATGAGGATGTACATGTGTACAGGTGAACATGTGTGTGAGGATGTACATGTGTGAGGATGAACATGTGTGTGAGGATGAACATGTGTGTGAGGGTGTACATGTGTGAGGATGTACATGTGTGAGGATGTACATGTGTGAGGATGAACGTGTGTGAGGATGTACATGTGTGTGAGGATGTATATGGATGCCAGAGGTCACTCTTGCTGGCTGTTTCTGAGATGCCATCCATTTTGGATTTCTGAGGCAGGATCTCGTCACTGGCCCGAAGTTTGCTGATTTGATTCAGGTAGGCTGGCTGGCCAGCAAGCCCCTGGGGAGTGCTCCCATCTGGTCTGTCACCATGGTGCTGGGACTACAACTGTATGCCCCCACCCCAGCTTTTCACATGGGTTCTGGAGATTTAATGCAGGTTCTCATGTTTTCTCACCCAGTCCTTTACCAATGGAGCTGTCCCGTTAGACTTCTATTGTTGTAGTTCCAGCATCAGAATGTCCTCCACACATCCTGAAAAACAGAGCATTCTCACCTCGTTTGTGTGCATGTTTGTTAAATGTGTGCTCTGTCTTGTAGAGTACAATTCAAAGAGTTTTCCTGGCAAGGGCAGGGGGAACAGTTTGAGAACTGGAGGTGAAAAACCTACCTGTACCAAAGAATTAGTAGGCAGAATGCCCTTTGAGAACTTGTCAGATTTCTAATTCTAGTGCTTTATGTTTCTGTTTTGTCTTTTATCAAAGGCATGAAAATGATTGTCTATTTGCAATGTTAATCAACATCTATTTATCACTTTGTAGATTGTAAAATCTTTTCACATAATAAAAGTTTCATTTGGACTTCAGAAAAGTCAGGCTATTTTTGTTCTTCAGATGGGAAGATACTTAGAGAAAAATCAGCACTGGAATTTGAATTTCCATTTATGTACTGGGTCTGTGCTAGCAATTTTACAAGCTTGGTTCTAAGCCTCAAAATACCTGTGCAAATAGTTAAGCTTTGTTCTCATTTTTTTCCTAAGGAAGCAAAGAGGTAGAATAGTGATGAAGACCATTGAGCGAAGTAAGCAGCAGAACAAAAATGGAATAATTACATTTTAAAAAAAATGTGTAAGAAATGAGAGTCTAGAGTTCTTCCAACACTGCACAAATGTGAGTAAAACCGTTTCTGACATTGAGTGTACCAGGTGGATGTCTGCTTTTTGTCCCAAGGACCTCAGTAAACTGTGCAGTACTTTATCCAATGTATTCAGTGTAATGTCACAATAACCTTGCAAGAAATATATGTAGAGATTGAAGAGTGGCCTAAGACCACACAGTTACCGTATAGCAAAGTTTGAACGTATAACCATATACGTATAACTTATTTGAATGTATAACTTATTTCTTCTGAAATAAGCAATCTCACACTTTTCCGAAATCTCTAAACATAGTAGAGACTCAACCATTCTCTGGCCCTCTGCCTATATAACCACAGCTTCCATCGGCCCATGCTATACTAACCCCCAAATTTTCAACAGATAATTTGGCCCCCACTTTAAAAAATAAAAAGTGTTCTGTCCATTGCTCTCATTTGTTTCATTCCAGACTCTCCACTCCTGCTGCCTTGCACTGTTCCTTGCCCTCAGTGTGGGAAAAGAAACCATGCATTTCAATCTAAGGTGAAATTTCTCAGTGGGTTTGATACCGACTCCTATGAGGCAGAAGACACCAGTGCCAGGATCACTGACTCCGGGTCCAGCCTCCACTATTGGCTGGCAGCTGGTGCCAGGTCACTTTCCCATGCAGGGCCTTTTTCATTCTTTTGTAAGAGAATTCACTATATCTAATTAAGCTACAGTAACAACCTTAGACTTGGGTGCTATTATTATCTCCAAAACTATAACTTTCAGAACTTAAGACATTTAGCCAGGAGCACCTAAGAAATAAGTGACGGAATCAAGATTTAGCAGAAAATCTGTCAGAACCCAGTGAATGCTCTAAACTGCAGCATCTACTTCCTTCCTGAAATCCTTTTGATTATTTGTAAAATGAGAGAGTTGGATCAATCATCTAGGTTTTATTTCTAGCAGTATTTCTTTCCAAGAAGAATATGAACTCAAACGTATTAGAAAAAGTATTGTTTGATATATTTTTAGTTTGAATTGTATTTATTTATCCATATTTATATTATTTTAGTTTGTACTTATCACTTACTATAATAAAGTCAATGAAACTATTTCAAGATTGGTGGCAATAAATATAATTTTAGCTGGGTGTGGTGGTGCACGTCTTTAATCCCAGCACTCAGGAGGCAGAGGCATGTGGATCTCTCTGAGTTCAAGGCTAGCCTGGTCTACAGAGCGAGCTCCAGGCCAGCGGGGACTAGAGGGAGACCTTGTCTCAAAAATACCAATATATATATATATATATGTATAAAATTTTGAAACCAGAATTATAGATGATAACTGATGTCTGAATCCAATTATTCCAGTGGCTTGTTTTGGTTTCATGACAACAAACAAACAAACAAAACCAAACAAAACCCCTTGATTTCCATAAAGAATTAATTTTTAACAAAGTATAGCAGTTTTCCAATGATCAGACTCACTTTACTCTTAATGATCAGAGACGATAGAACAACAATAGTATTTTTTATTTTAAGATTTATTTACTGATATCTAATAGCTACCCTTTTCATTATTTGGTATTTCATTTGGGGAGTGTTAATAAATGGCCCCCGTGTAGCCAGTTGAAATGTCTTTGGCAAGAAATACCTTTCAAATATATCTGATAACAGTATGAAATTTCTCAGTGATTTCATTAAGAAAACCTCATCTGTCTTAGCACCTTCGTCATTTTTCAAGGCTGTAAAAATCTACTTTGTTTCCCATTCTAGAAATTTCAATTTTCCCTTTCCTTGCTGACACCTTATTTGCAATTATAAGCATGAAAATACCAGCATTTTGAAAAGAAGTTGCATTTTTGTTAGCTACTTAATAAGTGGAGTTCCTTCACACACACACACACACACACACACACACACACACACACACACTTGGATGTTGTGTCTCCCTTAAAATCTTTTTTTATTTTATTTATTTATTTTTAAAATCTTTGAAATGTCTGTATCTGAACCAGTATCTTGCCTTAGTTCATCGTAGTCTTTTAATAAAAAAAGCTATTCTGGAACCCACTGTCAACGTGATTACCAAGAACCCTGAACAATTGCAGCTTTAAGACTGTACATTAATATAATTGAGTATTACTACGCTCTGAGCCCGCACTGTTTGGGAAGATGTTTGCATGGTTGTAATATGTTAACATCTAGGGTTTGATACACCAATACCACTAAACAGTCATTAGACTACCTGAACACATTTTGAGGTTGTTTTAAACTGAGCTATTATTTCTGTGCTTTTCATAGATATTATTTCCCATTGTCTGTATAGACAGTAGTATACTTAGCTGAGTTTAAGGTAAACTGTCTTCTTGGCTTTCATTTTCATGACTGCAGCATAGAAAATAAAAATCAGGGGGTTGAAGAGATGGCTCAGCGGTTAAGAGCACCGACTACTCTTGCAGAGGACCTGGGTTCGATTCCCAGCACCCATATAGCAGCTAAGAATCGTCTTTAACTCCAGGGGAGTTTAAGTTCCAGGGGAATCCGATGCCCTCTTCTGACCTGTGCAGCGTTGCATGACACGGGTGCACCAACCTACATGCAGACAGTACACTCATACACATAAAAAATAATAAACAATTTTAAAAAAAATTTTAAAAAAGAAAATAAAAATCATATTGATAGCCGCAATATTACTAATAAAGGCCACTAAGGAGTCCACAAAATAACCACTTTCACCAATCCATTGTGGATGTGGTTGTTAAGTTTCAAGTGTGTACATCTCCAATTTAAAAAAATTATCTTCTTACAGTTATATTAGACTCTATAATCTCTCTCTGGATAGATTTTGATTCTCTGCCATGGGTTGAGTTTTACATTCCTAAGCCTACTAAAATGTCATCTGCCTTAATGTCAATTACACTAAAAGTGTTCAGTTAATAAAAAGAGCAAGCAGAAAGATTTTTTGATTATTATTTTTAATTTAGCCATGACTAGCATTGCAGAGAACATAATACTAATTTGAAATATCTGGTTGCATAAAACACAGCAGATTCGTGCAATTTTATGACTATAAACAAATTCTTCCCAGTTTTTTCCATCTATCATTGTTCGCTTCTTTTAAAGTGAATTTGTGTGAGAGTTGTCAGCAATTATAGTCACTTATATCATTCTCAGTTGCTTGACACTAGTTGATACATCAAGCTAATGTGTCATATTTAATTTACATTTTTAATTCTCTTCTCTCTCTTCTGTCTCTCTTCTCTCTTACCAGAAATCTCCCTCTGGATGTAATTTATAGACATAACAAGGAAATAAGAACAGCATGATATTTTAAAAAATGTTTTATTATTAATAAATTATCAATAAAAGTCAATACGTCTCAAGACTTAATACCAGAACATTATTTCCTGTACATTGTGAATTTGTTTATTGTTGTATCATTAACTCTTTTTTTTTTTTTTTTGGTCTTTTTAAGACAGGGTCTCCCTGTAGCTCTGGCTATCTTGGAACTCACTTTATAGACCAGGCTGGCCTTGAACTCTCAGAGATCCACCTGCCTCTGCCTCCCAAGTGCTGAAATTAAAGGCACATGCCACCACTCCAGTCCCTATTAACTCTTTTTGAAATTTTATCTTAATGTACTTTTTATCTGTACGAGTATTTAGTCTTCACTTACATAAGTGTGCCATGTGTGTACAATGTCTGGAGAGATCAGAAGAGGGTGTTGGGTTCCTGGATTATTGTGAGCTGACATGTGGGTGCTGAGAGCAGAACTCAGGTCCCCTGTAAGACAAGCTAGTACTCTTAGCCATTAAGCCGTCTCTCCAGTCCTGCATTGTTCACTCTTTTTTTTTAAGCCAATTTTTTATTGAAGCTTTGTGCATTTCATACAATATTTCCCAATCAAACCCATTCCCCCTTCCCTTACCCCACCAGAGCTACATATGAAAGGGTGTGGACACACACAAATTACATTATTACCCAAAGTATCATTTGTAGAATACACACAATAAAACAGAAAATCTTCAAGGCAACAGATTACATGTGAGGGAAATTAGCATAAAGTTTAATAAGAATATGGTTCTGGAACCACATTGAGATAGAACTGAACTGTGTCTCTGACATCTGCTAATTGTATGGAAAATTTTCTAAGCTACTCTGTATGTCATTCTCCTCACCTGCAAAGCGAGACCAAGAATCATGCTCACTCCACAGGAGTGTTGTAAAAAATCGAACCAGTTTGTTTATGACAATCCTTTGGAACAGTGCATGAACAGGTAAGTTATTAAGTTATCATTATTAACTTTATTATGTTATTAATAATGCATATTTGTATGCATCCGAGCAAGCAATTAATGATAAAGAGAAATATCCAGAGCAACACACCCCAAATTGTTAGTATATCCCAAAAAGTTCTAATAGATTGTGTTTATGTATTAATCTTTAGGTTTATAATTTATAAATGTTTCCCAAAGATGGTTGCTTGTATTGTTTATTGAATTTTGTAAGTATTTCATACATATTTTTTCAGCCGGTCTTAATCACCTTAATTGCCATTATACCTACTTCTCCCTTGGCACCCTCCCACAGCCCCTCTCCCAAGAGTTCACACCTTCTGTCATTTGTGCTAGGTTCCATTGCACAAATTACTCTCCCTGCTCACTCCTTAGTGCCAGCTCCTCCCCTGAGCTTTGGTCAGCTTATCCGGAGACTCTTTTCTAAAGAAGGCCAGGGCTTCCTCACCTGACTGCCATCTGCTGCCAGTAGTTTGCCAGCCAAGGTTGGGCTCTGCTACCCATTTCTACAGTCCTGTGCTAGGTTTTTGTCCAGCTGAGCTTGCATGGGTCTTGTGCATGCTGATACCAATGCTGTAGGTTCCTATGAACCAGGTCCCAGGAGCTTGTAGGATTCATTTCCATTTTATCTTGCACCACCTCCCTGGATCTTACAATCTTTCTGCCCCCTCTTCTGCAATGTTTCCTGAGCCCTGGATGGGTGAAGCTGAATATAGGCATCCTGTCCATGGAACCATACTCTGTAGATTCCTAGTCTTCATGGTTTGGCCATTCAGGCTCTTTTGAGTTTCTGATCTCCTGTTGCATGGAGGAGCTTCCTTAATGAGAGTTAAGAGGTCATTAATGCCTTCTTGATTCCTTGTTCTATGATGGTTGGGGCTTATGGGTAGAGATTGCATTGTAGATGTGTCAGCTAGGCATGAGCAATTTACAGACCATGTTTGTGTGTGTCCAGTTGTGGGACTCTGTACTATTCTCATCTGGAGCAAAAGAAGCTTCTTTTCTGAGTGGTGTTTGGGATATTTGTCTGTAAATATAAACTATAAGGATACTTCTTTCATAGTTAGTAAAATGTAACTTTAGCCTAGGGAAGTATCAACCTTGGGGAATTGTCTAAGATCTATGACCTCTCCAGTTTGTACATCTACTTATGTTAACAATACCAGGAGATCTCCTGAGACCAGCGGAAGTGCAGGAAGGCAGGCAAAGAGAAGTCCATATGCCAGGAACACGAAGAAGAGACAACACTGGAAAGGGTCAGGATAATCCTGCACCAAGCTCTACCAACCATATGGAAGATTCCTACAGTGGGATCCCCCTAGGGATGGCCCGGGACACAGATATCAGAAACACAATTGAGAACATATTTAAATAACTACAAGATTATAAAAAGCAAATCAAAGAACTGAGAAAAAAGAATGAAGAACTCAAGAAGGACCTAGACAGAGAGAATGACAAGCTCTGGAAGGAAGTAGAAACACTGAAAAGATCCCATGCTGAAAAAGATAAGGAAACCAACAAGCAAAGCAAAGAGCTACAGGAAGAGATTGAGAAGCTCCAAAAAGAAATAGAAATACAAAGAAATCAGAAGAGGAAATGAAAAAGGAAATCAAACACTCATCCAATCAAGAGGAAAGGAATGGAAAAAGCCTCAGAAGCAAAATGGAGGAGGCAGAACAAAGAATATCAGACCTGGAAGATAACACAGAACAACTAAAAACCTCAAGGAAAGATGAAAAATTTAAAAATACACAAAAGTGGAACAAGCAGGAACTGTGTATGAAAAGATCAAACCTCTGCATCATAGGAATAGAGGAAGGAGAAGAATCCGAAGAAAATGGTATTGATCAGATCTTCAAAAGAATAGTAGATGAAAACTTCCCCACACTAAAAAAAAGACAAACCAATACAAATACAAGAAGCACATAGAACTCCAAACAGACAAGATCAGAAAAGAAATTCTCCACGCCACATCATAGTTAAAATGCTAGACACCCAAAACAAAGACAAAATCCTTAAAGCCACAAGAGAAAAACAACAAGTGACCTATAAGGGGAAACCTATCAGAATTACAACTGACTTCTCAATGCAAACTATGAAAGCAAGAAGAACCTGGAGCAAAGCATTCCCAGTGTTAAAGGACAATAGATGCCAACCCAGGTTACTATACCCAGCAAAAATGTCAATTATAGTTGAAGGAGAGAGAAAAACCTTCCATGACATAAACAACTTGAAAGAATACATGTCCGGAAAACCAACCCTTCAGAGAATACTTGAAGCAATTCAAAGAACAGAAGAAAGGAGCAACCAACCCCAGGCA
>VZQC01000392.1:5891690-5915937 GCA_009823505.1 Rhizomys pruinosus
CGGGAAAGGGGAACACTCCTCCCCTTCCGGTGGGAATGTAAAATCGTGCCCCAGACACTATGGAAAGCAGGGTGAAGAAACACTTGTAGCCTTGGAAGGAAACCTGCCACCTGAACCCGCCATACCACTCCTAGGCATGTACTCCCAACGGACCCCTTCCAAAACCCCCACTGCATGAAGATACATAGCATAGGCCATGTTTATTTCAGCTTCTTCACAATAGCCAGAACCTGGGAACCCAATCAAAATGACCCCTCAACTGATGATGGATAGAGAAAATATGTGTTACATGTACACAATGGAGTCTATGCAGAGTTAAATAATAGGCGGGACATCATGAGCTGCTAGGAAAATGGCTGAGCCAGCGGATAATTCATCGCTGAGTGGAGTAACCAGTCCCAGAAAAAACAAATCGAGGAATGGTATCCCTAAATCGGGGATGCTATTGTCAGTTACCTAGTTGTAAGTAGTTCCTGTGCATGGCCCCTTGAAATTTGTCCACTAAGTAGTTGGGAGTGATGCAGATGGGAAACAACAACCACATACAACAAAAAACAGGAAGGACGCACTGAATGAACGGAGCGAGAACAGTCAACGGGTGTTTGTGTGACTAAAAAGTCAACCTTCCACATGGACTGAAGATGTGAGAAAGACTGAGAAAGATATTAAAAGCATGTTTGGCCGAATGCAGCGGGCTTCGGGGGGGTGGGGGTTTAGTGTCTCCGGTCTGTGTTTCCTTCTGATACCCCATTCTTCATGGTGCGTCCTTTCCCGCTTTCTCCCCTCCCTTTTTTCTTCCTTCCCTCTTTCTTCCCCTCCCCCCCTTCTCCCCCCTTTTTTTTTTTTTTTTTTTTTTTTTTTTTTTTTTTTTCTCTTTCTCTCCTTTCTCTTCCTTCTCCCGTCTTGTATATTACTATTGGTCTATAGACGGTCAGATGTACAGATAAATACTCGATATAGATAGAACTCTGTATGCCATGATTATATAAGAATAGAGATATATAGATACATAGTAGCGCTCTTACTCCCATGAGTGGGCCTTAGGTCCAGTTCGGTTAGCCATTGATGTCCTCTAAGAAGCATGGGTGATTGTCACTATACAATCATCACGGGCCAATCCAGATTGTCGACTGTCATCTAATGCATTATATTCTCCTTTCCCTCTTTCTTCTCTTCCTTCCCTCTTTTCTCTCCTCTCCCCCCCCCACCCAAACCCCACCCCCCCCCCTTTTCCCTCTTTCTCCCCTCTCCATATGTGCTCGACCTCTGGTACATATGACTAGCTGGGCCCCCATACATGACTACGCTTATATGCTTGGACATTGTAGTGGAATTACCTATAGAGCCTGACCTGTACCTCTCCATCCCCATTACTTTCTTCCCCACCTTCATGAGAGCGATGTCCCCCACTACGTGGATGGTGGTATGTGCCATAGACAGATCCAAGCAGTAGCTTTGATCTGAACATTGGAATAGCTCAAGCGATCTCCGGCCTCCTACACCAAAACATGATGTGAATCATGCAGCTAGTCTCTCTCGGTGTATACTCCTTCTTTCTTCTGCCCCCCCCGCGGTTCTTCTTCTTCCCTTCACCCTCTCTTTCCCCCCCCTCCTCCCCTTCCCCTCCCTTCCCCCCCTCCTCTATTATTATCACTTTTCTTTTCCCCCCCCACGCCAACTACGTTTGGCTACTTATCAAGTCACATAGTGGTCTATTTACACTTCATATTCTGGGAGGGGCAAATCAAGGGCTGTTCGTCAATAGCCTTTTATGTCTTTTATGAGTCTCTTGGTACTATTCTGGCCACTGCCTCAAAAGGAAGCTTTCTCTTGTCTGGAACTCTTTCTTGATATGCAGCCTTCATCCTTGCATTTTTGGACTCATGTAGATATTTTGTTCGCGGGGAATGTGGTTTCAAAGATGGTTAGACTGTATAGGAGGCCTGCGCAGGTTTGTTTGGATATGGCAAGGAGGATGCTATCTGCCTGCGCTCCCGTTACCTGGCTAGCCCTTGCCGCCCGCTCATGGGTAGCACTTCATTTAAAAGTCTCTCTCAGTTTCTTCCCTGGTGATTTACTGCAAGGCTCCTATGGGCCCCCTTTCATTTTGGGCTCTCCTTTTTTTTCTGTTTTTATCCCCACCTTCCTTCTAAACTCTTTCTGTTCCCTCTCATTTAAATTCAGTCCTGTTTTAGCCGTGCCTCCATGGTAGCACCAGTGTCCACCCACTGAGCCTTCTGTCTAGGGTTCCTCTGTCCTTTCCCGTCATGAGTTTCTTTCATTTACGTGTCCTGTCGTTTTTACAGGCCGATGGGTTGTACTTACTTTAAGGATGTCGTGCTAGGAAACCACAAATGAGAGACAAACCGATGTCATTTATTTTTTGCATCTGTTGTCACTTCACTTAGCATAACAGTTTTAGTTCCATCCATTTTTACCGGCATTCATAATGTTGTCTGTTTTTTTTTTTCTTTTCTGTTCTTTCTTTCTTCTTCTTTCTTTCTTTCTTTCTTTTTTTTTTTTTTTTTTTTTTTTTTTTGGTTTTTGCGCTGTGACAGGGGTCTCCCTGTAGTCCCAGCTGTCCTGGATCACTCTGTAGACCAGGCTGGGCCTTTAACTCACAAAAGATCGCTGCTCTGCATCCCAAGTGCTAGGGACTTAAAGCTGTGCACCACCATACCCGGTGATGGGTGCGTTCTGAAACGGTTGCATAAAACTCCATTTGTGTAAATGTACCACATTTGTCGGTATCAAAAACTTCATCAGTGACAGGGACACGGTTTGCTGCCAGCTCTCCATTGGTGACGGACAGCGCAGGCAAGATATAACATTGGTATGTGTAAGTATCCTTTGGTTTGCTTGTAATTTTAAAGATTTTTGGTGCCTGTTGCAATGCAAATACTTTCAATTTTATCTATTCTGATATGCCATCTTTCCTTATTGGCTCTTCTTTTTACACTTTATTTTTTAATATTTAATTTTTTTTTATGTGTATAAATGTATTGCCTGCATGTGAGTAAGTACACCTGTGTCATGCATTGGATACCTTGGACTGGAGTTAAGGACAGCTGTTAGCTAACATGTGGGTACTGGGAATGGAACCCAGGTCCTCTGCAAGAACAATCAGTGCTCTTTACCACTGCTCCATCTCTCCAGCCCCATTTTTTACTTTTATTAGAACTATTTTATATACCTATACCTTACTGCCTGTTTTCCTACTCTTTTTTAAACTCACTGAGTCCACTTGGTTCTATGTGTGTGCAGGGTGTAAATTCCCCGAAAATGGGTAACGAAAAAATGGTAGAGCTCAGGGAACACATCCAGAGAAAACGGACTCTTCCTCCCCAGGACCCATCAATTGCCAATAGTTCTTCAGATAGAGGTGAGACTTTATAAGCCCCTCCCCCATCCATGTAGAATTTGGCTGCCTTGATCTTGCACAGATCTGTTCATTTGCAGTAAAGCCACTCACATCCCTCTGCTCTCTTCATATGATCTGGCTTGCTTATCTTGGTCTAAATCGTTCTAAGCCCAAAAGTTGTGAAAGGATTTGAAAGGATGAAATGATCAGATTATACTTGTAAATATCAAATGCCTCATTTAATTACAGCTTGTGTCCTTTCAAGTTGTGGTCCCTTCTGTGTCTTATCATCTCCAATGTGCTGTTGATGATTGGACTATAGTCATTGATTTATTATCTATGGGGGCACAGCTATTGTCATTCTCCTGTCTAAGGAAAAACTGTGCAATTCAAGATCAAACCCAGACAAAGAGTGTATACAGTTTTCCTTACAGCAACCCTCTTCTCTTGTTTATAATTCTGCTTGGCTCCTTAGGTATCTGCATTTGTGACCCATTGGTCAGCTGATTAGCATGTTTATTTCTGTGCCCATGACTATGCTATATGTCATATATGTCATATAAATGTCATAAGTTACTATGATATTATAAAAAACACTTTATGGACTATGACAACATGGATTATCTATTTTTTTTATCACTTTCAACTCCACTTAAAAACTTACTTTGGGGCTGGAGAGATGCTCAACCAGTAAGAGCTCTTTCTGTTCCTTCAAAGGACCCTGAGTTTGGTTTCCCAGCACCCTGCCTTGGCTCACAAGCACATGAACTTCAAGCCCAGGATCTCCTTCTCTTCTCTGGCTTCTGTGGACACAGGCACACGCACCTACAAACAGGAACACACACACACAAAAAAAAAAAAAAAAAAAAAAAAAAAAAAAAAAAAACACACACACACAGACACACACACAAAACAGACACACGCCACACACAGAGAACACACGCACACATCCACACCGCCACACACACAGAACCTGTACCCCAACCGACAACACACAGGGCCAACATACACAACACCACAGACAACAACGTTAACACAAACACTAGGACACACACAGACACCCCAACAGCACACGCACAAAGACAATGCACACACACAGAACACACACAAACACACAAACTTCACGCACACACACAGACCACATGCACACACAAAGAGACACACCACACCACACAGCACACAACACATACACACACAGGGACACAACTACACAGAAAGAATAGGAAAAAGAAGAAACAGGACACAAACACACGCACATCACCATAGGAAAACACACACAGAAACAAGGACACACACAGAACTCAAGAAGAACATGCACACACCACACAGGACTACATGGCACACTGCACACACCAGGACACCAAACCCCACGGACACACGCTAGACACACAGTACAAAGACACAAACACAGAAACATACACAGACTACGCACAGACACACCAGAACCCACACAACATATACACCACATACACAGACACACCACATCAGACACATGCACACACACAGCATGCCCAGCAGACACACCACAGGACACATGCAACACAGAACACGCACCCACAGGAACACACAACAGACCCACACGCACCACAATTCCACACATGGCCACACAACACAGGACACACCAGATAACAGACACTCACAGCTACCCGGACACCACGACACACAGACCACCACACCACACAGAAACACAACAGACACCACATACATACACACAGACCACAGACCCCCAACCACAACACAGACACATTACACACACACAGTACACCACGCACACACCTACACACGCACACACACAGGACAAGCACACAAATCTGCATCACACCGGCACACACACAGGCACACACACCGCACACAGACACACACATGCACACACAGGAGACACACACACCCATACACACAGACACATGCACACACACAAAGAAATGCACACACACAGATGCACAGACACACGCCCACACAAACACACAGACACACATACACACACCACACAGACACACACACACGCACATGCACACACACGCACATACACAGACACAACACATATACACAGAACATCACACACACAGACACATCACACAGACACAGGGACACAGGAACACCGTCACAGACTACATAAACATCAGGATCAACACACAGACACATGCACACAAAACAGACAGGCACGCATGACCACACCACAGACACATGCAACCACACAGACATCACGCACACACGACTACACACACATGCCACCCATCGCACAACTCCACGCCCTACATGCACACCACAGACACACCGATTTACAAACACAGAGACCGACACAGACACCACCAGACACACTGACATCACAACACCGGGACACAGACAATCACCCGCAATTCTACAAACACCAGATCACATGGCACAACCCGATATCACAACACACATCAGACGCACACCGTTATTAATGCACACGGACACACGCACACACACATACATCACACAGGCATTTTTACACACCACACAGACACACCACACAGACCACATACACACATACACACAGGCACACACACAGGAACACACGACACACAGACAAAACTACAGGACACCACAGAACAACAGACACACAAAGACACACACAGACACATACAAGCACACACTACAACACACAGACACCACACACACCACACATTACAAACACACACACACACACACAAATTTAAGTATGTGCTTGGTTTCCCATTCAAAGGAGGGCAGGAAAGTTCAGCAAGAGTTTAGAACTTGCTAGATACTTGCAATCATTTTGCAAGTGGCTGTAGATTAGGAACCTTAATCACACAGTACCCAAGTGAAACAACAACTGTAGTAGAGCCAGAACTTGAACTCTGTCGCTGGTGCTCCAGAACTCGGCCCAAGCACTGGAGCAAGCATTCATTTCGTTTTTAAGAAAGGAAAGTAAAGAAAAGAATACCTTTGGCCAAGGAAAAATAGTTTTCTTAGGTTCAACAATCACTGTTTTCCTAAATCTTCTGGGGTTTTGTTATTATAGTTGCTTTTGTTTAGCAGTGCTGTGGATTGAACGCAATCACACTACCACTGAGCTTGATCCGCAGCCTAATGAAAAAAAGTACAGGGTCCAATTTAATGTTTGAATCGAAATTGTTGAGGATGGGCGCTTAAATGTGATAGTCACCAGATCTCTAGTGCCTATTTCCTGGTCTCATATTTAAGACAGTTCCCAGGACTCTGCCTCCTCTCTCCCCTCACTATAATTCTACTGGCCAAAAATCTGTCTACTTTATCGTTCTTTACAAAGAACACACTTAAAATTCTTATTAATATGCCCTACATTTTGCAATACATTTTTTCAGCATTTAAAAATTCTTCAATAATTCTTAAGTAGATCCCATTTCTTTTGCATCATTTTATTTCTGTTTCAAGATTCTTAAGAGTGATGATGGCTTGGCTCATGTCTTTTCCATCTACCTTTCCTCTTAGGAAGAGTTTTATGGCTTTGCACTGCTGTCTGAGTGCCATTTTGGCCTCCGCCCATGTGCTTTAGGATAAAAGGCTCTCCTTTTTATCATGCCTGAATCACAGGCACATTTCATTTTGATTACTTCTTTGGCCTATCATTCTATCAAGCAGAATTCTTAAATTTCCAAATAGTCAAAATACTTTGTATTCTCCTTTGGTTTTGGGATCTGTGACAAAGGCGATGAAATAGATGCATCCAACCCTCCTCAAATCTCTACTTCTATGGCAAGATAGAAGGCTGAGCCCTCCTAAACCTGACCAGTGTACGGGACCACACAACCAGTTCCCACCAATAATGTGTGAGCAGAGGTGACAGGTGAGACACCCAAGCAGAGGGTAGAAAATGTTGATTCCATGTGCAGGTCTTTAGTCTTCTTGACCTCCAGAGTCCCGAGGCTCAGGTTAAGCCTTGGTTAAAATATCTGTGTCAGAGTAGAAGAATCTTTATTGATGAGAAGGAAGAATAACCCACATCCTACTTAGATTACGGAAAAAAAATAAATGCCATTTTGGTTTACTTTGCATTGTAGGATTTGTATTTGAGCACAGCAAGTCCCAAGGAAAAGAAACTGTTATGTTTAACTTTTCACAATGTTGACTACAGCATTGAAATTTCTCTCAAGACCAAATCTAGAAAAATTTCCTAACACGCATTATGGGGGGGGGGGGAGCAACTCAAACAAAGAACATTCAGAATTGGAAAAAAAAAAAACAACAACCTAACAGAATCTTTTCTCAGAACTTGTGTGTGGGCTTGTGCACATGCATATGCTGAGGACCGAATCCAGGGTCCTGGTCATGCTTTGCAAGATTGCTTACCATTGATTACAAACCCTAGCCCTACTAATGTGAGTTTATGAAGGTTGTATCTGATGCCTTAGGTTTCTTCGACTATGCCAACATAATAAGATCACCAGTTCTAGTTCACGTTTACATTTCCATAGGCTCTTATTCTTAAACTTACATCTGCGTGTTGTGTGGTGTGTGGTGTGTTGTGCTGTGTGTGCTTGTGTGTGTGTGTGTGTTGTGGTATTTACATGCATACATGCTCAGGCCACAGTGTTTGCCTCATGTGGAAGTCAGAGGACATGTTAAAGGAAGTTTTCTCTCCTTCCCTGGCGTGCATCCCGGGATGTCAGAGCTCAGGTCACTGGCTTGATGGCGAACACCCATTCCCTGTTGAGCCATCTTACCACCAGTCTCTGATCCCCTATTTTATATAGGATTTTGTGCTGAGCTCTCTAGATGCTGTCTATGAACAAGAATCTCTCATGGGAGAAAGTGATAAGTTTTCCCAAAAATTTAAAACAAGAATACATGAGGATGACTCAAAGCAGATGCTCAATCCAAAACCCGACAGCATCTTTCTCCTGTGCCCCACGATCAAATCTTCCTGATGCTGATTATTTTCCATCATCCCTTGGTTTGTGGCTTGCGTGTCTACGTGGCTGCCCAATTGCAGCTTTTGATTTGTGCATTTTTTTTACATAAGCTATTGTTTGCAGACACATTTTGGCTGGGATCTCATCTGATGAGCAGTTTGTTAGCTCTGATTGAGTAGGTCACTCATGGGCTCAATTAACCACTTGCCCTTCATCTGATGGAGCAAGTGGCCAATTGCACCTGCAATTAGCTAATTAAGGGTTTGGTCATTTCCATAGGCAATTTTGCCTTTATCTAATTGTGGGTTGCACAAGATTCCTTTCATCATTAGGGCATACACCACCCAAAGACTCAGAAAATGTGGACCCTGAATGAAGACAAGGTGGCAAAGAGGAATGTTTAATTTCTTTTTCTCTAACAGTTGTCCAAGGTAAGAAAATTCACAAAGTCCTAGAAAATTTTTTTTCTGTTCAAGTTAAAAAGATCTCAAAGGAAATGGTGTCGAAATATTCTGTTACTGAGTGAGGATAAGTCTGCTTGATATCACAAACTTAGAATTCCTGGATCGTGCGTATTTGCGTCCTTTGTATGCATTGAAGGCTTATGTGTGGATTCATTCTAAGAATCCACAATGCTGGTCTGAAAAGGCCAAAGGTACTATAGAAAGGGGATCAGTCTCTCTCTAAAGGAGTCATGGGGGTAAAGTGCTCTGAGCTTGGGAGGAGAAGGGGAATTCGTGACTTGTATCCTTCTAGTAAACACTTTACACACAGCTTTTCATGTGCCTAGGAGTTCACAGAAGATCCAGAGAGCAGAAGTAACTGAAGATTCTTTTCTTTTTCCTTTAATCTTTAAACTTAATGCCTTCACAACAGAACTGCCCGACTTCTGCCTATAACACAAACAGAAACTGCCCAGCTCGTCCCCTCTAGAAAGTACCCAGTACCTAGACAGCAATCAGAGAAAGCACTTATTGTCCAGATTTTTCATTGTATGTAATCTTTTGGAATCACAGCCACACAGCCAATTTCTATGGCCCATCTGTCAGGACATTGAAATTGCTTTATTATACAGAACCCGCTCACAGAGTGTGTGGATTCAGTAAGGAATATTTACCGAGTGTCATCTGAGATCTCAGAGGTTCCATAAAACACTTAATTAACATACAAAATCCACTTCAGCTAAGCCTATACCTACTTTCTGAATATCAGTTACTGATTTGATTACTCCTGAGGCTTGGGTCGGCTGGGGGGAAATGCAGAAGCTACTGGAGAATGAGCTAGAAGCAAGGCAAGGTGGACAGCCTTTGACAGCTGCTATTTTCTCCCTGGGGGCAAGAGCTGGTGACATAGCCTTACGGAGGAAGCACAAAGCTTTTGTTTGTTTCTTCATCTCTTTGCTTTGTTTGTAATAAGCAGGAATGTTGCCTTGCATGCATAATTAATTGCCCATATTATTTGACTTGCCTCCCTTCTCTGTAGGGCTACAAGCTGTATTACTGGAAGAAAGTTACTTAACCTCTTTGAGGTTACTGTGATGATTAAATGATAAGATTAGGTAGAATTTTGGCATTGTCAGCTGTGCCAGGTTAAGGAATAATCTTGTAAATATTGCCCAGAATCTAACAGAATACTTATCATAGACTAGACACAGAAAATATAGTTGTAGTTGTTGGTTGGTGTCCTAGTTTGTGTTCTATTGCTGTGACAAAACACTCTGACCAACACCAACTTGGGGAGGAAAGGGTTTATTCAGCTTACAGCTCCCAGGTCACAGTTCATCACTTAGGGAGCCCAAGGCAGGAACTCAGGGCAGGAACCTGAAGGCAGGAGCTGAAGCACAAGCCATGGAGGAGTGCTGGTCACTGGCTTGCTCACTCCTCTGGCTCATGCCCAGCCTGCCTTCTTATACCATACACAACCACCTGCCCAGGGTGGCACCACTCATTGTGGGCTGGGCCCTTCCACACTGCTTGGCCATCAAGACAATACTCCACAGATGTGGCCACAGGCCAATCCAATGGAGCCAATTCCCCAACCGAGGCTCCCTCAACCCAGGTGTGTCAAGTTGACACCAAAGCTATCCAGCACAATTGACCCCTTGTCAACTTGACACACAAACACATCACTATTAAACCACCTTTCCAGTTCTTATCCCCAAAGTATGATGTTAACACTAATCACAACCTAAGACAGTACATCCTTAAAAGCCCCACAGTCCTTAAAATGTCCAAACACTTAAAAGTCCAGTCTATTAAAAGTCTCTTAACTGTGGGCTGCTGTAAAATCCAAAACAAGTACTGTCTTATTTCAAAGGGAAGAATCAGGCACTCTCAAACAAAACCTAAGTCCAGCAAGTAGCTCAAGGCTGGACACCTGGGATTCACTCACGATCTTCTGGGCTCCAAAGGGTCTCGGCAGCTCCCCCTCTCCGACTCTGCCGTCCGTGGCACACTCATCTCGCAGGCCCAGGCCGACTCCATTCTACACCTACCGCTGCTCTTGGTGGTCGTCCCAGGGTACCGGCATCTCCAAAAAGCTGGGGTCGCTACTGAAACTGAGGCAGCACCTTCACCAATGGTCTCTTCTGACCTCTCCTGGTGCAAAGCCTCAGCTTCTCTCCATGACCCCTGCAATCCTGGGGTCTTCACTGCAACCGAGGTGCACTTCCACCAATGGTCTTTCCTGACCTCTCACAGTGCCAAGCCTCGGCTGCTCTCTGTGACCCCCTCAAATTTCAACACCAGAACCATATAGGAGACTCTTACACATTACCAAGTCCTGCTTCTGGCTTGAGATGGAGGCTCAGGCCCCTTCTGGATCACAGCTTCTGTGTGCTGACCCTGAAGAAATTCTTCCCAGAAGATTTCACCACAGTGATGCTGGTCTCTTGTTACTTACAGCTGATTTTTCAGCCCCAGCTAACCAGCATCAATTGTCCCAGTACAACAAAGATTTCACTTCAGGTTCTGGTCTCTTGTTACTTACAGCTGATTCTTCAGCCCCAGCTGACCAGAACCCACAGATTACACAGTCCTGATGATCTCTGCTCCCCTTTGAAACTAGAAACTTCACAAGCCAGGCCTCCATCTTCTACAACTCCTTCAGCAAAACTGCTCCAAGCTCCACAGCAACAATCTTTAGGCATTCAATGATCTTCCCAGCCCAAAGTTCCAAACGCCTCCACAATCCTTCCCCAAAACACCAAGGTCAGGTCTGTCACAGCAATACCCCACTCTTCTGGTACCAATTTCTGTTCTAGTTTGTCTTCCATTGCTGTGACAAAACACTCTGACCAACACCAACTTGGGGAGGAAAGGGTTTATTCAGCTTACAGCTCCTGGGTCACAGTTCATCACTTAGGGAGCCCAAGGCAGGAACTCAGGGCAGGAACCTGAAGGCAGGAGCTGAAGCACAAGCCATGGAGGAGTGCTGGTCACTGGCTTGCTCACTCCTCTGGCTCATGCCCAGCCTGCCTTCTTATACCATACACAACCACCTGCCCAGGGTGGCACCACTCATTGTGGGCTGGGCCCTTCCACACTGCTTGGCCATCAAGACAATACTCCACAGATATGGCCACAGGCCAATCCAATGGAGCCAAGTGAGGCTCCCTCAACCCAGGTGTGTCAAGTTGACACTAAAGCTATCCAGCACAGTTGGTTAGCTGGATAGTCGTGAGGTTATATCAGTACCGGCAATGGCGGTTCTATGACTATGGGCCTTTGTGGGCAATGAACCGTCTTCATGCAATTCTTTTTTCTCCACTATTTATGATATGATAATCTTCAGGGGTATTTCCTACATGGCACAGTAATTACTGCCCCATCTCCAGCAGGGTTTGTGCCTACAAAACAGTCAAGATCTCTATAACTGAGTAGGCCCTCAAGGCCTCTGCAACTTCTGAGAAAAGCAGACGGCCCCTCTCCTGCTGTGTGTCACAGTCTACTGCAGGAAGCCCACCCACCATGGCAGGGCTGCCCTTTGCGAAGGCAATCCAATCCAATGACTGATACCTTTGGCTTTTTCTTTCCCTAGGACTCTGCTAGGTTGGGGTGTGGTCATGGAGACACATCGACATCCTCTGCTCCAGGCTCAGCATCAGCACCCTGCTATCGGCTCACTTCTGTACCCAGCTCTCTTCCAGAAATTCTTCATGTTCTTGTGCAAAAGGGGTCTGGTGTGGCTACCTCATACTTATCAGATATCTCTGGACATGTCTAGTGTCCGTTGCTTCTCTTATCCTGGAAGCCATGCTGTAGACCGAGATGATGGAGGCTGTTTTTCAGATTTTCCAGATTTTCACATTCCTTCCCTTCTGCCCCACAGATCTAGGGGAATTCTCCAAAGTGTTTGGAATCCTGATGAAGATGTTAGATTTTCATTTGCAACCCTTCTAGTTAATTGTTCTGTAAAGTCCCTGGACTGGAAGAGCTTGTACATGGAAGAGTCTGATTGGCAACTCTTCTTCCTGAAGACATAGCTGTTCCTCCATAGTCCCCCAAGTATCATACTGCATTCATCTACCCTGAATGCCATCCTGTATCCTAAACACACTGATGGGAGAGAAACCTCCCTGTTTTTCCAACCAGCTTGGGCCATCCCAGCCTCAGTGACTTACAGCCATAGATGTCTAGCTACAGTGGGCTATTTATGCCCATCACAGGGGTCTACGGCTCTTGACTTCACCCTGGGATCCAGCTAGGAGAGTTGCCCTTCTTTGGTGCCCATCAAAGGATTGGATTCACCATGGACTTGATGAGAGCTTCCAAGTGGTTTTGAGAAGACAATACCATTATGAAATCTGGGCTTGAAGTGACCACCATGGCACTGGGATGAGTAGAACATGAAGTGGAGAAGAAGCAAGGAGCAGTTCAAGCAATGGCAAGGTGTTTACAGTGGGGTTGGCAGGCTGCACAATGTTATCTACTGAGTATTGTTTTCAGCATGATGGAGATCCTAGATAGTGAGCAGAGAGAGGACATCATTTGCACCCTTATATCCAGATTGTCTGCTAAAGAGAAATGAAGGCAGGCCAGATTAGTGACTAGTTGCTGTAGAGACAGGCAGACTCCTGGAATGCAAAGTGGATGCAGGGATTGGGCAGGCAGACCAACAGACTCTTCGTTTGTGTAAAACGATCTGTCTCTCCAGAAATACCTCCAGGATTCTTGGAGAGAAGACTGGCCAGCCTGGAGCCTGAACAGGAGGCCAGCATGTTAGCAAATGAATTTGTGTGTTCTTGCACCTGTCGGAGGCCCATTCATATCCTGCTCTCTCCACGTGAGGGAACAACTGCAGCCCAGGGTGCAACCCTGGCTGAGTACCTTCTTTAAAATGTACCAAGAGCTCTATTTTCAGGTTAACAGAACTAGTCGTCTCTCAATATGGTATTTTTGGTTTTGCTAGCCCTCCTCCTAAGGTCAATATATATACAATATATATATGTATCTATCCATATATATAGTTTTTTTGTTTGTTTTGACTGACTCTCCCTAGACCCAGCCTGCCTGGAACTTACTATGTAGACCGGGCTGGCCTCTATCTTACAGAGATCTCCCTCCCTCTGTCTCCAAGAGGTCTGGGATTAAAGTCATGCACCACCACGCCTGGCCATGAAGGGCAAGTCTATTGTTTGTGGGGTGGGGATGACAACCGAGGAAACGTAAATATTTAAATAGGTTCTTGCTCATCCTTCCTGTCTCCTCTGTTCTCCTCTCTCTGTTCTACTTCTTCCATTCCATTTCTCCAGTTTCCTTGACCTGTCTCTTCCTTCTCCCCCAACACCCCTCTCTTCTCCCCTTCCATCCCTACTCCTCTGCCCTCACCCTCTTCTTCCCCTTCTCCCTCTCCCCTCACTTCCTTCCCTTTGCAGACCTTTTTTCTATCTCTTTTCCCCTCCCCACCCCTTTCTGAGCAAGGCAGCTGGAGCACTTTACGGATCATTCCTCTTAAGCCTCCTGGAGAAGAATGGGCAAGCTGGGAGAGCTTGACCTCCAGGGCCAGCTCTTCTCCAGCTGCTGTGGATGACACCATCAGAGGGAGGATGATGGCTGCTGAGGAGGGGCTGGTTTTCAGATGATGGATGACGGATCCTTCGTGAGGAAGGATGCAGTGGAGAGAGGCTCTTGATAGACAGAGCTTCTCCTCCAGGGGAAGTGAAAGAAAGGGGTCAGACAGCAGGAGGCCTTGAGGTGCTCAGGGCCGAGGGGGAGCATCCTGGAAATACTCCTTGTGGCTCTCCTGTCTAGCTCTGGGAGCCAGGCTGCGGCCACATCTGAGAGCTTTCAGCTCAGCTCAATGTGACTCTGGGCAAGGAGCCCTCTCAGATTTCAGGAGCCCTGCAAGGCTGGGGAATGTTTGCCAGAGAGGAATTTGAACATCAAAAGGTGGAAAGGTGGTTGGAAAAGCCAGTCTTCAAATTGTCAGAAGCAAAACATGTCCGGTTTGCCCTACTTTTATGACTTGAGCAGTGAAGACCCCCATGGTACTAAGGAACGATGGCGTCTCAGCAATCACTGAGCCAGCATTCTCCTTTACGGAAGTGAGTCTGTAGCATTATATTAATTCTTCCAAGCTGAGGAGAGAGGAAGGCAGCCCTTTTGTCTGGAGACACAGCAGTCCCAGCGATCTTCATAATGGAACACTGTAAACCTGGGGAGTCAAAGTTCAACCCTGGGTCTCTTAGCATTTGACATATTTTTATTTTGGCTCCAAATGAAGCACATTTTTTTAATAGGCAAGACAACCCTTCCTGCCTTCAATCAAGAGATAATGCCAGACTGAAATTATCTTCTGAGACAGAAAGTTGCATTTCAACCTAAGATAAATATGCCCCCAGTAAAATTTCACCCATTCGAACTTGAAAAGATGTCATGCCTAAGGTCAATTAATTGTACTTTCAACTTAAAGCCAATCTGGAGGACGAGTTGCCAGCAAGGTTCTTTTACAAAGTGAAATTTTATCTTTAAACTGTGAGGTGTCATTTTTTTTTCCTGGGGTCTTTCTCACTTGAAAAAAAATGTTTGCATTATTCAAAAATTAGAAAGAAAAGGCAGAATGGGTTAACACTGGGATGTGACAGTGCACCAAGACGCTTAAAATGAGTTATTCCTATAGTGATTCATGAGAAGCTTCCAGAGCATCTGGGTTCTTGCACAGTGTACTGCAAAGCCTCACCTTCCAAACAAATGCCTGAGCCTCCTGGTTTAGCAAGACATAGAGGAACCCATTTCATTTAACCATCTTTTATTTTAAGGACCTTCTGGAATGATCTATAAGAAGGATATGGATATGGATATTGACCTCAGATTCTGGTCTGGGAGAGGGAGGTGTGCTTTGAACCCCAGTGATTTTCTCAGTTCTGTCAGAACTTGTTTGTTTATCTGAAAAGTTATATGGGAGCTGGGGAGATGGCTCAATGGATTAAAGCATTTGCCATGTAAGCATGGGAACCTGAGTTTGGATTCCCAACGACACAGGAAAAAAGCTGAGGCTGGCACATGAATGCCTGTAGCTACCAAGTGCTGAGGGGGTGAGGGGAGACAGAAGGATCACTGTACTTGCTGGCAACTGACCTAGCCAAAAAATGTTCCAGGTTTAGTGAGAGATCTTGTTTGAAGGGAATGAGAAAGATTGATAGAGAACACCCAAAGTTCTCTGGCCTATGGGTGTGTGCACATGTGCACAAATACCCCCACTCCCATACTCTACACCTTCACCACACACAAAATGGAACAAAAATATTTCTCCTTTCTTTCACACTTGCTAATTTGAGAATTAGGAGAAGGCAGGACAGAGTAGGAATGAGACTATGGAAAGAATTTTTGAAGAACTGCATGTTCTGAAAAGATTCTGTGTGCCTGATAATTGCGTCCTGCTTTGAAAACCCTACAGAGTCTTTCTGTGAAGTAGCAGTGTCACACCTTTATGAGAAAGGCTCTGTATATTAATCCTTTTCCACGGTTGCCTGGAAACGGTAATCTTATTTTCCTGGCCCTCACTCTTTTCTCTTCCGTCTGTTGCTGTCCGGATTCAGAGCTGCCAGGCTAAAGGGCCTGTGTCTGCCCACGTGGTCCTGAGGGGAGAAACTTTGTCTATCTGTGGATTCTGAGCCAGCCATCTTCATATTCATCATCTCATTTAATCTTCACAGAATCCCTAAGAGGCTGACTGCCAACCTTGTATGTCCAAGAAAGCCATGTATCAGAGAAAGCAAGGCATGTCCTCAAAGTTCTGCAACTAATAAATAGCACGATTAGGCATAAGTGGTTCATATTGGCTTTGACTTTCTTGAGATGAAGGTAACATGACAGCAACCCCTAGACTCAGGAAAATTTCAATCTCTGACTTATGTTTTTCCTGTTCTTACTTTGTGACCTGCTTAGCAATGCCCGGGTACCCAGACTTCAATCAAGGGCTGCTCACAAGTCCAGGATGCTTGAATGACTCTTGGGGGTGGATACATAGGGTCAGGAATCCAAGTTTGCCTCTCAACTGCATTTCTCTCTCTCTCTCTCTCTCTCTCTCTCTCTCTCTCTCTCTCTCTCTTTTGTAGGGTTCATTTGGATCAACTGCATTTCTTACTAAGCTGAACCCTAATCTCCTTATCTGCAAATGTCCATAATAATAGATGTTTTTGGAGGATTCCAAAGGAACATGGTGCTTTAAAATGTAATCAAGACACACTGGCATTAGGGAAAACATTTCAGAAGTATAAATTTCTATCTCAATTCTTATTGTAGTCTCAGCTCAGATGCAGCTGTGTCCTGTGAACTGAGGTTCACTTGGGGCACACTGTCACATTCTGGCAGCCTGGCACCCCACTTTCCTGAGTTTTCTTATATATCCAAGTCTATCACAAGATGACAGAGCTTCAAATGAAATTTCATGAAAAACCATATAGTCCATCAAAATTGGTGCTTTTTCAAACCACCTTTTGCTAGTTGATGCCTATTTTTAGAACAGATCAGATAAAGACCCCATTGAACAAAACCAGCCACTTAGAATGGATTGTGGAGAGCATCCCAGAGGCCCAGAACTGGCTGCTACAACTCTGACCACACTGTTTCCCCTCTCGAACCCTGAGGCTCTGATGGGTAGAGTTTGGAAAACCCTGCTGTGGCTCACAAGCTCATCCTGGAAAGGAGGATGTGACATTCAGGAAGCAACTTAGTAAAATGAGTTCATCTGCTTAATATATGACCATCAGCAGCTGCATCTAAGCCATGGCCACAAGGCTGCATGTGGCCAAGGAGAGCCATGAATTCAATCCAATGCAGGATCACACTTCAAACATTTTGAAATAACATATATATATATTACATATTAAAAATAATTGCCCAGCTATTAGGTGTGAACATTTTTTAATTTGGAATTTTTTAATTTTTGTATATTTCATACAAATCATCTTAATCATCTTTATGCCCACTCTCCCATCCACACCCTCCCTTAACCTCTCCCTCAGATTCCGTGCATTCCATCATTTATGTTAAGGCCTATCTAGTCAAGTTTGTATACTCAGATGTCCTCCAGTGCAAGTTCATCCACAGGGGTCTAGTCAACCTATCTAGAGACTCTCCCTTAAAGAAGATCAGTTCTCTCTTCTTCCTCAGGAAACACCAAATGGCGGATGACCCCAGTGCAGCGGGAGGGCCCAGAGGACCCGGGGCCCCAGGTAAGGGGCTGGAGAGATGGCCTAGCGGTTAAGAGCGCCGACCGCTCTTGCAGAGGACCCATGTTCGATTCCTGGCACCCACATGGCAGCTGAGAACCGTCCATAACTCCAATTCGAGGAGAACTCCAGTTCCAGGGGAATCCGACGCCCTCTTCTGACCTCTGTGGCATTGCACGACACGGGTACACAAATCTACATGCAGACAGTACATTAATACACATAAAATAAATAAATAAATAAAAATTTAAAAAAAGAAGATCAATTCTCCTTCACTCAGCAGTAATCAGCTGCCAATAGTCTTCAGCTAAGATTGGGGTCTGCTGCCCATTTCCCCAGTTCCACTGAGTTTTTGTCTGCTTGACTTTGCATGGGTCTTGTTCATGCTGACACCATTGCTGTAGGTTCATATGAGTAAGGTCCCACCTCCTCCCTGGCTCTTACAATCTTTCCCTGCCCTCCTCTTCCACCATGATTCCTGAGCCCTGGTTAAGTGAAGCATAATATAAGAGTCCTGTTTGAAGACCCACACTTTGTTTACTCCTAATCTCCACACTTTAGCCATTTGCGACCTCTTGTGTTACTGGCCCTCTCTGTTGCATGAGAAAGCTTCGTTTATGAGAGTTGATAGATTCATTAGTGTCCCATTTACTCCTTGTTCTATGTTGCATGAGCCTTAGGTATAGATGTGTCCCTTAGGCTTGGGAAATTCACAGACAATGTCTGTGTGTGACCAGTTGTAGTACAATGTAGTTGTCTTCATCTCGTGTGAAAGAAGCTTCTTTGAAGAATGGTCATCTGTCTGTAAATATAAGGATTCCTGTTTAGCACATAGCAAGAAATTACATTATGTAGGGATGTGACATCCTTAGCATTTTCTCTAAGATCTCTGTCCTCTCCAGCCATGTGTATTTGGCTATGTTTACAGTACTACACATGAGTTCCCTCCCACTGAATGGGCTTTAAGCCAATTATGTAGCATTGATTACCCCCAAGATACAAGAGCCAGTACTGTGCCAATGTAGTTTGCTGTGCTGATCATTGTTGTGGTTATTAAGCTTTAAATCTGTATTTAGACAACCAATTAATGTTCTCTCTTAGCTGCTTGCATAGTGTCCTTCAAAATTATGAGAGGTAGCCTTCAGGGAGGTAGTTTCCAGGTGAGTTCCAGCTCCATCACTCCAAATCCCATGTCCAAAGTATGTCCTGTGTTCAGCAATAGAGTCTTAACTTAAAGTTCTGGGATGCAATCAATGACTGTGACAAAGCCTGTGTAATTTTGAGAGTCTCTTGGATTACCCCTGCCAACAACTCAAGGGAGGTTTCTTCTGTCTAGCACTATGTTTCTTGTTATATAACCTTCGTCCATACACAAGGAAACATGTAGCAATATTGTATATGTAATTTTCAGTAGGCTTTCTTTGGTGGTTCCCATGAATTTAGATACTCAACCACCAATAGCCCCGATTTTTTTTTTTTCTTCTTTTTTTTTTGTATCCTGCCGGTTATCAGCCTCCTTAGTCATTAACACCGGTCCCCCTTCTTTTTTCTCCGCATATCCCGTCAGCCCCACATATCCGATTTCTTTATTTTACTTCAATTAGTTTTTCCCACCTCCTTCCTCTACCTGTTCTATGTCTATTTTTCTCTCTTTTGTCCGTTTTTTCTTTGTTGGGATGTTTCCCCCTTCTCTGACTTTGTTGACTTGGATTTGCTGTCTTTCTTTTGGTTAACTGGGCTAAGGATCTATCTTTATCTTTTCAAGGAACCACTGCTTAGATTCATTGATTCTTTGTATTACTTTCTTATTTATATTTTATTAATTTATGCTCTGAGTTTTGTTTTTTCTTCTCATCTGCTGGATTTGAGTTCACTTATTCTTGCCTTTCCAGACTCTTGATTTGCAATGTTAAGTCATTTATTTGTGCTTTTTCTGATTTTCAAAGTAGGTGTTTAGAGCTATAAACTTCCATGTTAGGACTGCTTTTAAAGTGTCCCAGAGGTTTAGTTGTGTGTACTGTCATTTTCTCTTTATTCCAGGAATACTTTTGTTTCTTTCTTAATTTCTTCTTTGACCCATTCTTTATTCAGGAGTGTGTTATTTAATCTCCATGAGTCTGTGTAGTTATTAGAGCTTCTTTAAGTTTTATTCAATTGTGTTATTATAAAATGCATGGAGTTATTTCAACTTTTTTATTTGTTGAGCTTTGTTTTATGTCCCAGTGTATGGTCAATTTCAGAGAAAATTATATGGGGTACTGAATAGAAAGTGTATTATTTGGTGCTTGGGTGGAATATATGGCAGAACTCTGTTTCATGAATGGTATAATTTAATTCAGATATCTCTTTTTTGTCTGGTTGACCTGTCTATTGCATACGGTGAGGTATTGAAATCCCTTACCATTACTGAGTTGGGATTAATCTGTGTCTTAAAGTCCTGTATTACTATTTTCATGAAGTTGGGTGCACTAGAGTTTGGTGCACTTGTATTCATAATTGAGATATCTTCTTGATCAATTGTTCCTTTAGTCAGAATAAGGTGACCATTTTATCTCTTCTGATTAGTATTAGTATGAGATATTAGAATTGCAACACCTTCTTGTTTCTTAGTGCAATTTTCTTGGAATATTTTTTTCCATTTTTTTCATCTTAAGGTGCCTATCCATGAAGGTGAGATGAGTTTCTTGCAGATAACAAAAAGATGGATTTTGTTCCTTAATCCATTTAATTAGCCTGTGTATTTTGACTGGATATTAATATTTAAAATTATTACTGAAAGATATGTATTGGTTATTGTCATTTTAGTTTCTGTTTGCTTTTGTGTTTAAATTTGTATTTCCACAATCATTTAGTTTCTTTCTGTTGACTCTTGGTATAGGCATTTCTTTAGCCAGTCTTTTGTATTACATCAAGTATTCCCTGAAGGGCTGGTTTAGTGGACATGAATTTTTTTTTTTTTTTGGCATTTTTGAGACAGGGTCTCCCTTTAGTCCCAGCTGGCCTGGAGCTCACTCTGTAGACCAGGTTGGCCTTGAATTCACAGAGATCCACCTGCCTCTGCCTCCCAAGTGCTAAGACTAAAGGCATGTGCCACCACGCCCAGCTATGAATTCTTTCAGCCTGCTCATGTTATAGAAGATTTTTCCCACTTCAACTATAATAGACATCTCTGGGTAGAGTATTCTGGGTTGGCATCTATGGTCATTTAGAACTGGGAATGCTTTGGTCTAGGCTCTTCTGGCTTTCATAATTTCCATTGAAAGAGCAGCTGTCATTCTGATGGGTTTTCCTTTACATGCAACTGGGTTTTCTCTTGAAGGTTTCAGTATTCTCTCTTTGTGCTGTACATTTAATGTTTGTACTATGATATGCTGTGGGGAGTTTCTTTTCTGGGCCTGTCCATTTGGTGTCTTATATGCTTCTTGTACTTGTATGTGTATGTTTTGCCTTAATTTGGGGGAAATTTTCTTCTATAATCCTATTTAATAACCAGTCAAAACCATCTACATGGGATTTTTCTCCTTCCTTTAGGCCTCTGATACATGAATTTTGCCTTTTCATTGTATTCCACATTCCCGCATACTCCATTCCTATTTGCTTTTTAACTTCATATTCTTTGCCTAAGTAGTCCAGTTCTTCCACTTTATTGTCTAGTCTTGATATTCTGTTTTCCATTTCATTCATTTTATTAGTGGAGCTTTTTCCTATCATTTCAAATTGGCTTACTGAGTTTTTCACTTCCTTTTTCATGTCAGCCTGAGTTTTCTTTAATATTTCTCTTCTGTGAATTCAGTCAGAAGTTTACTGCAATCGTCTTTTAGTTTCTGAGTTGTATTTTGTGTATGCATTCATTAAATTCATTGAATTCTCTTTTTTTGCTGTCTGAAGTCACTGAGAATTTAATTTTTTCCTCCTTAATTTTTATTGAGCTTTTGTACATTTCACACAACATTTCTTAATCAAATTTAGACCTGTTCCCCCAACCATACCCCTCCTCACCAGAGTTCATCCATTCTGCCATACATGTTAAGTCCCCTCTTGTATTTTTTCTCAGTCTTTTTTAACTTTTTGATACAGAAGTTTGCAGTTTTGGTCAGTTATTCGATCAAGTCTTTTTTGTCATTGTTGTTCCCTTTAATTTTGTATTACTCCCAAATATGCATATATATATATATATATATATGTATATTCCATACATATATATATATGTATATATATGTATGGAAATTACAAACTTGAAAATAAACTCTAGGTTAATTCCAAAACAAGTTTAGAGTGGAACTCTTCACCAATGACCCATCTGACAAAGGTTCAACATCCAGAGGTCACTTTTTTATGTTCAGGGGTTCACATTTTTTCTTTTAATTTCATATTACTCTAAAATATGGATATATACCTTCCACCCATGTACATTAATCACCATGTCTGAAAGTAAGTGGTAAGTTAATTCTATGAATCATTAAAATATTCACATTATAACATCACAGTTGCTTTCAGATAGAAAGAAATATGACAATAACATTGCTCAGCTTTTCTTTCAATGGAGGGATTTGGTACTAGCATTCACAAATGAGAGAAACCATTCCCTGTCTGCTTTTCTGGGACTGTATCATCTCAGTTAGCATAATGGCTTTGAGTTCCATCCATTTACCTGAAAATTTCATGATGTCATCTTTCTTTACTGCTGCATAGAGCTCCATTGTGTAGATGTACCATATTTTTGTTATCCAGTCATGAGTTGAGGGGAATTTGGGGTGGTTCCAACTCTTCGCTATTGTGAGAATAGCTGCAATAAACATAGATGTGCATGTATGTTTGCAGTAGGATGAGTATTGTGGGTATATACCCAGAAGTGGTATGGTTGGGTCAGGTGGTAGGCTCATTTTGAGTCTTTTAAGGGTTCTCCACACTGCTTTCCATAGTGGTTTTACAAGTTTACATTCCCACCAGCAGTGAATGAGTGTTCCCCTTTACCCACAACCTCTCCAACATTTGGTGTCTTTTGTTTTCTTGATAGTAGCCAGTCTTATTGGAGTGAGATGATATCTTAGAGTGGTTTTAATTTGCATTTCCGTAATTATTAAGGATGTTGAACACTTTTTAAGATGTTTCTCAGCCATCCTTACTTCCTCACTGGTGAAGTCTCTGTTCAGCTCTTTACTCCATCTTTTGAGTAGGTCATTTGTTTTCTTACTTCTTTGTTTTTTGAGTAGTCTATATATTCTGGACATTAATGCTCTGTCAGATGTATCACTGGTGAAGATTTCCTCCCATTCTGTTGGGTTTTCTCTTTACTTCCTTGATTGTTTCTTTTGCTGTACAGAAGCTTTTGAGTTTGATGAGGTCCCATTTGTCAACTGTTGACCTTATTTCCTGTGCCGCTGCTGTCTGATTTAGAAAGTCTTTTCCTATGCCTATGTCTTGTAGGTTGTTGCTAACTTTTTCTTCTATCACCTTCAGGGTTTCAGATTTCAGGTTGAGATCTTTGATTCACTTGGAGTTGATTTTTGTACAGGATAAAAAAGTAGGGGTTTAATTTTGTTCTTCTACAAATGGTGATTCAGTTTTACCAGCACCATTTGCTGAAGATGCTATCCTTCCTCCATTGAGGTTTTATTTTGCCCCTTTGTCAAATATGAGGTGGCTGAAATTGTATGAGCTCAAATTTGGATCTTCAATTTTGTTTTAATTTTATTTTCGTATGGGTATGAATGTACTTCTGCATGTAGGTTTGTGCACCCATGTTGTGCAATGCCACAGAGGTCAGAAAAGGGTGTCGGATTCCCCTGGAACTGGAGTTAAATATGGTTTTCAGCCGCCATGTGGGTGCTGGGGATTGAACCCGGGTCCTCTGCAAGAGCAGTCAGAGCTCTTAACCGCTAGGCCATCTCTCCAGCCCATGGATCTTTAGTTTTGTTCCATTGGTCAGCAGGTCTGTTTTTGTGCCAGTACCAGGCTGTCTTTATGACTATAGCCCTGTAATACAGCTTGATGTCTGGCAAAGCAATCCCCCCTGTATTGCACTTTTTGCTCAGTGTTGCTTTAGCTATTCATGGTCTTTTGTTTTTCCATATGAATTTAAGGATTTTTTTCTAAGCCTTTGAAGAAGCTCATGAGGATTTTGATTGGGATTGCATTGAATCTGTATATCAATTTGGGTAAAATGGTCATTTTTACTATATTAATTTTTCCAATCCATGAGCATGGGAGGTCTTTCCATCTTTTGATTTTCAATCTCCTTCTTCAGGGGTTTAAATTTTTTTGATGTAGAGATATTTGTTGTCTTTGGCAGTTAGGTTTGTTCCCAGGTATTTTATCTTTTTTTTTTTTTTTTTT
>VZQC01000392.1:5918112-5932905 GCA_009823505.1 Rhizomys pruinosus
AAAAGACCAAAAAAAAAAAAAAAAGTTCTAGAATATCACATAATACAGAATTTAGGTGACTGGGTTTGGCAATAATTTAGATACTTATGACAATAAGAAAAATAGCTAAGATGAACTTGATTAAAATGAAAACCTGGAAAAAAAAATGAAAACCTGGGCTTTGTGAAACACATGGTTAAAATAACAAGAGGACAACTCTGGAGTGAGAGAAAATGCTTCTCAGAGTAGATAACGGACCAACAACTTGTCTACAAAATAGACATATAATTCCCAATGACAACAAAACAATTAGCAATCCAATTTTCAAAATGAGCAAAAGGCCTGAACAGACACCTCACCAGGGAAAATACCTAGATGACAAATAATGAAGATGGTCAATATCATGTCACTAGAGTGTAAACAACAACGTGATAAGCAGAGCTGTGACAAGGGCTAAGTCCCAACCCGGGCAGCTGCAGGCGGTGGAGAAGAGGAGCAGACGTGCTCATCTGTGGGAAGACGGGTGAGAAGGCGCCATGGTGCCACGGTTGTGTGAGATGGTTTGGCTGCTTTGTAAAAAGCTAAACACACTCTGATCAGTAGTGCAGCAGGTATATACCTAGATATCTATACAATTTACATAAAGTAAGTATACATAGACCCCTATACATTCCTATTTAAATCAGTTTTATTCATAAGTTCCCAGACACAGTGGAGGCTGTTTAATAGGTGAATGGATAGACTATGTTACAAACGGGCAGTGGAACGTTATTTAACACTAAAAATAAAATATAAGTGAGTTATCAAACCCTGGAAAGATATGGAAAATTTCAGCTGCATGTAACTAAGTGAAGAATCCAGGCTGAGTTAGGGGTAATTCTAATAACAGGAGATTTTGGAAAAGATGAAACTATAGAGAGGCAAAAAATTGGTCAGTGGTTACTGGGATGGGAGTGAAGGACAGCAGGTGCCTGGGATGGTGAAAATTTTGTACAATACTGTGATCGTAGACGAGGGACAGTGTGAGTTTGTCAGCATCTGTCAGAATCCATGGAACTGTGCCAAATACTGAGCCCTGATGTAATCTGTGGGCTTAATTAGTAACATATCAACAGCATGGTTCCTTACTTATAATAACAGGTGAAACTCTGTGCCGGGAAAGGAATATATAGTGTTATGGTTAATAGTGCTAGAATTTTAAAAATTATCGATTATATTTTTGTGCATGTCTATGTATGTGTATGTGCTATGGGAGACACACAAGCTACAGCATGCATGTGGAAGTCAGAAGACAACTTTGTGGAACTGGTTCTCCACTTCCACCTTTACATGGGTTCCAGAGATCAAACCCAGGCTGTCAGGCTTGCACATCAGGTGTCTTTACTCACTGAGCCATGTCACAGACCCAGTATTGGCAATCTGAGAGAATCAAGGAGACCAGCCTCTGGGAGTAAATGCACTCCTAGGTGTTCCCTATACATGTCTCTTCGCAGGTCCCTTCAGTTGGCTGAAATGGGAAAATTTGTCTGCCCTCCATTCATCGAGAGGAAAGGGAGCTCGGATAACCAAGGAGTATTCCAGTAGCTCTGCCCAGAATTCCTCTCTGAACACAGTTCCATCTCTAATCATGTCTTACATATAACCAGCAGGTAGGTGAGAAACTAAGGATGAAGACTTGGTGACCAGTGTCATTATACATTTTGACCTAATGAATCTATTACCTCCCCATTGGGAGGTAACACTATCACTATTCATCACATTCAGCTGAGACAACAGAAAGATAGAATTTAATGTTTTCTCTCATAAGGAAAGTAAAGGCACATCTAATGTAGTGAGAGCCCAAGAATGCAGGCTTGGTAGATTCCTGGACCTAAGAGACAAGAAGGAATTCTTTTTGTTAAAACAAGTTTATTACATATAAATATCTTAAATTAAGCTTTTGTAATTTCATAGCACAGCTCCCAATCAAGTTTAGACTCCTCTCCCCCATCTATGCCCCTCCAATCCCCCACCCAATCTCATGTGCTCCACCATACATGGTGAGACCCGTCCAGTCAAGCATTTGCACCCAGATGTCCTTAAGTGAAAAATTGTCCACTGCAGTCTAGTCAGCCCATCTAGAGAGCTGAAGTAAGGCATACTCTCCCTCACCCAGCAGCAATCAGCCTTTAGCTCTCAGTCTAGGGAAGTTTCACCACCTATTTCTCTCCCTCCCCTGGATTCTTGTCTGATTGAGTTGGCATGGGTCCTGTGCTCGATGCCACCATTGCCCAAAGTTCACATACGCACGCTCTGGTGGCCTGAAATCCTCTGCTCCCCTGTGTTTCTGAGCCAGGCCTGGCCCTCACTATCTTCCCGCCCCCTCTTCCACAATGGTCCCTGAGCTGTGGGTGGGCGAGGTTCAATGTAGGAGTTATACCCGTGGACGCACAATCTGCAGTCTCTTATTCTCTAAAACTTGGCCAGTTGTGGCCTTCTGTGCACACCACACTCTGTTGTACAAGGAAGCTTCGCTGGTGAGGGCTGAGGGATGCATTAATTTTCTCTCTACCCCTAGTTCTGCCATGTTCCATGAGCTTCAGGTGCAGAGGTTCAACTGTAGATGTGTCACCCAGAACTGGGCATCTGTCAGTCATATATTCTCTGTGTCTGACCAGTTGTGAAACTCTGCAGTAGCCTCCATCTGTTTCGAGAAGAAGCTTCCTTGATGAGGGTGCGTAGTATGCTTGTCTGTAAATATAAGGGTCCATATTTAGCTTATGGTAAGAAATATCACTTGTCTGAGTTTAATGAGGTCCCATTTGTCTGGAGATATGACAGACATGGAGTTTTCTCTAGGATATATGTTCTCTCCAGCACTGTGTATTTGGCTACAATTACAGTGCCACCCACCAGTTCACTCCTCTTAAGTGGGCTTTAAGTCCAATTAGGCAGCTGTTGATTACCCACAGATAACAGTGCCAACGCTGCGCCAATAGAGGAAGCTTGCTGGGCCGGTTGTTATGCTCATTACCCTTTAAGGCTGGGTTATACCATTGATTGCTCTTCTCTCTTAGTTTGCATATTATCACGTAGGTTTATAAGAGCTAAACTTCAGTAGGAAGGCTCCCAGGTCAGTCTTGCTCCACTGCTCCAAGTCCTACATCCACTGTGTGTCTTGTCTTCAGCAGTAGGGTCTTTTTTTTTTTAATGTGTATGAATGTACTGTCTGCATGCAGGTTTGTGTACTCATGTCGCGCAATGCCGTGGAGGTCAGAAGAGGGCGTCGGATTCCCCTGGAACTGGAGTTAAAGATGGTTCTCAGCTGCCATGTGGGTGCTGGGGATCGAACCTGGGTCCCCTGTAAGAGCAGTCAGTGCTCTTAACCGCCAGGCCATCTCTCCAGCCCCATAGCAGTAGGGTCTTATCTGTTAGTTCCGGGAGATAACGAAGAGCTTTGACAATGTCCGGTGTCATCTTGAGAGTCTCCTGGGCCACTCTCAGCTACCACTCAAAGGGAGGTCTCTTCTGTCTGATACTGTGTTCCTGGTCAACCCCAGGTGTGTGTGTGTGTGTATATATATATATAATCTCCACTGATGTTAAGACCCTGTGTGTGCATTTCTCATCAGGTTACAGGCATCGCATTTCCCTCTGGATTTCCCAGCCCTCCAATATTCATTCATCTCTACCCATTTTCCTTCCATCTGGCTTCCTTCCTCCTTCCCTAGTCCCAGTCCCCATTCTCCCCACCCTCCCCCTGATAACATCCGTCTCTCACCATCTCTCGGTCCTGGCCCCCCACCCCCCAACACCATGGCCCCTGGCATGTCCCTCCCTCCTCTTTCCCCAGCCAACCTCTCCCAGTTTCCTCACCTCCCCACACTAACATCTCTTCCTACTATCCTCCTCTTTCAGGTTCCTTCTTTTCCTTTACCTCCGTGTATCCTTCCCAATTTTCTGGCTCTTGGTGCTACATCAAGGTATATATTCACATATAGTGAATTGGTACTATGATCTGCAAATGAGGGAGAACATAAGTAGCTTGCTTTTCTGCATTTAAGTTACTTCACTTAGTATAATACTCTCTAGTTCCATCCATTTACCTGCAATTTCATAATTTCCATTTTTTCCTTACTGCTGAGTAGGATTCCATTGTGTAGGTGTACCACATTTTTGTTATTCTTTAGTCAGTTGTGGGACATTTGGGTTGTTTCCATTTCTTAACTATTGTGTGATGACAGCAGCAACAAACATGGATGTACAGGTATCTCTACAGTTTGATGAGTCCTTTGGGTATAAGCCAAGGTATTGAATAACTGGATCATATGGTAGATTCGTTTTTAGTTTTGTGAGAGTTCTCCATAGTAGTTTTACAAGTTTGCATTCCCACTGACAGTGAATGAGCATTCCCGTTTCCCCCCATCCTTGCCAGCATTATGGAGTCACTCCTTCTCTTGAACTTAACCAGTATAACTGACATAAGATAGAATCATAAAATGGTTTTATCTGTATTTCTCCAATTACTAAGGATGTTGAGCAGTTTGTAAGGTGTTTCTTAAAGCCATTTTTATTTCTTCATTTGAGAATCCTCTGTTCAGGTCTATAATCCATCTTTTTATTGGGTTGTTTATTTTCTCATTTCTTTGTTTTCTGAGTTCTTTGTATTTTTATGTTAATTCTCTCTCTGATGTGTAGCTGCTAAAGATTTTCTCTGACTCAGCAGGTTTCCTCTTCCCTTCCGTAGCTTTCTCTTCCACTGTATGGAAGCTTTTTGTCTTCATGAGGTTCCATGTATGGATTGTTCACCTGAATGCCCGAGCAGCTGATCTCCAATTTAGAGAGTCTTTTTTCTACACCTTTATCTTGGAGGGTACTGCCTATGTTTTCTTCTAGGAGTTTCAGGGTTTGGGGTTTTATCTTGAGCTCATTGATATATTTGCAGTTGACTTTTGAGCATGGTGAAAGATAAGGGTCCAATGTATTCTTCTACAGGTGGAGATCCAGTTCTGCCAGCACCATTTGTTGAAGGTGCTCCTTCCTCTATTGTGCATTCTTGGCACTTTTGTCAAATATAAGGTGGCTGAAATCTCATGCACTCATATTTGGGTCTTTTATTGTGTTCTATTGATCTACCTGTCTATTTTTGTGCCAGTACCATGCAGTTTTGATTACTATAGCTCTGTAATATAATCTGAGATCTGGTATGGTGATCCCCCCAGCATTGTTCTTTTTGCCCAAGATGGTTTTGGCTAGACAGAGCCTTTTGTGATTCCATATGAATTTTAAGATGATTTTTTTCTAGCTCTGTGAAGAATGTCATGAGTATTTTGATTGGCATTGCATTGAATCTATAGATTGCTTTTGGTAAGATGGTCATTTTTTTAATATTGATTCTACCAATCCACCAGCATTGTAGGTCTTTTCCTCTCTCAGTGTTTTCTTCTATCTGTTTCTTTAAATAAATTTTCATTGTAGAGATTTCTCATGTATTTGGTTAGGTTTATTCCTAAATGTTTTAAAATTTTGGAGGTGATTGTGAATGGGAGGGTTTCCTCAAATGCTTTTTCTGTTTGTTTGTTTGTTTGTTTGTTCATTTGTTATTGGTGTATAGAAAGGCTGCTGATTTTTGTAAGTTGATTTCTTAATGCCACATTCCTGAAAATACTAATCATTTTGAACAGATTTCTAGTGAAATTTTTTTGGATTTCTTATATGTAATATCATATCATCTTCAAACAAGGATAATTTGACCTCTTCTTTTCTAATCAGTACTCTTTTAAATTCCTTCTCTTGTCTTTTTGCTCTTTCAAGAATTTCATATACTATATTGAAAAGGAGAGGAGATAGTGGACAACCTTGTCTCTTTCCAATTTTAATGGAAATGTTTCCAGTTTTTCTCCACTTAGAATGATATTAACTCTAGGTCTGTTGTATATAGCTTTAATTGTGTTGAGGTATGTTCCCTCCAGACCAATTCTTTCTAGGACTTTTAATATGAATATGTGTTGTATTTTGTCAAAAACCTTTTCTGCATCTACTGAGATGACTGTGTGTTTTTGTGTTTAAGCCCATTTACATGTTTTATTTATTGACTTACATAGATTGAACCATTTATGTATTGTTTTCTTTGTTTGTATTTCATTGATTTCTGCTCTGACTTTTGTTATTTCTTTCTGTCTTTGGGGGTTAGGGTCCATTTGTTGTTGTCTCTCACGTTTTTTTTTTTTTTTACCTGTAGTGTTAGATCATTTATTCATTCCCTTTCTGATTTTTAATGTGGCCACTTAGGGTTATGGATTTCCCTCTTAGGACTGCTTTTAAAGTATCCCACAGGTTTTGTTGTGTTGTATTGTCTTTTTCATTTAGTTCCATGAATAATTTTATTTCATTCTTTATTTCTTCCCTGACCCTTTTATTATTCAGGATTGTGTTTTTTAGTCTCCATGTGTTCTTGTAGCTAGTTGGCCTTATTCTTGTGTTCATATTGAGCTTTATTGCACTGCGGTCTGATAGAATGCATGAAATAATTTCAATCCTTTTGTATTTGTTGAGATTTCTTTTGGGTCCCCAGATGTGGTCAATTTTGGAGAATGTACCTTGGGGTGCCGAGTAGAAAGTATACTCTCTGGTGTTTAGGTGAAATATTTAGTAGATGTCTTTGAGGTCCATTTGTTGTATTGTATTGTTTAGTTCTAATGTCTGTTATTTTTTGTCCAGTTGATCTATCCAGGGGGCTCAGTGGAGTATTGAAGTCCCCTGTTATTAGTGTGTTAGCATTAATCTGTGTCTTGAAGATACGCAGAATTGGTGTTTATATAGTTAGGTGCACCCAAGTCTGGTGCATAAGCATTTAGGTTATGCATAAGCATCTGAGGTCTTCCTGGCTAATTATTCCTTTGATAAGGATATAGTGGCCCTCTTTGTCTCTGATTGACTTTACTCTGAAGTCTATTTAGTTTGATTTTAGAATAGCAACTCCTGCTTACTTTTTGGTACCATTTGCTTGAAATATTTTTTTCCATCCTTTCACTTTGAGTTGATGTCTATCCTTGAGGGTGAGATGGGTTTCTCGTAGGTAGATGGATTGTTTCCTAATCCATTCTCCCAGTCTTTGTCTTTTGATTGGGGAGTTTAGCTCATTGATATTTAAGGTCATTATTGAGATACGTGTGTTGCTTCCTTTCAACTTCTTCTTGGTTTGCATTCTTGGTCTACGTTTGTATTTACACTGTTATGTTTTTATTAGTTTCTCTCTTTAGTTGGCTGGGTATAGTTGCTCCTTTCCTCTGTTCTTTGGGTTGCTTCGAGTATTTTCTGAAATATAGGCTTTTTGACATGTATTCTTTCATCTTGTTTGTGTCATGAAAGATTTTTCTTTCTCCTTCAACTATAATTGGCATTTTTGCTAGGTATAGTAATCTGGGTTGGCATCTAAAGTCATTTAGCACTGGGAATACTTTGTTCCACATTTTACTGGCTTTCATAGTTTGCATTGAGAAGTCAGCTGTAATTCTGCTGGGTTTCCCCTTGAATGTAATTTGTTGTTTTTCTCTTGTGGCTTTCAGTATTTTGTCTTTGTTTTGAGCATCTAGCATTTTAACTATGATATGTCATGGGGAATTCCATTTCTGGTCTTGTCTATTTGGTGTTCTATGTGCTTTTTGTATTTGTATAGGTTTGTCTTTTTTCAGTTTGGGAAAATTTTCTTCTGTTATCCTGTTGAAGATCTGGCCAATAGTGTTGTCTGGGATTCTTCTCCATCTTCTATCCTTATGATGTGGACATTTGGTCTTTTCATATTATCCCACATTTCCTGGTTATTCCAATCTTGTGGTTTTTTTTTTTTAATTTTTCATAGTCTTTGCTTGAGCATTTTAGATGTTCCATATTGTCCTGCAGGTCTGATATTCTATTTTATGCTTCATGCATTCTGCTTCTGAGGCTTTCTCCCATCCTTTCCTTTTGATTGGATAAATGATCCATTTCCTTTTGCAATTCTTCCTGTGATTTCTTTAGTATTTCCATTTCCTTTTGGAGCTTGTCATTCTCTACTTGTAGCTCCTTGCTTTTCTGGTATCCTTCTTGGATCTTTTCAGTGTTTCCACTTCCTTCCAGAGTTTGCCTCTCTCTCCCTCTAGTTCTTTTAGGACATTGTGTTTCTTTTCCTCTAGTTTTTTTCAGAGTCTCTGTTTCTCTTTCTCTAGTTCTTTTCAGAGTTTGTCATTCTCTCCCTCTAGTTTTTTCCAGTGTTTATCATTCTTCCCTTCTAAGTCCTTCCTGAGTTTTTCATTTTCTCCCCTTAGTTCTCTAATTTGTTCTTTACATTCTTTGATTTCTTTTTTTTTTTTTTTTTTTTTTTTTTTTGGTTCTTTTTGAGACAGAGTCTCCTTGTAGTCCCAGCTGCCCTGGAACTCATTCTGTAGACCAGGCTGGCCTTGAACTCACAAAGATCTGCCTGCCTCTGCCTCCCAAGTGCTAGGATTAAAGGTGTGCACCACCACACCTGGCTTATGAGTTCTTTGAATATGTCTACAATTGTTCTTCTAAGGTCTGTGTCTTGATTTCCTTCCAGGGGGATCTTGTTGTAGGAATCTTCTGTCAGACTGGTATGGTTCAGTGTAGATTTATTATGAGCTTTTCCCATGTTGATTTTTCATTGTGTCCTTGGCATGTGGATTTGTTTTCTGTTTGTTTGTTTGTGCTTTTGGATTCTGGTGCCTCAACATTGGCTCCATAGACTAGATTCACTAAAACTACGCCTGCCAAATAGTCCACACCACAGCACCTCCAGCTTGAGTGGGGGATGGGGAGGGTTGCTCCTTTGGCCCACGAGCTGGTACCCTGTTGACCTGTTGCATCTTGTGATCCTGTCTAGGTGCACCCACACTTTGGTGCACTCTCTGGAACCCGAGCTGGGAGGTTCTGGGGGTGGGTGTTGGCCCCCTAGGGGTAAAGACAGTTCTGCCTTACCAGCAAAACACTGAGTCCAGGCTGGCCAACGCTCTCTGGAACCTGAGCTGGGAGGTTCTGTGGGTGGGTTCATTGAATTATTTGATCATGTTTATGATGATTTTTTTACATTCTGTCTCATAGATTAGGTCTAGGAGGTTCTCATTGTAGAATTCTACAGGACTGGTAGTATTTTGTGGGAACATTATTTTGGTTTTTCATATTATTATTTTTTGTTGTTATATTAGTCACTTTTCTGTTGCTGTGATAAACCACCATGACCAAGGGAACTTATAAAAGAAAGAGTTTATTTGAGCTTACGATTGACGGTTCCAGGGAATTAGAGTCCATTGTGGCAGGAAGCATGGTGGCCGGGGCTGGAGCAGCAAGCCGAGGGTCACATCTTGCAATGAGCACCCAAAGCAGAGAGAGCGAGACTGGAGACCACAAGGCTTGTTAAACTCACTAAGCCTGCCCCCAATGATGTACTTCCTCCAGCATTACCACACCTTCTAAGACCTCCAAGAACAGTGTCACCAACTGGAGACAAAATGTCTGATTACTTAAAGCCTATGGGTGCACTCTTATTCAAACCACCACAGTTGTGGTTTTGGCATGTAGATTTCTTTTGTTATTTCTGATTCTGGTACGAAACCCAAGGCTTCCTTTGTTTAAGTCTGATTCTGCTTGCATTCATGTACCTTGGCTCCTTTCTGATTGGATACAGAAAGCTAGTTGGTCTAGGTTTCATGTTCTGTCTTTTGATTTTATAGTTGAGGGACCAGATGGCTCCAGTCAGGCTACTCACTAGCTCTCCAGGAGGGTAACATGTCCCTGGATATTTAGGAGCACTTCAGCAGCCTCAGATGTATAGTGCCAAGGTCCAAGGAGAGGTGATAGGAGATGGATGTGCTTGTCCCTAGTTATCAGAGAAGCCTAAACTCTGTGGAAGTGGGAGGGACTTCATGTGATCCCAAAGTAGGGGGCTGGGCAGAGCATTATTTGGGAAGCTCACTCTGAGGAGGCAGAGTCAGGTAAGATTCAGGTATGAGTCAGGCATTCTCAGGCAGTCTCTAAAGGTCTGGGCCCCTATAGCCAGCAAGGAAAACTGGCCTAGCATAGTGGGTGGGATCTGCAGATAGTCCCCAGGCAGGGAGCTGGGCAAGGTGGGATTTGGGAAGCTCACCCCATAGAGGCTTAGTGAGATCTGAGTCAAATGCCCTCAGGCAGTCTCCAAAAGCCTTGGACCCTTCTAGCCAGACTGGTCGGCTCCTCTTATGTTCCACTGTTTAACAAGGAGGGAGAGAGAAAAATCCATGAATTTTATTTCTTTTGATGGAGAGATTTGAGCTTCCCTCTCTCTATCTCCTACCCACTACACTAATTTTCTTTTTTCTTCCTTCTATAAAATAATAGTTATGTTTACTTTGGGTACAGTAGACAATAAGTGGGATTTTAGAAAAGCTTTGGGGATTCATCCTAAAGAAAAAGGTTCTTTGTATGTGTCATGAAATGGAAAAAATTTCATACCCAGTTTTGGAAATACAGATAAAGAAACTAATTTCCCAATTTGTTCATAGATGTTTCTTGCCACATTAATTACATTAGAATAAAACTGTCAAATATATATAAAGAATGGGCAAAATGTTTAAGTAACAGCAGTACTTTGATCAGGGGACTATTATATAGAAATTAAAACCGATTTTATGCAGGAGCTACTTAATTTTAAAAGTAACAGAATACGTTTATGAAGGCATATTTATATTTACAAAGCACTGCTGATATAAATTAGTATCAAAAAGATATATACCATCTGAATATTAGTATATTCCATCTTATTATGTGTCAGTTCAGTCAAGTTGATCAGTTAATTGAATGAAAAGGGACTCCAAATCTTACTAGGCCTTAAAAAATAAATTTATAAGATGAGTCCAAAATTCACAAAGAAATGGAGAAAACAGAATAGGCAGAAATAAACGGAACAGGAAATGGAATGTCTTATACTACCTTATGTCAAGATATACTATGAAATTACAGTAATCAAAATGGTATGAATGGACACATATCATAATGGAACAGAGTAAATTCTTCAGAAAAGACCCTTGTGTATGCCAAGACAACTCAACAGGAAATAGATACTTCAACAGGTGATACATGGAGCCATTGGGCAAGGATAGGAAGGAAGGTGACTCCTGACAATTCAAGGTGGAGTCAACATATGTATGTGAAATTGAAAACTGTATAGTGTTCAGAAGAAAATGCTTTAGAATTTGGTGTTGCCGAGGATTTCCTCACTAAGTATGAAAGAAAAAATTAAGGAATTGAATATTATAAAATGAAAAAAATTCTGTGAATATTCACTATAAAAACTATGAACAAACAAACTGTGGGTTACTGAAAATATGCACCATATGCACCACAAAAAGCTTATGTCTTTTTTTTTTCTTTCTATGTAGGAGAGGAAAACTTTTCAGAGAAGACAAGGACTTGGTCTCCCTGAAGACAGAACCTCTGCTTCTGCTTTATGAGGCAGACAGCAGCCTCAAGCCACAAGCTTATGTCTTAAATAAATAAAGAATGTATATGTCAATAATAGAAAAATAAATAACCCAACATAGAAAAAATACTTGAATAGACATACAAAATATAATACCCACTAATCATATGGAAGTACACTTAACATTATCAGTCATCAAGGATTCTAAGAAAAAAACAAAATGGAAAATCCATTCACAACCTTAAAAATCAGAGTACAGCACTACTTGGTGTTGGCTAACATGGAGTGACAAAGCTCTCAAACATTGCTGGAGGGAACACAAAATAGCATAGCCACTCTAGAAAACAGCTTGACAGTTTCTCAAAACAGTTAGATATTCACTTACTTTATCACCCAGAAATCATGCTTCTAGGTATTTACTAAGGAAAAATAGAAGCATCTGTCTACAAATTCCACCCTTATACCAGAATGCACATGGTGACATTATTAGTGATAAGCACAGGCTACAAATAGCTCAAATGTAAATTGAAAGGGAGAATGAATAAACAAATGGGTGTGTGTAACCATTGAATAGAATATTATACATAAATAAAATGCAGCAAGCTCAATACATATAGCAACAATGATGTATTTTTATTATTACTTTTTTTTTTGGTCTTTTTCGAGACAAGGTCTCCCTGTAGCCCCAGCTGTCCTGGAACTCACTCTGTAGACCAGGCTGGCCTTGAACTCACAAAGATCCGCCTGCCTCTGCCTCCCAAGTGCTAGGATTAAAGGCATGTGCCACCATGCCCAGCTTATTATTTTTTTTATTTTATGTGTGTGTATTGCCTGCAAGTGTGCAAGTGCACCCATGTCATGCAATGCCTGAGGAGGTTGGAAGAGGGTGTCAGATCCCCTGGAACTGGAGTTACTGATGGTTCCTAGCTGCCATGTGGGTGCTGTGTCCTCTGCAAGAGCAGCTGGAGAGATGGTTCAGCAGTGCTCTTAAGTGCTGAACAATATCTCCAGCCAAAATGATGGATCTTTTAAAACTGATACTCTGGGGTGGGGGAGATAGTTCAGTCTATAAAGTGTTTGCTGTACGAACATGAAAAACTTGAGTTCAATTTGCAAAGCCCCCATAAGAAGTTATCACATGCTTATAATTCAGCACTGGGGAGATAGAGACAGAAATCTCTGGGGCTCATGAACCAATTAGCCTACTCTAGGTGCTGAGTTCTAGGCCAATGAGAGGCCCTGTCTCAAAAACCAAGGTAGAGCTGGCAAGTGGGTACAGTGGGTAAAGATCTCACTATGTAAATCCGGCAACCTGAATTTAATCCCTTCCACATAGAAAGGTTGAAGGAGAGAACTAGTTCCATAAAGTCACCCTCTGCCCTCCACACATACCCACGGCAGGCACACGGTCCCCACATCATGCAAATGCAGTAATAATCAATACAAAATTAAAACAGAGAAAAACAAAAGAAAGTAGCTGGTTCCACACCTAAGGTTGACCTCTGGCTTCCAAATGCACCTGTGAATGTGCACATACACACGTACATACACATAAACACACACATGTGCACATATGAACATACACATACCACATTGTGCTGAATGACTTCAGTTGTCATCTTGACACACTTGGGTAGAGGGAATCTCAGTTGAGGAGTTTCTTCCTTTGGAATGGCCTGTAGCCATGTCTGTGGGGCATATTCTTGACTGTTGAGTGATGTGGGAGGGCCCAACCCACTGTGGGCAGTGCCACCCTGGGCATGTGGTCCCGTATTGTATAAGAAAGCTGGCTGAGCATGGGCCAGGGAAGCAAGCCAGTAAGCATTCTTCCAAGATCTGTGCCCCAGGCTTCTGCCGAGTTCCTACCTTGGCTTTCCTTGATGATGGGGTGTGAATGTAAGTCAAATAAACTCCTTCCCTACGTTGTGTTTGGCCAATGCTTTTATCACAACAATACAAAGCAAAGTAAGACACACAAACACACATACACACAACACACATACACACATACATGCAAACTGATACCTTGAGTGAAAGATGCCAGACACAAAAGCCAGATATATGCATATATCATAGTTCCATGTACATGAAACTCAAGAAAAGGCAAATAATGTGTTTGCCATTCACCAGGACTGAGAGCAAAAGCAGATGTAAAGGGACATAAGGTAATCTGGGGGATTGATAGAAGCATTCTGTATCTTGGCATAGATGGTGTTGAGATGAGTAAATAAATTTGTCAAAAAAATCTTCAAACAGTACATTTTTAACAGGTGTGTCCTGTGTATATCTCAATGAACATTTATCAATGAAAGTATTATGTGATGATTATGAAGTAAATCTTTTTAAAAAGATTTTTATTTTACTTTTAATTATGTGTATGTTTGTGTGTCTATGTGTAGGTATGTGTCTGTGTGTGGAGTCCTGCAGAAGCTAAAAGAGGTTTTATGAGACCCCCAGGGTGCTTGAGTTACAGGAGGTTATGAAAGGCCCAATGTGGATGCTGGGAACCAAACTTGGATTCTCTGCAGGAACAGTATATGTTCTTACCCACCAAGCTATCTCTCCATCTCCTAGAGAAATCTTGAATCATTTGAAACAATAAACTTTGAAAAATATGGATCATGATAAAATTCAGCAAAAATCTGCTAAAGGTTTTAATACATTTAATTTTAATTTTTGTGTGTATGTAGTGTGTGTGCCAGTTTACACATGTGTGCACATGTGTGTGTGGGTACAGGCACACATATGGAAGTATGAGTGTGTGTAGGCCTCAAGTTGACATCAGGTATGTTCCTTCATCACTCTGCACTTTATTTATTGAGGCAGAGTCTTTTGCTGGTCGTGGCTGGTCTACCTGGCCAGCTTGCCCAGGTCTCTGCCTCCCGAGTACCAGGACTACAGGTGGCTGCCAGGTCGGGCTGACATTTACCTAGGTCTGGGGAATCTGAACTCAGATTCCTACCTGTGGCGGTTTGAATAAGAATGTCCCCCATAGACTCCAAGCATTCAGACATTTTTTTTTCCCCAGTTGGTCTCACTGTTTGGAGAGGTCTGAGAAGTTGTGGCCATGCTGGAAGAAACATGTCACTGGGGGGTGGGCTTAGACAGTTCAAAAAGCCTTGCCAGGCTCCAGTTGCTCTCTCTGCTTCCTGTGCCTGCTTGAGGATGTGAACCTCAGCTTTCTGCTCCAGCTCCTGTCCCTGTGCCTCCCCGCCATGATGGAACTGTCAACATGAAGCTCAAATAAACTCTTCCTTTTATAAGCTGCCTTGGTTATGGCGACTCTATCACAGCAACAGAAAAGTGACTCATACACCAGCCTTGCGGGACAAGCACTTTACCACTGAGCCATCTCGTGTCTATGAAGCTGCTCAACCATTTTTTTT
>VZQC01000392.1:5935056-5958273 GCA_009823505.1 Rhizomys pruinosus
TTTTTTTAGTACTTCCATTTCCTTTTTGAGCTCCTCAATCTCTTCTTGGTGCTTCTCAATCTCTTCTTGGTGCTCCTTACTTCGTTGGTTGGCTTCCTTTTTCAGTGTTTCTACTTCCTTTCGGAGTTTGTTTTTTTCTCCCTCTAGTTCTTTCTGGAGTTTGTTGGTCTGTTCCTTTAGTTCTTTCTGAAGTTTGTCATTGTATCCCTCTAGGTCCTTTTTGAGTTTTTCATTCTCTCTCTTTAGTTCTCTGAATTCCTCTTTATGTTCTTTAATTTCTCTGCATAGGTCTGCAATTATTCCTCCAAGATCTGTTCCTTGGGTCTCCTCCAAGGGGCTCCCATTGTAGCTGTCTCCTACAGGTTTGGTAGAGCTTGGTGCAGGATTATCCTGTGCCTTTCCCATGTTGTCCCTTCGTCGTGTCCCTGGCATGTGGGCTTCCCTTTTGTGGTTTAGATCACAAATAGCAGATGGTTTTGCTTTCCTCCTTCAGATGCCTTTTTTTTGTTGTTGTTCCCTTTCCTCCTCCTTGTTTATGGAGTATGGACTTGTCTACTTTTCAATTTTGTTGCTATATTGGCTATTGAAAGCCAAAGCAATCTTCTCTTCTTGTTCTGAAGGTTCTCCAAAAAAAAAAAGAGTCCACTTGGATTCTCACCAATGGCAGGCGGGAGGATGATATGCTGATCTAGCCCACGCCCTGGCAGCCTGCCCAAAGGTGCAGCACTCTGGCCCTGTCCTGACTCTCTGGACCCTCTGGCCCAACGCCCGGGTCCTGCACAAAGGGCCTCAGGCCCGGGAAACCCCAGCTCCAAAGCTACTTGCCCAGGTGACGTCTGGGTAGCTGCCCCAAAGGTGCAGCTGCTCTGGTCCTGTCCTGACACTCCAGACCCTCTGGCCCAGCGCCCGGGTCCTGCACAAAGGGCCTCAGGCCCGGGAAAACCCCAGCTCCAAAGCTACTTGCCCAGGTGACTTCTGCTCAACCATTTTTATTTACACACAAGTATTTTTTTGCTGAGATTTTATTTGAGTATTTAAACATTTCACTGATGTTGCACACACACAAAAATAAGTGCTGATACACAACCAAGCAAATACTGAGAACGAGTTTTGCTATAAATGACATCGCAGGAGTACCTCCCAAATTAAGGAGGCAAAGAAGAAATGATTAACAAAACTAGATTTTGGAAAGTCTTTTTGTTTGAGACCATTTCTCATGGAGACAGAGTCAGTCTCAAAGTGGTTACATAGGGGAAGGTGACCTTGGACATCTGATTCTGCCGTTTCTACCACCCCAGGGCTGGGATTGGAGCACCATGTCCAGTTGTTTTGCTAAGCAGCAAACCCAAGGCTTTGTGCATGCTAAGGAAGTACTCTGCCAATTGACTCACATCCCCCTGAAAAGTGATATATTTCTCAACACAATATTACCATGTAATGCAGACATGGTGGCACTTGTCTGTGCACAGCACTTGAGATAAGGAGCCATGGACTGAAACAAACAAACAAAAACCAAACACACATACAAGACACACATTGGTTGAAATATCCCATAGTAACCCATAAACATGTACAATTTTATGTATTGCCAAAATAAAAAATATTGCCTTGGAAAGTATGTGAAAGTCCTATACACAATGTTGTAAGACTCTAAAGAATCATTATAAATATGTACTATGGACTCAGATTGAGATCTTATGGATTCGAGTTTCATCTTTGGAAATTTAGGGGAGAAACATCCAAAAGTTAAGAAACAAGATCCCTCTGTGTTGAAAAGATGGGATCAAATTAGCAAGTTTATTTTGCATTAAGCTTCACACTGTATCTTATCTCTGAGTGATTTATTCAAATCCTTCCTCTCTAAGGGCTTTCTTGATTCCTGCCTTCTCCCAGGAACAAGTATCCTAAAGTTTTACAAAAGAGCAATATAAAAACTTTATTATTAAGGAAGATATATATTCATAAGACACACACACACACACACACACACACGCACACATATTCAGGCACCTATATATGCAATAAAGTAATCGTAAGAATCCATTTGAAGTTTTAAAGTTTTGGCATGTAAAATCTCAGCAGCATTGCAAAGTGTAATCTCTGGGCTCTGCTCCTTCATTCAATTCACCCTATTTATATAACTACCTAGGGTTCACATCAAGCATGTATTTTTTTTTTCAAAAAGTCTTCTAATTTCAGGTTTGCAATTCAACTGAAAAAAAAAATCAAAGATACCTAAGAACATTTTATAACTTAAAAACTTTTCTTTTCTTGAAATCAAAACTACTGCTGGAACTCACTCCTCCCATATCTTATCAGCTCACCTACCTAGTGTGAATTGAATCACACAAACCTCAGTTTAGAGAGAGAGAGAGAGAGAGAGAGAGAGAGAGAGAGAGAGAGAGAAAAGAAAAACCTTTGGTACAGTAGGTTCCTTTGATCCTTGGTTGCTACTTAAGAAAACTCACACTGTATGTTTAACACATTCCCAACACGCCAGGATAATGAAGCACACGGGACATTGAGACTTAATTCCATATCTGTTTCTTTATTTGAAAAAAAGAAAAACCTCTCACACTCTATGGGCTGAGCAAAGAATAGATCTGGCTGTCTAGAAGTGAACAGTAAGAAAGAGAAGTGATGGCAGAGTTGGGAGATATCATTAAAAAGCAAACTGGGGAGCTCCAGTTTAGGATCTGAGGAGATTATTGATTCAAATCCTTTAAGGCATTCTTCAAAGGCCTTCTTAAAAAGTTGTATTGTCTGAGGAGTTTGGGGCAAGTGAATAAGTGTGCGTGTGTGTGTGTGTGTGTGTGTGTGTGTGTGTGTGACAAGGGGGGAGATGAATGGATGGGAGGGCTACGCCTATGGGAAGCACAGAGGGTCGGGGAGTTCTGTGAGCACACCGTGAATTGCTTCAAATCCGTCTTAGTAAATGCAGGTAATTACATAACATGTTTCTGGTTAATGGCTTAGGTTGTTGGTTCTCTGATGGTTCGGCTTTGAGAGTGTCACTGTTGCCTTTCATGCAGTGGCCTTTTATCCCCTCTCTGCAGTCTCCTGTGTAGCAGAGTGCTGCAGCAGATAGGGTCGGGGTGTCTGACTTCAGATGCATGATCCCTTCCCAGCTTTGCCTCACTGGGTTAGCCTTGCCAAGTCTATTTCCTCATAACCAGAATGGAAATGATGGTATCAACGTCACAGGACTGTTTGGTTAAGTTAGACAGTTATACGTGATGTGTTAAACTACCCAGTGTGGGCCGCAGTTCATTCTACAAGTAGCATTTAAGGGCTTTCTCTGCACTATTTTCTTTCTAATCTGTGAGGTTCTGTATTACATTTTTAAGCTAACTATAACAAAATGCCTCAGGCCAGGTAGTTCACACAACAGAAAGTTTTTATCTCCTAGTACCGGAAGCTGGAAATCCAAGATGAAGGTGATCCTGACACACCTCTGTCCCTGGCTTTGGGATGGTCATCTTACCGTGGCCTTTATCCAGAACCTGGGCACCCTGCCTTGGTGCCTCTTCTTCTTCTTATGACACTGGCAATGCTGACTTTATACTCTGCCCTGGCAGCATCATTCAAATAAATCACTCCTTTAAAAAGCAAAATCAAAATAGGGTTAGGACTTGAAAAATATGAAAGGTGACTCGGTTCAGTCCGTTGAAGCTATTAATCCATAACCCTTGTGTAAATATAGAGAAGCAGAGCTTGAAGTACTTTCTTCTACTCTTCTACTTGACTATCACTGTCCTATAGTCAGTCATCTCACACATAATTTTGAGCTGTTAGCTACAACTAATATATGACATCCAGCTCATCCAATGGATGCATAAATACAAATGCATGCATTCACAAGTATCTACATACCCCCACATATATGTGTGCATTTACAGCTGTCATCTATCTATCATCTATCTATCTATCTATCTATCTATCTATCTATCTATCTATCTATCATCTATCTATCGTCTACACACACATGCATAAGTTACATTGGTATATATGCATATAGAAATCTTCTCTGATCCTTTGTTTCTCTTTCTGAAATTTCAGTATGTTCACACATAGTCTAAAAATATTTGAAAATTCCGGAAATAATTCAGAAGTTTTACTTGTGCTGTAGGGTGATATCTCCCACCATCCCGCTTTGCTTTTTCTGGGACATCTATGGTACCTTGTCCACCATATCCAAGCAGTACTTGTAGCTTTAGTTGTCAACTTGACACACCAGGGGTGAGGAGGCCTCAACTGGGGAATTGCTTCCATTGCACTGGCCTGTGACCGTGTCTGGGGGGCTTATTCTTGATTGTTGGGTCATGCGGGAGGGTCCACTGTGGGTGGTGCCACCCCTGGGCAGGTTGTTCTGTATAAGAAAGCAGGCTGAGCATGGGCCGGGGAGAAAGCGAGTGAGCAGCACTCCTCCATACCCTGTGCTTCAGCTCCTGCCTCCAGGTTCCTGTCTTGTTCTTTTTTTAAATTTTTTTGTGATTTCATTTTTCTTTTTGATTTTCTTTTTTAAGTATATTTTAATTGTTATTAAACTTTCTCATACATTATACATCATTTCTCAATCCAATTTGGAGTCATTTCCCTTTCCATGCCTCCCATCCCACCTGAGTTCATGCATTCTGCCATACATATTTTGCATCTTTTTCTGAGTCTTTCCAGAGATTTTTTTCGAAGCAAAGGCTTGTTGTTTTGAGGAGAACCTCACTGTTTTAGTCGGTTTTTATCCCAGTTCCTTTGTTGTTGTTGTTCTCTCCAACTTGTATTGCATATCTATATCTATATCTATATCTATATCTATATCTATATCTATATCTATCTATCTATCTATCTATCTATCTATCTATATCTTTATATCTATCTATCTATCTATCTATCATCTATCTATCTATATCACCTGAATTGGAGGATTTTCTTTTCATTTATTTTTTTAGGCTAAAATATGTCATGTTTTCCTTAAGGAAGTGTTTGAAAGCTTTTCCTTGGCAAGCCCAAACAACCGTTAATCCTGCCCTTGTGCTCCACACTGGGGTCTTTCCTTCCCATGGTCACCCAAATGAGGTCCAGCAAGCACCACGTCCTGTCTTGATCCTCCTGTACTGGCCTCCATGATACAGCCTAGGTAGTCCAACAATAGCAGTCTATACTCTGAAGAGGCTGAAACCGCAGTGCTGCTCAGCCTCAGATGGGCACTGCTGAGACATCCAGCTTGTGGCACTGAAGGTTTGGAGGATTCCTGGAGAGACATGAGTCTTCAGTCCATATTAGAAGGTTAAAAAGCTGTGTTCCATGTCTTTGAAGGATGGCACAGGGTAGCTGCACTTGCCAGTAAGAATTGAAGACAGGCAAAACAACAGTGCTCTCTCTCTTTTTTAATTTTTTTTTTCTTTTTGTCTTTTTACTAAGATCTCAAGTTTTATATCTGAAGTACAATTTCTCAGGCTTTGCTGATTATTTATTTCTGGTTATACTTTCCTTTTGGATGCTTAAGGCCACACTGTTAGCTCAGATTAACCAAGGTTTTTGTTTTCTCAAGGTCAGTTGAAGATCCAGTCCTCAGGGGTCACTCGAGGTTTTTTTTGGGGGGGGGCGGCCCTGGCTCCTTTTGGCTTTTCATTTACCAGTTCCATCCACTGGAGGACAAAGTCTGGTTGCTAGACCAGACTTCCCTTTTTGAAGCATGAGCAGACTTTACTCTTTATAGACTGGACACTGGCTGAAATCCCATTAGTGGATCTCCAAGACCTCCCTACACAGGAAGACTGGTGACTCACATGTGCAGGACATTTCAAGAGATGCCCCCCTGCATAGTCCCCTGGGACTTAGTTGACCTCTGAGGGCAAGGAACAAAGTTATCCCTTAGGTCCCTTGGCCAAATTGGTATGGGCATTAAGTATGGTGTTTAAGCACCCAGAAAAGCTGAGTTACACCAGCCTGATACATCACCCCTATACTAAAATTATGTCCTTTGAAAACAAACTATATGTTATTTCCATATCATATTTCATAATTTGCATTTTTCTATTTTGATTTTCTATTAGTCTAAAATATGCATATATACCCACCATCCATATACCAAACATCCAAAGTCTGAAAATAAATGTTAGGTTAATTCTAGAACCTGTCTAGGGGTTCACAATATAAGAGCACAGTTGTTTTCAGATCACTAGGAATATAACATTCACATTGTCCAGTTTGCCTTACAACTAGGTACTTGGTGCTAGCATCCACAGATGAAGGATAGCATTTGTCATTTGTTTTTCTGGGACTGTGTTACTTCACTTAACATAACATCTCCTGCCCTGTGTTCTTACCTTGGGCTCCCTAAGTGATGAACTGTGACCTGGGAGATGTAAGATGAATAAACCCTTTCCTTTCCAAAGATGGTATTTGTCAGAATGTTTGCTCACAGCAACTGAAAGTAAACTAGAACATTATCCTTCTAGATTCTCAGACTGACTATGGCATTAACTCAGTCTTGTGTTCAAGTAGACTTGAACTACTACATAGACTACTATGTAGTAGTCTAATACTATGTCACGTCACTCACCTCACTTTGGCTCATCATAGAAGTATTAGATCATTTCACATCAGCACAAAACAGGACCTATAGTAAAACATTCTTGGAGAGATCACCATATCAGAAAGCTTTCTTGTCACTGTGACAAAATGCTTAAGAGAACAATTTGATGAAGGAAAGATTAGTTTTGGCTCCAAGTTTCTAAGGGTTCAGCCCACGGTGACTCAGCCCTATGTGCTAGGCTTAAACATTATGGCAAAGCGAACATGTGGAAAATGAGAGCTGTTCACCTAAGGATAGGGAGAGAGGGAGGTAGGGAGGAAGAGAGAGAGGGAGAGAGAGAGAGAGAGAGAGAGAGAGAGAGAGAGAGAGAGAGAGAGAGATCCTTTAGCTAGGTTCCACTTCCTATAGTTTCTGGAGCCACCCAAAAATAGTAGCACTAAGGAGAAACCAAAGTCCCCAACACATGAACATGTGGGGGAAATTTTACATTCAAAACATAACAACCATACCTACATAGCTGTCTTTATAGTGTATTGTTATTTTATTAGCTGTTGCTTTATTGATAAACTAAACATTATCATAGGCATATAAATGGAAAAATAATATATACAAGGTTCAGTGCTGCCTATGGTTTCAAGCATCCAATGAGATGATTGAATATATTCCCTCTGAAATTAAGGGGAAACTGTTTGTATACCGTATACATAAATGTATCCATGTGCACACACTGTTTATCTCCTTACTTGCAAGGAAGCTTCATTCACCTCTGCAGCACCCCAGTTCTAGAACAGAGTGTTGAGCCAGTAAATACAGTTTTATTCCTATCAGTCAAATACCCTGAAACCTCCTTCCAATCTTCATTAATTCCCCAAGACCAAGGCCTTTTGTCTGCCCAGCCTCTTTACCTTGCTCAATTGATCATTTTTGGCAATGAATATTTTTACAGGTTAGAATTCAATCCTTTGAAATTACTTGTGTGGACAACAATTGAAGGAGTTAAAGGGCTTATTTTGATCTGAAGTGGGAAACACAAACACACATCCTTTTAATTATGAAGCCACAATTAACAGGAAGAAAGGGACCTGATGACAAACAGGGAGCAGGGTATGAGACCAAATGTTAACAATGTATTTCTCTCTTTGAGAATGTCTTTTCTGCCCTCAGACTTGGTTTGATAGATTTGACTGACCAGACCATGCCTTCAGGCAAAGAAATATGATAACTATGTACCTAGGGGTGGATTAAGACAAAATAAGGGGCCATCAACCGGCTCTATCCAATTCTGTCTGTCCACAACTCCCTCTGGGTAAATCCTATAGCTTACACCTGTCCAAGGCAGCAGAAACCTAGACCATCACATCTGTCAATGGCTGCCCAAATAATTAAAGCCATCTGTGCCCAGCATCCCAGCACTTCTCTGAGTCAGTGTTCGGCAATAATTCCCAAACTATTTATAGCTAAGTAGTCATTTTTGTTGTTTAAAAATGAAAGAAAAGAACCTAGAAAGATAAACTATTTTTGATCCTTCTTGACCCCATCGACATAAAGTCCCTTCTTTATAAAGCTGCTGCAATGTTAGGAAAGTCTTCAAGATGGAGCTGAGAAATGTCTGACTTGAGCTGGAGGTCCGTGCATGTATTTGCCTGTATTGTTTGGTTCAGCACAAGGGAATGCAACCTACCTGCTCTCTTTGTGTGGCTGGTGATGAATGTGTTGACTGATTGGAATGCAGCCAAACGCTGTTTCATGTTGAGCCTTCTCCTTGGGGTATTAGGAGGCCACGCAGGCCAGTCTGAGAAAGAACAGTGTGTGGCTAAAAGCTCCAGCTCTGGTGTCAAAACCAGAATGGGAGTCCAAGCCTTGTCATTTTCTTGACCTTGGGAAAATTACTTGACTTTACCACATCTGTTTTTTTCATCTGCAAAATGGAAGTGGTGTTAATACCTACTTATGGCAAAGATGATGTGAGAAAATGTATGTGAGACACTCAACTAGATTTCTTAGCACTTGGTTGGCGTGCAGTAATTTTAGTTATGGCAGTTTCTGTTATTTTGGATGTTACAACTCCCAAAACTTCTCGAAAGACCTGGTTTTCAGTAGAGTTTAAGAGGGCAGTTGTTTGTATGCTGCACTACACTCAGTGGAATCTCTATCTTGTTTGGATTGCTAAATGGTAAGGTCTTTGGGGTGAAGTGATGTAAGTAGTCGGAACTATCCTCCCTTTGATCACACAGATAGGAAGCAAACTTCAGAAGATGGTTTCAACCTGCCAGATGTTGTGTTAAGTGCCCTTTCACTCTAGCTCTTGTTTAGTTGTAACGAGGGCCCTGTGAGGTCAGTGGTATATACCTCTTGAAGGCTTTCCAAGGTTTACACACCTAACAATAGATGCCAATGACACAGCGATGGCGTAGGGAATGCTTGTCCTGGTCTTCATAGCTACCTGGCCTCTGCAGTAATTATTTGGTCCTTTTGCTTTCATGTAACCAAATCCATCTCCTCCCGGATGCTATAAGGGACAGTCATATAGACCTGAGGTGGAGAAATCCCCCCAGCTGCGGAGATGTTGAGATTGCTACAGTCATATAGCCAGCTTGCTTCTGAAGAATTCACCTGAAGGAAAAAGAGAATCTCTCTCTCTCTCTCTCTCTCTCTCTCTCTCTCTCTTCAAGAAAGTATATGCATGGACCCACATGGTGGCTAAGAACTGTCTGTAACCCCAATTCCAGGTGAACTCCAGTTCCAGGGGAATCCGAGACCCTCTTCTGACCTCCGCGGCATTGCACCACACCAGTGCACAGACCTGCATGCAGACAGTACATTCATACACATAAATAAAAGAAAGTATATGCATGGAAATATAAAGAAATGTAGAGAACTTGTAAGCCACATATACTGCCACCTGCCTCATTAAAACACTAAAATGAATCTTTCTGTTGATTTGTTTGTGAGACAGAGTCTCATGGAGCTATGTAGCTGAAGATGGCCTTGAATTCCTGATCCTCCTGACTTACCTCCAGAGTGCTTGGGTATTGAACACAGGGCTTTAAGCATGCGAGGCCGGTAAACTAACAACCTAGCTGCATCCTCAGCCTCCCAAAAGAAATCTTAAAAAATGAAGAAAATCAAGATGCTTATGAAGAGAGAGAGAGAGAGAGAGAGAGAGAGAGAGAGAGAGAGAGAAAGAGAATCCAATAATATCTTTTGGATCATTAGATATGAACATGACTGAAAGTAGTTAAGTAAGAAAGTATAGTCTAAGGCTGCTTTGAGTTGAGCATCCAGCACAGATTACTCCAACTATCATAACTGTGTTGGAAGAACTCCATGTTACATTATTGCATTCTATGAGAATATGAGGTTAGGACAAAATGTTTTTATTTTGTGCAAAAGCTTTCCTACACATTAACCTTATTAAGATCCATTAAAGTCATCATCAAAATAAGTTATTTTAACAGCTTTATTTACATACATGTATCTTCAGAAAATGTCTGTATATTTCTAAAACTTATGTCATTCATTTTCTCCTTAGATTTTAAATTCATTTACCAGCCAAGGAGTTTATAGTATGTAAGAAAAATTATAGCATTGTTTGTATTGAGATAGCTTTGGTATTTTGAGAGAAACATTAACCTTGGTGCTTGAAGACATGCGCTGTGCTATCAGCTCTGTGACTTTGTAGCTTTGTGAACTTGGAGGAATTGTATATCTTCTTGGAACCTTGTTTTTTTTTATCTATACATGGAGATAATAATGCCTTCTTCTCAGAGTAAGTACAAGAGAGACTATGCTTACAAAACTGTAACATTCTATAAACTACAGTCCATGACCTTGACTATAAGACAAGGCAGAACAAGCATTTATAAGTACAATTTGGTAAATCTGGGTAACTATGTATTTTTAGAACCACTTTAACAGGCTTAGTGCTATAAGGTGGGGTTTTATGATTGTCATTAAACATTGCTGAATATTTTTCTCTTTGGAAAAACAAATTTAAGTTATAGTAAAGTGAAAATTAAAAAAATCCATATGCTCCACAGTTAACAACTGTCAAGATTTCTGAAATATTTTACAATAGTTGTTCATATTTATTTATACATTTATCGAAACAATAATTGAACCAGGTATAACTAAAACAACCTAGATCATCACTTATTAAATCACTGTTTCCTGAAAACTTTATTGTCCATACTGTGTCCAGTAGAACAGACCCTATCGTGAATTTGTATTATGAAAATCTTCTCAAATGCTGTATATCTTTATACATATTTAGATGTTGTGAGAAATCAACTGGTTTCTGGGTGGTTTATTGACTTGGTTAATATGTATGAATATACACCTTTGAACATTCAAGTGATTACTTATCTTTATAGAATTGTATTCATCCATTCCTTCATAAATAGGTATTTAAAATTTTTTCTTTTTGTATAATAATCATAAACTACTTTAGGCCTTAAATTGTATTTCCATTGGCTTTAGACTTTTGCTAGTAGGCATATAAAACATTTGAAGATTTCACGTACTTATTCTTGGTCTGTTTTACCTTATAATTTTATAGCTATAAATATCTTCTCCAAGATTATGTTTTATCTTTTCTTTCTGATTGTGAAACCTTTGTTGTAAAGGACTTCTAAATTTGGACTATTTAAAATTCTATTTTGACTTCTTCCTTTTTTGCTATATAACTGAATTAAAATATATTTTCCATCTTCAGGGTTGCATTATTGTTATCTTTCAGTATTTTGACATAAAATCGGTTTTATTTCTCAAATTATATATATATATATATTATATATTATATTATTATTATATATAACTACATAGTAGAGGGAGAACAGACCAACAAAAGAACTGAGGAAAAAAACCCTGGAAAGACTCAGAAAAAGATGCAAGACATATATGGCAGAGTGCAGGGACTCAGATGGGGTGGGGCCATGGAAAGGGAAGTGACTTTAAATTCGAGTGAGAAATGATGTATGATGTATGGAAAAAGTTTAATAACTATAAAAAAATTAAAAAAAGAAAAAAGAAAGAAATGCTGCTTACAAAAACAAAAAATATTTATTTCTGCCTGGAAATGGATTTTGATTCTGATTTTAAACCATTGCTTTGTACACTTATTCTTAAACACCAACATACTGTTTTATATAGGGTAGACTTCTTATTTGCCTGGATTTCTGGGATGACAGACAGGTTGATAAATATGACTCACGTTGTATTGTAAAGTTTACCTGTAAAGCCTGAAAAAACATTTCCAATTAAGGATCCCAGCTGTGTGCTCAGCATGACGGGTGGGGAGCTTTTTCACATTTTACTTCATTTTTTCAGTCATATCAGCTTCCTAAAGGTGGGCTGAATCTTACAGATGAAGCAACATCTGGATGGAGACATCTAACATGCTCAGGTCACCCAGCTTCTAAGTAGTGGAGGGAAGTTTCGAACGTCATTTCGAAAGTATATTCTTTCCCTTATTCATCCCCCATTTCTGGTCCAGATCATTCTTGAGAAAAATACTGGATATCTACTGATTCTATTTTTTTAAGCTGTATTGATCTTCAGATAAGATCCTCTGTAAGCATTCCAAGAAGCTGAAAGACAAGACTATGCTTCAGTCAACTGTGTGTAAGTTTTGTTGGGGACAAGAAAGACAGAGCAAGCAGAGCCTCTGGGAAGGTGGACCAGCTATTATTTATTTTAAGAAATAGTAGAGGCCCTCCCGACCCTACCCCCACATCTTAGACCAAAGTTTTCCCATTCTCTCTAATTAGTTCCAAATGTTCTGTACTTTGCTGCTGTCTTCTCCTGCAGACAGAAACCTAATGCCAGCAATGGACACCAAGCCTTCCCTTTGGCCTTTGCTCTTTATGACCAGGCCGCTGCCTTTGGCAATTAGTAAATCATGGACAATTTCAGCTGTCACATACTCTTGGATTTGACTCTGACCCCGGCTCTGGAATCTGAAGCCTCTTTATAACCAATCTTCCATTTTTTCCCACATGGCTTCCTTACTGGTGTTTCTGTGGACAGGAGTGTTAGAAAGCCTGGACTGGCCCTGCAGAGGTTGCTGCCTGCAGATCTCCAACTCGAGCTGGGCTTTGAAATGGTTCCAGCTTCTTCCTAGGAGCTGGCCAGTTACATTTATCAGGTGGTTAACGTTGCCATGGAATAGGAGAAGTCTAGACTCCCCCCCTCCCCTCTCTTTCAAAGAATGAAGTCCTGTCTCTGTTGATTTATGATCTTGGAAAGAGGAGAAGAGCACAAGATAAAAGAGAGATGTGGAATGCTATGATAAAGTGGGTAGCACCCAGGAATCTTTCCTTCCTGGAGACAACAGAGGTCTTAGCTCTTGAAGACTGGCAGGTTTTATTTTTATTTTATTTTTTTTTCAGCTCTTGCAATGTGTAACTATATCTGCTTGGACTTTTCTAAGCCCAGGACTTTGAAGTCCCATCAGCTTTCCCTGAGCTAGTTGTTAGGTCTTAAGAGATTTCTGAACATAGAAAAGCCTTTTCTTCAAATTGAAAGAATAGGTTCCATATCCTGTAGCATAAGGAAGAAAGGCTGGTGAATAAGAACCTGGCCTTATATTTTTAGATTACAAGGGAATGATTGAAATGGTCACATATGAAACATCCAATTTGTCATAAGGAAGGATTTACAAGTGAAAATTTACCTAACTTTGGCCTGGGCAGTTCCCTTCTGCTGGCTGACTTATGTGTTGACTAATGTGTGTGTCTGAAGCCTAGCTGAATACATGGAGTGAGCCCAGAGCCTTGGAGATAGTAACAGGAATCAGGTAGGGAAAGTGATGAGAGCAGTGACAGGAAGGATCATATGCCATTTCTTGCGAACCAGATTTTGAAGAACGGCCATCTGTTAAGCGCAGTGATTGCACTGTCCACTGTCATACAGATGAATTCAAGAGATGGAGTTCACATCACCGAACAGACTCTTTTCCTCCACTCAGAACATTATAGAGTCTAACCTTGAAGATGGCTGAGGGCGCTGTATTTAGCACTGTGTCTCTGAGATACTATGTACTGAGGGAAGCAGATTGCATTTTAATTACCACATACCCATCCTCAGTGATATCTTAGGTGGATATTCCTCATTTTGAATTCTGGGTTTCTGAGAAGTAAAATGATGAGTTAAATTAGATAAGTTCTAACATCTTTTCAAGGTGTAAGGGAACACAGTGATTTCACAAATACCTACTAACTGCAAAGAATCACTCTTTGTACCAGTGAATCACATATGAGCAGTTGTTGCTAAGCAGAAAGTAGTACAAATTAAAAAAAAAAAGCCCATCTAGCACTGATGTTAGATTAGTCCTCCAGCCTTGAGTCGTTATTTACATTGAAGAAGAAAGCCTGACACCAGCGTTGAACTCATGTGGCCAGGACCTCTGTTTATGCCTTCCATTAGTCAATTGAAGAAAATCCTTTCCTAACCTAAGGCTTAATTGGTTTCTAGGCTCTGTAATCCCCTAGAACCATGGTCATCTTATTCAATGTGAACTCAGGTGCAATTTTCTGTGTATGCTTGAGGCTAACGAGACAACTCTGGTTACCAGGAGTTCTTTTTGTAGAAAACATTCACCAACATGTTCAAAGAAATGGATTAGAATTTTGAGAAGCCTGGTATCCTTGAGATGAGCTTAAACAGTGTCATATCTTTAAAGAAAAGAAAAAAGAAACTTTACAAATAAAAAGTAATCGTCTATGGCCTTGGGGAGTTTGCTTGGTTCTGGGAAAATGTGCTCATTTTAGATGAACAGTTCTTCAGCTAACAACTATATACTCTAAAATAAAAAACTTAAGATTAATTATCTGTAGGCTGAAGATTGAACAAGTGAACAAACACGGATAGATTCCAACCAGAAGTCAATATTTGGAAAAAAAAAAAAAGACAGGTGGTGGTGGTGGTGGTGGTGGTGGTGGTGTGTGTGTTTTAGTTGGAAGGCAAGATCTATTTTATGTTACTTAGGTTACAAAAGCATCAATAGATCGTCCTTAAAGACTAATAGAAAGAGCTCAGTACAACCAGAGCTGCTAGAAAGCAAGGATTGGAGAAATACTGGAACAGTGTCAGTAAGAGAGGGCTTATAAATTCTGTGTGTGACCCTATCCAAATATGTGGTTGACCCCAGAAGACAGACTATAAGCAGCCTAGCTAAGTCTAAATGAACTGAACTGTGATTTAAGATATTGCCAAAAAAGCACAGTTTACTGTTTGAAGTGTTAATTACCTGCTCCAGACAATATACAGATAAATCCAGTCTCTACAGCAAGGTGTCTGTAAAGTCAGGGATATAATATAAGATTGCTTAGACTATGAAGAAAGAGGAATAAGTGACCCTTTATTATATACAATCAAATAAAGTTGACCTTTAGATGACCTTCACACAATGGTCTTATAGCATCAATTAAAACTATCCTCAGCCACGTAAGCATATGCACATATTACTAAAAGAATAGAAAAATTTCAGCAGAAAAGATAGTAAAGGAAGAAAATGGAAATCTTACAATTGAATCAACAATACCTGAAATTGTCCAAAGTCTTGTTTTGTTTGGTAAGTCCTCAGAGATAAAGGTTTTAGGACAACTTAAAATAGAAAAGTAAAAAGAACTACCTTCTATTTGAGGATCAAAAACGTATGAGTGTTTTCCACTAGCTTTATCTTTCCAAATAATTTGCAATTTAAAGGTTATTATCTCTAAAAAATGATATAACTAACATTCAGAGAGTTACTTTTGTCTTCGGTCCCACAGCTAAAGAATAATGAAGATGAAATTTAAGCCTATAGTGTACTTTGGTTTCTGAACATGTATGTTTTTTCTGTAATACTGATTTTCATTAAAGTTTGTATCTGAAATAGCCTTCATTTAATTCGAAGGTCATTTCTTATTTTATCACAAACCATATATAAACCATCATTTCAATATTTGTTTTATATTAGAATGTGGAAGACTCAGTTATTCCTCTATTCAATCTTGGTGGAAGACTATCTCCAAACCTCTAATTTACTGGAGGTTATTCAGAAAATAATTAAGAAATTGTCAGTCTTAAGCCCTAAAATATTAATGATAACCTCAAATATGAATAATCTAAATATACAAGTTAGCAGATATTGTCAGAGTGGATTTTAAAATATGTAGGGACTGGAGACATGGCTTAGTGTCTAAGAGCACCCAAGTTTGGGTCCCAGTGCCCACATTTGTTGACTTACACTTGCTTATAATTCTAGCTCCAGGGAATCTGACACTCTCTTCTGACCTCTGTGGGCCACTCTAGTCACATGCATTTACCCTCACACAGACACACAGATACAGACACACATACATATGCAGACACACAGACACACAGACACAGACGCAGACACACACAAACACACATGCACACACACACACACATGTACCTTTAAGAAATAAAATCAAGTGTACAGTGTGTGCACAACACCAGTGCATGCCCAGCGTGTGATGTGAGTGGACCTATGCTCATGGCCTGCACACAACACTAGTATGCACCCAGGTGAGCCCCACCTGCCTTGGTGTTTTGTGCATCCTTCCTACCCCATGGGGGCTTGGTTGCGCCCAGAAACATCCAACCTTCAGGTTCCAGTGTGGGTGTGGGCGGAGTTAGATGGGTGGACAGCAGGCTAACAGGGTCCTGGCACATGGGCCAAAGTACCTACAAAACCCCCCACACACCTGGTGGAGCTGTGGTGCAGAGGATCTAGCAGGTGAGGTATTAGTGATTATAGTCTGTGCAGCCAACATTGAGGTGCCAGAATCCAAAGAAACAAATAAACAAACAAATCCACATGCCAAAGACAGAAAGAAAAAACAACCTGAGAAAAGTTCACAATAAATCCACACTGAACTCTACCAATCCTACAGAATATTCCTACAACAAGATCTCCCTGGCAGAAATTCAAGACACGGACTTTAGAAGAACAATTGTAGACATATTCAAAGAAATCGGAAAATTAAGGGGAGAGAATGAAAACCTCAAGAAGGACCTAGAGGGAGATCATGACAAATGTTGGAAAGAACTAAAGGGAGAAAATTACAAACTCCAGAAGGAAGTGGAAATACTGAAAAGATCCCAGGCCAAAATGATAAAAGAAACTGACCAACGAAATAATGAGCTACAAGATGAGAATGACAGGCTCCAGAAGGAAGTAGAAATAGTAAAGAAATCACAGGATGAAATGAAAAAAGAAATTAAACATTCATCCAATCAACAGGAAAGGATGGGGAAAAGCCTCAGAAGCAGAATAGAAGAAACAGAAAAAAAGAATATCAGATTTGCAGGATAACATGGAGCAACGGGAATGCTCAAGTAAAGATTATGAAAAAAATTTAAAAAACACAAGATTGGAACAACCAGGACATGTGGGACACTATGAAAAGGCCAAACCTCCTCATCATAGAGATAGAAGAAGGAGAAGAATCCCAAGACAACACTATTGACCATATCTTCAGCAGGATAATAGATGAAAATTTCCCCAAATTGAAAAAAGACAAACCCACAGAAATACAAGTAGCACACCAAATAGACAGAACCAGAAAAGAAATTCCCCACACCATGTAATTGTTAAAAGACTAGATGCTCAAAACAAAGACAAAATATTGAAAGTGACAAGAGAAAAACAAGTTACATATAAGGGGAAACCTATCAGAATTACAGCTGACTTTTCAATGCAAACTATGAAAGCCAGAAGAATGTGGACCAAAGTATTCCCAGTGCTATAGGACTTTAGATGCCAACCCAGACTACTTTACCCAGCAGAATTGTCAATTATAGTTGAAGGAGAAAGAAAAGTCTTTCACAACATGAACAAGATGAAAGAATATATGCCTAAGAAACCAACACTTCAGAAAATCCTCAAAGCAATCGAAAGAACAGAGGAAAGGAGCAACTAACACTAAGCAATTAAAGAGAGAAAGCAACAAAAGCATTACAGAGTAAATACGAACCTAGACCAAGAATGTAAACAAAAAATAAGGTGAAAGGAAGCAACACACATGTCTCAATAAAAACCTTAAATACTAATGGTCTAAACTCCCCAATCAAAAGACTGGGAGAATGGATTAGGAAACAGAATCCTTCTATATTCTGTCTACAAGAATCCTCTCTCACCCTCAAGGACAGACACAACCTTAGAGGGAAAGGATGGGAAAAAATATTCCAAACAAATGGTACCAAGAAACAAGCCAGAGTGGCTATTCTAATATCAGTCAAAATAGATTTCAAAGTAAAATTAATCAGAAGAGACAAAGAGGGCCATTGTATCCTTGTCAAAAGAACAATTAACCATGAAGACTTCACAATCCTAAATGTTTAAGCACCAAACTGTGGTGTACCTAACTTTATAAACACTATTCTGCAGGACCTCAAAACACAGATTAATCCTAGCACACTAATAGTGGGGGACTTCAACACCCCACTGAGCCCCTTGGATAGATCAACTGGACAAAAAATAAACAGAGAGACATCAGAACAGAACAATACAATACACCAAATGGACATCACAGATATCTACAGAATATTCCACCCAAACACCAGAGAATATACTTTCTACTCAGTACCTCATGGAACATTCTCCAAAATTGACCAAATACTGAGGCACAAAAGAAATCTCGACAAATACAAAAAGACTGAAATTATTCTATGCATTCTATCAGACCACAGTGCAATAAAGCTCAATATGAATACCAGAATAAACCCTACTAGCTACAAGAACATATAGAAACTAAATAACACAATCCTGAATAATGAATGGGTCAGGGAAGAAATAAAGAGTGAAATAAAAGTATCCATGGAACTGAACAAAAAAGACAATACAACACAACAAAACCTGTGGGATACTTTAAAAGCAGTCTTGAGAGGGAACTTTATAGCCTAAAGTGCCCACATCAAAAAAACAGAAAGGGGCCAGGCATAGTGGTACACGCCTTTAATCCCAGCACTGGGAGGCAGAGGAAGGTGGATCTCTGTGAGTTCAAGGCCAGCCTGGTCTACAGAGTCAGTTCCAGGCCAGTTGGGAGTACAGGGAGACCCTATCTCAAAAAGACCATAAATAAATAAATAAATAAATAAATAAATAAATAAATAAATAAATACCCAAACAAACAACAACAAAAAAACCAGAAATGGAACAAATAAATGAGCTAACACTGCAGCTGAAAACACTTGAAAGACAACAAAAAATGAACTCTAAACCCAACAGACAGGAAGAAATAACAAAAATCAGAGCAGAAATCAGTGAAATAGAAATAAAGAAAACAAAACAATACATAGAATCGATGATTCCAAATCTGGTTCTTTGAAAAGATACACAAGATAGACAGACTTCTAGCCCAGTTAACCAAAAGAAAGAAAGAGCAAACTCCAGATCAATAGTATTCCTGATGAAAGGGGAAACATCGCAACAGACAAAGAAAAGATCCAGCCAATCATACAAGAATACTTCAAAAACCTATACTTCACTAAATATGAAAACCTAAGAGAAAAGGATGAATAGCTGAAATCCTTGTAACCAACAAAGCTTAACCAAGAAGAGATTGACAGCTTAAATAGACCCATAATATTTGAGGAAATTGAAGATATAATAAAAAACCTTACAACTAAAAAAACGCCTGGCCCATCACCCTAATACCAGAACCAGGCAAAGATACAACCAAAAATGAAAGCTATAGACCCAAGTCATTAATGAACATAGATGCAAAAATTCTCAACAAAATAATTGCAAATCACATATAGACCCAAATCAAAAAGATCATACATCATGATCAAGTTGGATTCATACCAGAGATGCAGGGATGGTTCAACATACATAAATCAATAAATATCATAAAACACATAAATGGACTGAAAGACAAAAACCACATGATCATCTCAATTGATGCAGAAAAAGCCTTTAACAAGATCCAGCATCCCTTCATGTTTAAAGTCTTAGAGAGAATCAGACTGAAGGGAGCATTTCCTCAACATGATCAAAGTGATTTATAGCAAACCCACTGCCAATATCATCCTAAATGGAGAAAAGTTGGAACCATTTCCCTTAAAGGTGGGAACCCAACAAGGCTGCTCTTTATCACCACTCCTCTTCAACTTAGTGCTTGAAATGCTTGCTAGGACAATAAGATAAGAGTTTGAAATTAAAGGAGTACTAATTGGAAAAGAAGAAGTTAAGCTATCTCTTTTTTGCAGATGATATGATAGTTTACCTAAGGGATGATAAAACCTCTACCAGAAAACTTCTAGAAATGATTAAGAGTTTCAGTAAAGTGGTGGGATACAAAATTCACCTAGGAAAATCAGTAGCCTTTCTTTACACCAACAATAAACAAGTGGAGAAGGAATATAAGAAGACCTTCCTACCCACAATAGCCTCAAAAATAATAAAATACCTGGGAAGAAGCCTAACCAAAGATACCAAAGAACTCTACGACAACAATTTTAACCCCTGAACAAGGAGAATGAAAATGACATCAAAAGATGGAAAGACCTCCCATGCTCATGGATTGGAAAAAATAATATAGTCAAAATGTCCATTTTACCCAAATTGATATACAGATTCAATGCAATCCCAATCAAAATCCCCATGAGCTTCTTCACAGACTTGGGAAAAAAAATCCTTAAATTCATATGGAAAAACAAAAGACCCCAAATGGCTAAAGCAACCCTGAGTGAAGATGCAATACAGGGTGGGGGGATTGCTTTACCAGACTTCAAGCTATATTACAGGACCATAGTCATAATGACAGCCTGGTACTGGCACAAAAACAGACCTGTTGACCAATGGAACAAAATTAAAGATCCAAATTTGAGCTCATAGAATTTCAGCCACCTCATATTTGACAAAGGGGCAAAAAAACCTCAATGGAGGAAGGATAGCATCTTCAGCAAATGGTGCTGGCAAAACTGATCACCATTTGTAGAACAAAACTAAACCCCTGTACAAAAAAATCAACTCTAAGTGGATCAAAGATCTCAACATGAAACCTGAAACCCTGAAAGTGATAGAAGAAAAAGTTGGCAACAACCTACAAGACATAGGTGTAGGAAAAGACTTTCTAAATCAGACAGCAGCTGCTCAGGAAATAGGTTAACAGTTGACAAATGGGACCTCATCAAACTCAGAAACTTCTGCACAGCTAAAGAAACAATCAGGGAAGTGAAGAGAAAACCCACAGAATAGGGGTAAATCTTCACCAGTGATACATCTGACAGAGCATTAATGTCCAGAATATATAGACTACTCAAAAAACAAAGAAGAAAACAAATGACCTACTCAAAAGATGGAGTAAAGAGCTGAACAGAGTCTTCACCAGTGAGGAAGTAAGGATGGCTGAGAAACATCTTAAAAAGTGTTCAACATCATTAATAATTAAGGGAATACAAATTAAAACCACTCTAAGATATCATATCACTCCAATAAGACTGGCTAAGATCAAGAAAACAAAAGACACCAAATGTTGGAGAGGTTGTGGGTAAAGGGGAACACTCATCCACTGATGGTGGGAGTGTAAACTGGTACAACCACAGTGTAAAGCAGTGTGGAGAACCCTTAAAAGACTCAAAATGAGCCTACCACCTGACCCAGCCATACCACTCCTGGGCATATACCCACAAGACTCATCCTACTGCAAAGATACATGCACATCCGTGTTTATTGCAGGTCTCTTCACAATAGTGAAGAGCTGGAACCAACCCAAATGCCCCTCAATAGATGAGTGGATGACAAAAATGTGGTACATCTACACAATTATTCAGTATTATTCAGTGGTAAAGAAAGATGACATCATGAACTTTGCAGGTAGTGGATGGAACTTGAAGCCATTATGTTAAGTGAAGTAACACAGTCCTAGAAAAACAAACGGCAAGTGGTTTCCCTCATTTGTGGAGGCTAACACCAAATCCCCAAATGAAAGGCAAGCTGAACAACATTATTGTTATATTTCTTTTTATGTGAAAGCAGCTATGTTGTTATAATGTAAATCTCTTAATGGGTTCTAGAATTGACCCACAACTTACTTTCAGACTCTGTAATTATTGTACATGGGTGGAAGTTATGTATTCATATTTTATTTTATTATTATTTTTTTAGTTTTATTCATTTTTGTGTATGAATGTACTGTCTGCGAGTAGGTTTGTGCACCCGTGTCGTGCAATGCCGCGGAGGTCAGAAGAGGGTGTCGGATTCCCCTGGAACTGGAGTTCTCCTGGAATTGGAGTTACAGACGGTTCTTAGCCGCCATGTGGATGCTGGGGATCGAACCCGGGTCCTCTGCAAGAGCAGTCGGTGCTCTTAACCACTAGGCTATCTCTCCAGTCCCATGTATTCATATTTTAGAGTAACAAAAAATTAAAGGAGGAAAATGTGAATTCCTAAACATAAAAAAAAGACCGAGAGAAAGATTCAGCATATTTATGGCAGAATGCATAATCTGGAGTGGGGTTGGGGGAAGGGAAAGGGGAATATGTCTAAATTGAACTGAAAAATGATATCTGAAATACACAAAACATCAATAAAAGCATTATATTAAAAATCATATTCAGGAACATCTCTAAAAAAAAGAAATAAAATCTTGGTGCTGGAGAGATGGATCAGTGGTTAAGAGTACTGGCTGCTCTTGTAGAAGACTTGGGTTTGAATTTCAGTATCGACATGGCGAATAACAGCCATCTGTAACTTCAGTTCCAGGGATCTGAACCTTCTGTCTTCCACAGGCACTGCACAACACAAGCGCATGTATATAAATGAAGTCATAACACCCACGCACATAAAATAAAAATAGATTATTTTTTTTATGTGTATGAGTGTACTGTCTACATTTAGGTTGGTGCACCCATGTTGTGCAATGCCATGGAGTTCAGAAGAGGGCATCGGATTCCCCTGGAACTGGAGTTAAAGATGGTTCTTAGCCACCATGTGTGTGCTAGGAATTGAACCCGGGTCCTCTGCAAGAGCAGTTGGTGCTCTCAACCACTGAGCCATCTCTCCAGCCCCAATAAATAAATTCTTTAAAATTATGATTCAGCAATATATTATCTAAGTAAAACTCTGTTCAAATGTAAATGAATAGACAGAAATTAGAAGGATGGGAAAGATGCAAATACGATTGTTTTTAATGTAGGAGGTGTGATTATGGAAGAATTTTGATGTTGTTAATATTAGGCATTATAGATTTCAAAGCAAAACTTCACTGTTGATAGAAAAGGTCATCACAGACTTTGTCACTTTTACAATTCTGTTGGTCTTAGGAGCTTCATAGAGGGAACACAATAGACACGCATGTCCAAGCTCTAATGTCTAGACATCTCTATCTACTTCCCCACTGAGTAATCTGTCTGTATCCCATCCTTGCAATGTTAAGACTGGTAGTAACATTTGCTGAGACATGTTTTATTTTCCTGTTTTTCAAATTTGATTTTTTTTTTGTTTTGTTTTTTTGACAGATTTTTTTTCTCTTTCATCTAAATTTTTAAATTAAATTTATTTTGGCTGACATATACAAATATAAAGTTGCACATATTACAAGGGTCACATGACATTTCATGCATGTATACATTGTTCAAACCTTAAATCCACTGAACATGTCTATGTTGTTAAACATGTATAATTTCTTTGTGGTTAAAACCTCTACAGTTCTTTTTTTTTTTTTTTTTTT